>CM057089.1:29905000-30282500 GCA_029959045.1 Taenioides sp. WSHXM2023
CTGTTCGACAATGTGTCACAGATGAGGTGCACTGTGATACAGCCTTGACGAGCCCCACACCAAAATCATATTGTTCTTGTTCAGTTACTGCCTTTTGTATTTGACCATGTTTAGGAACCTGAACAAACAACTGTCAAACGGATGCTGTAATGTGAAGTGTGGGAATAAATAAAATATGACAAGAAAAGTGGTGTTTTTTGTTTTGTTTGAATCTATTGTTCATACATTTGATCTTGGGTATTTATTCTTCAAGGAACAGACCTACTAAATACAAGTCCAATACAAGTTTCCTTCATCCTTCACTGATGTTGTGATTAGACAGAAATGTTTGTTAGTTGCTTCCATATTGTTCTTGTCCGAAGCTTTAGAATTTGGTGCATTATTCGTTCACTCCAAACTCACTGCCGACCACAACCAACACACACTTTCAAACTAATGTCAGTGAAGTGTCTTGCCTAAGGACACAATGACATACTAACCAACACCAACCAGTCTTAACCAGGCCCGGTTCAGTTTAGCTTCTGAGATGTGATGAGAACAGGCGCTGACGCAAATGCATAATCACAGGTTTAGTCTTGATAAAAGTTTATTTTTCAATAAAAATGCAAATCTAAAGTTTACACAGAACGTGACAAGCCACAGTTTCAGACATTGCTTTGTAACAAGGCTTTGTAGACTAAAATCATGATGAAAATACAATTTAAAATCAAGTTAAATTATCAAAATGTACAGGGAAAAAAACAAAAACAAAACATAGATTATATTCAAGAACATTTGAAGGCAGCTTAAAGTGCATGTGACAGGTTCAGGTTTTTCTAATTATTACTTTGTTAGAGTTAAGTGGGAAAAAGTTGAGAAGAAAAATACAAAACAATAAAATTAAAAATACAGGCAGTAGCAGTGAGTTCTAAAACAGAATACCACTACCAATGTCATCAACACTGAAAATTCCATCCAAAATGCAACAAGAGTATTTTTCTGGCAGTTTAAATATTGATCTAACAAAACAGATGTTGTAATGTATTTGTTTTAAGTGTTATAAAAACCTTGGTCCTTGTTAACGTTATGTTTTCTAAGTAACATGTTCGTATGGAATAACCTCTAAATAATGCCACTGTCTGCTGCCCACGTCCAACCGGGCGTTATAAACTTCACACGCACAAAAAAAGGCAACGACTAGTAAAATGTTAAATGTAATGAACAAAATAACCGGTGAAATTAGCAGTCTAACCTGTCATATGCACTTCCCAACACGATAACAGTCCAGTGAAGCTTGTATCAGGAGAATGAGACGTTAGACAAAAGGCAGATGCAGCATTTGAACTGAAAATCCTCACCTCACTGTTCACAAGCGACCAGCAAAAACACTTCAGTCAAGTTTAGGCCTGTCACGATAACACATTTTAAACAACCATATATTGCGATAAATTATACTCTGCAGCTAATATCAATCAACTAACTAACAGCGGTGCTAACTGTAGGCACTGCTGTGTCTGAAGCTCTGTTACTCAAGTTAGAATTTGTTTTAACACAATCCGACCAGAAAGAACTGAGTTTGTTGGAGCTACAACAGTCGTGAGATGATTTGTGCTGTTAAACACGCTCACTTTGTTGGAAAATCAGCGCTTGTATCGATCACAGGGTCTAAAAATGTGTTGTTTAAATCCGTTTTCTATTTTTTAATACAAAAAATGAGACAAACTAAAACATATCAGAAAGAGCGGCGTAAGAAACACAAATGTTCAAATCATTTCACATTGTCGACGTAAAGCTTTTGTGACTTACAGTGGGAAGGGGAACCACAACTTTTACTCAAGTAAGAGTACTGTTACTTCAATAAAAATATTACTCAAGTCGGACTAAAAGTATGTTCTAAGTAAATATAACAGAGTACTACCCACTTCTGTCCGGAAAATCGAAAAATAAGTTGTTATAGTAATTATCGTAACAGGCCTAAGTCAAGTTTAAATCTTCCCACAGCGGTTTTCAAACCTCAGGACGCCATTGCACGTTTTAGGAAAGGTCCTTCATAATTTTACAGCATAAAAACAGCTCAGAGCCATGTTCCCTGCACACTGTACAGTACTTACAAAACAGCAGGGCAGACATCGCCACCTGGCTCCTAAAATTAATATTACATTTTTAAGCATAAACACATATTTTTGTATAGTCTTACAGAGATGGGCAAAATATTGACAGCAAGTTAGCTTCAAATTGTTGGGAAATTAAAAAACGTGTAATATTAAAAGGGCGCTAACTATGCAACTTTTGTGGTGAGGGTCTACTCGTCTCCACGGAGATGTTATTGCGTTGCCTGGAAAGTTCCACAGTGCTGCAATAAACGTATCTATCTTGTGTGCCGAGTTACATCTGCGGAGAGGAATGAATGTTTCCATGTTTTTCAAGGGATTTTTTAACAATGAAATCAACTGTAATTGAATAAATGCAAGATTAATGCCATACTGTGGAACACGCCAGGCAACATCTCCATGGAGACAAAGCAAGTGGTCAACCCCCCATCAGAAAATTACACAGTGAGCCTTTAAAAAGATGCAAAATGAGTTGAAGAAAAGAAACTTGTATTTTTTTCAACAAAGGTTAGTTATATTTCAGTGTTTTTGTTTTAATTTTACAGTCCAGTGCAAGATTTGAACCTCAGGCAAGACTTTTAGAGGCACATTTGAACACTTTTTAGATTATTTTCTGGAGAAGCAAAAAATAAAATTACAATAAAAACATTAATTTGCCCACCCCTACATGACTACACAACCCATAAGGCATCTTTTAAAAAACACAAGCCCAGAAATTGTACTGGCTCTAAATTAGTTGGAAAAAAAAAATAAAAAATTTACTAAAAAGTGCACTATGTAACATTTCTCGTGAAGGGTTAGCCAACTGTTTGTTTCCATGGAGACGTTGTTGCTTTGCCTGAATTGTTGCACAGCATGGCATTAAATATATTGATTTTTCATGTATTCAGTTACACGTTTGATTAGTTGAAAACATGAATGAGGTTGGACTTGCCTCTCCACAGATTTGACCTGTAACTTGGCCCTGGTTGTGCCGCCTGCTCGTCTTCATGGAGATAGAAAAGTTTAATACTGTGAAACATTCTGGGCAAAGCAGTGACATCTCCATGGAGGAAACGAGGTGGGCGTACCCCCTACCAGTAAAGTTACACAGGGCACCTTTAAAAGAATCATTATGAAATAAAATACCAAGAAATCACCTTAGACCCATTTCACAAGTTAAAAAAAACATTATTTTTTTGTTAATTTCTTTGTCATTTTTTTGTCATATTATCAACATTTATAAAAAGGTCCTATATTACACAAAATTGATTTAAACCATGTTATAAAGTAGTTACCTCATCAAAAACAGACCTGGAGTTGTGTTTTGTTTCATTCACACGTTTGAGTTTTCCTTTATTATTAGTCTGTCTACATCTCCAAAAGCTCAAAATGCTCTGTTCATGACATCACAAGGTGGAACCGAGTTTTTTTTCCTTTGAGAGAAGAACTCAGTTAAACATGTGTGAATGAAAAAAACAAATCCAGCTACGTTTAAGATGAGGAAACAACATAATAACATGGATCAGAAATGGCGTATAGTGTAATATGGGCCCTTTAATTTTCAGCAGATGAAAAAAGCTCACATCTACCAACATGTAAACATTATCGAATGGAGTGAATGAGAAAGAACAGATTGCAAGTCTCCACAGATGCCGACACGCTGCAGCCCAACATACAGCCTAACATATATAAGCACTGGTTTATAAATAAATAGCAGAAAATCTGATCTTGAGTGATTGTTTGAAAAAGCCATATGGAGTTGAAATATGGAGTTGAAAACCTAAAGTCAGGTCGTACGAGTCCTCTTGGGTCAGGGCACATGGGCCGTACACAGAAACCTCCAGTTGTGCTGCTGTACAGACCTTAAATCTGAGCGAGCGCCGCCTGTTTGTCGGCCTCAAATTCTCCTTCGTTTTCATCGTCTCCGTTATAGTCGGCCAGGTCCTCCTCCTCTTGGTCTAAGCACACACCAGTTAAAGACATATTAAAGCTATTTATTGACCTAAATACAAAAAAAATTGCTTTCAGTGTTTATTTCATGATTTTCATGAACCTAAACAAGACAGATTCAGATTTAAGACAGAGCAGTGACATTTGACACAAAAAAACTGTAATTTTTTTTCCTCCAAAATCTTTCATCTGCACGTGTACAGTGGTGGAAGAACAAAGAATTTTGTTATTTAGATAAAAAGTGCAGTGCTTAGAGGAAAAAGTCGAAGTATTTTGTACAGATTTTGTAGTCAAATCAATTACAGTGATTTTAATAAAGATTTGTGCTGAATTTTGATCAACAACTGAATTGATCTTTTTGTTCTAGCACTTTTATTTGTATATTTTTGTTTGGTCAAACTATGAAAGTGTGAAAAATAAGTCCCTCAGACTTTTCAGCAGGTCACACACAATAATAAAAAATACTTTTACTCTTCAGTCCAGTTCAAAAATGTAGTGCAGTAGAAAGTACAGATACTTATTGCCAAATGTAGTGAAGTAAAAGTATCCACTTTAAAATGACCATTAGACGCTGTGGCTGGTCACGCAAACAAAACACACACACTTTTTTGGGGTCAATATTATTATTTTTTTGGCTATAACTTGAGTTTTGAGCTATAAAAAGTTAAATTAATAACTTGTATGACCCATTACAGATGCAAACTAAGTACTAAAATGTTTCATTCTATTGTAGCTCATGATTTTTTAACAATATTGTAGATTTAGAATAGTTTTAGTGGTTTAAATCTGCTTTATGGTTACTGCGTCAATGGCATAAATTAGTTTAGATCATTCATCATCTATATTCACTTCACAATGTGTTTTGGTGACAGGCCTAACTTCAGACTCGTACCTAGGTTTTCCCGTTTGCCGGACTTCTGTTTCTCTGGCACCACCTCCTGGTCTTCAGTGTCGTACTCGTCCTGCAGGTCGACTTTGTGAGCAAGATCTTCTGCCTTTCCCCCCGCCAACAGCATGTCCTCCATCCCGGGATCTAAACCAGAAACAACACACACGGGGTTTACAGACGCAATATGTAACTTGATGATGAACAGATGTGTGGAGAGGCAAGCCTGCTCACTGTAAGATCAGCAAGTTTTTATGAGAAGTAACATCTCTGTAATTACCTCTCCATGGAGCTAATATAAAGATCATCCACATGTTTTTAAAGCCTTACCTTCTGTGTGAGGCTCATCTTTAGTATCCATAAGCTCCATGTCTTTGTCATCGGTCATGTTCGGTTGTTTAGTGGTCTCAGCGCCCCCTGGTGGTGGAAGGAGGTCCTGCTTCACAGCCACAGAGGTTGGAACAGCGAGAGGTTCTTGTTTGGACAGGCCCTGGTCTGATGCGTTACCCACTGTTACTTCTAAAAGACAGAAATCAGAGAAGAGAGTCATTATTGCCTGATCTGAGTGAAAAATTAGAGACAGATATCGAATAAAAAACACTTTATTTTTAGGTTTACATTTTAGAGTAAAGATCAAACTGAAATTACATAATTTTGCTTCTAAAACCGTTTTGTTTTGTTACTTATGTTTATTGTGACCTGAATAATTACAATTATACAATAACAACCTAATAATCTTGACAGAGACTTGACGGATCACAGTATCAACTCAAAGCAGATAAACGCCTTGTCTCTCCGGTTGTTTTTATCAGGAGTTTGAGAAAAGCCATGAAACAAGGTCAGGTTGCAGCAATGACCACACTCACAATAATCAAGTACAGTTTGAGATCAGAATGTCCCATAACATTATAGAGGCTCACATAGATTAGATACAAGCGTGACACATGCAAGCGACGCTGTAGTAGTCACAAAACAAACATTTTAAACACTATTTCAGTACTAGAAAAAGGCCCTATACTCAATACCAATTTCCAAACCACAATGATAATACACTCATAATAATAATAATAATAATAATAAATAATAATGCATGAGTCTTATATTGCGTTTTCCAGATGCTCAAAATCACTTTACATTTTTCTGCATTATTCATTTTCTCCAGTCATAGTAGGCAAGGTGGGTGAAGTGTCTTGCCTAAGGACACAACCACTGGCGTCCCACTGTGTATTCCCAGCGGTCTCCCATCTAAATACTAACCAGGCCCTGCTTATCTTCAGAAATCACATAAAGACATAAGGTGTAACCATCTCCTTCTCGTTTTATACAACAGAACGTCATGTTGGACAGAGAATAATTGGTTTGTTAACACCATGTGGTCTTTTGCTTGTTCTGAAACACTTAGTGAAGTCTGTGCTGCTCTAAAGATCGACGATTCTAAAACGATTTAGGAAACGTCAAAATATTGTTTCTAGTATAAATACTTCAAATTAAACTATATACACAGGCTTAATATCATTTAGTATTTGGGTATTTTGACAATGCAGATGTTGAAGTGACATCTCATTCAGTGTCGTACCGTTAGTCTCCAGGATGCTGTTGCTGAGCAGTTCTGAGGGCCGGTCTCTGGACTGTGAGGGACTCGTCGTGTGCTCCACGGGAGACAACTTTGTGGTTTCATTTGACACTTTAACCCCATCAGCGGTATTAATCTGCAGAAAAAAAGGACAGTCAGCACTAATTCTATGAGCTCAAAAGCGCTCCTCAAACTAAAACGGCTTCTCTGTGTTTACAACCTAAACCCCAGCATCTGGAGCCAATCATGAATCAGTGCTAGTGCAGCCTCTGGAGCTCAGTGAGTGAAGTGGAGTCTAAGTAGTATCACGATACTAAGGAATAAACTTGATGCTCAATACCAATTCTGATACCATGATGATAATAAAAACACTCTTTCTTTAGAATGTGATTTTCAACATTAAATCATAGGTCTTTCTTTTATATTCCCGTGTCCTTATATCTGTGTAGGTTCCATAGTGGTTCCATGGGCGTACACTCGTCTATGTGCTTTTATACTTGTTCTGATTCAGCTCAAGATCATTCTAAAACTATTCAGGAAAGGTTCATTTCTGTCCTGTGAATGTGACTTTTTGAGTATTGATACCTGCTCAAGTAAGTATCTACTAGTTTTGATACTAGTTTTAATATTAATTAGTATCTTATATTCAATACTTTTGACAACCTTAGTTCTGAGTTTCACATGAGGCATGGTCTGTCCAGATACTGAGAATGAGGAAAAACGTCCATGTGTCGTGTGTTTTAGTTCCCTTTTAAACCACTGAGAGCTCAGTTCAGCTGCTTTAAACTATTTATCTGAACTCATGACATTTTGGTGTGACATTTTATCTGATTACTGAGCTACAAACACTAGTGACAGCTGGAGATGGCGCGCAATTAGCAGCTCAAACATGTCAAGTTAAATACATCTCACTTATGGGTGTCTGATTAAAAGAAAATATGAAGTGAACTATCTATTTTTAATGCCTGACATGAATAAAATGTACTTCCACAACCAAAAGCCCCGCCCACTGTTGCTCTCATTTCACACTTCCGTGATTACTTCCTTTTAAATGCATAATTTCTTCACCTGTGATGAAGCAATCAGTTTCTCCATTTTCTTCTGAGCCTCGAGTTTCGCAGCTGCCACTCTTTCATCACACAGCTCCTTCTGAGACAGGACTTGTGAATGACAGTGAGTCCTACAAAAAAAAAAAAAGATAACATCATGATATTTAAGGTTATACTAAAAATCTTCCCTTTTCTTCTTAGTTTTTTTTTTTTACTTTTGAATTCTAATTCCTGGTTGGACATTGGCAGCAGAGCAGGCCTCATTTTTAATAAGTTATGCCATACAATTAATGAAGTTTGAAACTAACAAAAAAATGCCTTCTTTGTGCGTAAAATTTCTGCATTTTGGATGGAATTTTAAAAGTTCAGGCTGATATTTTAGAACTCAGAGCTACTTCCTGTTTTGTTTTTTTCCCCCACAAACTGCCACCTGTAAATGTAAAACTATCCGACTAAACCAAGGAGTACTTAGAAAATCATGAAAACTTGTCATGTGCAGTTCAATCATATCCACAGTGAAACTTACATGTCGTAGGTGAGTTTGTTGTTGAGAGATTGGATGGTGCCCTGACAGCTCTGCAGCTCTTTCTGTAACTGCCCCACGTTATCATTCAGCTGGTTTAACTGACCTAAAATACACAGGAAAGTTAACAGCAAAACTAGGGCAAAAGCAAAACAATATAGGAAAACGTTCTAATCGTTACATTTCTAAAAGACGACTCCAAATCAAATCAATAATCAGATCCAAGTGCTCAAATAATTGACCTTATGTGAGAAAACTACTGATACTTTGCAGAGACATCACGCTGGGGGTGGTCTACATGTATGTATATGGGGAATGCTTCTGCAGTTACCATGGTGACACAATGCACACATTAAGATACACTGCCAAATAAGTTTTAAGAATCAAGTCTGAAATCTTTTTTAAGAAAAATACGAAATGGATTTAAACATTTTCAGGGGCCTGTGATCAGTATGAGAGTGCATGGTGCTGTTTCAGTTTGATTTTCAACAAAAAGGTGAGAGTGACTAAAAAAACAAAAAAAGAAAAAATTAACTGTAATTTAATTTGAGAGAGACTTGTTTGAAAGCACTAATCATCTCATCTGTTGTAGTTCCAACTAAATCAGTTCTTTATGGTCAGACTATGGTCCAAACAAAGCTCAAATTAAAGTCTAATTTAAATAAGAAAACCTCAGACAGAGCAGTACCTACAGTTAGCATCACACCCCTACAGAATGTTTATGGCATGAGCTGCAAATTATCAATTATAAGAGTAGTGGTAGAACCTAATAAATAAATTATTAATACATATTATCATTATCATCATCATCATCATCATCATCATCATCATCATTATTATTATTATTATCATTATTATTATTATCATTATCATTATCATCATCATTATTATTATTATTATTATTATAATAAAAAATCTAGATAAAATTCTTACCTTTGAGTTCTTGTATTGTTTTTGTACTGGATGAAATGTTTTGCTGCAGTACAACCTGAAAACAAAATACATTTTCAGTTATAAAACAATAGTTTGGCCTTTACTGTGTTGTTTCTGTGAGCAGATTCAAGATCTGAGATTAAACTAAAAAAGACAGAAGTACTTTTTTTTCAGTTGGCTTCAGTTCACATGCAATCCAATCCATAATAGTTCTTTTGTTTCAGAGTGCATACCAGGGCTAAACCAGAACTAAACCAGGGCTAAACCAGGGCTAAACCAGGACCAAACCAAGTCTACATCAGGGCTAAACCAGGGCTAAACCAGGGCTAAACCAGGACTAAACCAGGACTAAACCAGGGCTCAACCACGACCAACCAAGGACTACACCAGGACTACACCAGGAAAAACCAGGGATACACCAGGAAAAACCAGGGCCACACCAGGGCCACACCAGTAACAAACCAGGACTACACCAGGAACAGACCAGGGCTACACCAGGAACAGACCAGGGCTACACCAGGAACAGACCAGGGCTACACCAGGGCTACACCAGGTAAAACCAGGACCAAACCTAGTCTAAACCAGGTCTAAACCAGGACCAAACCAAGTCTAAACCAGGTCTAAACCAAGACAAAGTTGAACACAGCCTTAAGTACCCTCTCTCGGCTGCAGGTGCTTTGGGCTCCTTCCAGCTGTTTCTTGTACAGATTTTCGATGTGGCTGATCTGCTCTTTCTGTCGTTGGATTTCTTCTTGGAATTCTGTTTTCTTCATTTCCGCCACTCCTCGCTCCGCTGCTCCACGCCGCACCTGCCCCTCCAGCTCGTATAACTTTGTCTGGTGAACACAAAGCAAAGGGACTTGGTTAATATTTTAAATGATGGAGTTAAGGAACAAAATGTAAACAAAACTATATCTTTATCAGAAATATCTGGTGTACTCAGATTATAAATAAGATCACCAAAAGTCACCAAAAAATCCAAAATTTAGGATTATATATATATCTATCTATATCTATCTATCTATATCTATCTATCTATATCTATCTATCTATATATCTATCTATCTCTATATCTATCTCTATATCTATCTCTATATCTATCTCTATATCTATCTCTATATCTATCTCTATATCTATCTCTATCTATCTATCTATCTATCTATCTATCTATCTATATATATATATAACATTTGCATATAGAGAGCAGAGATGGTTGAATGACAATACTGAATACTTGTTTTGCTGTTGCTGCTGATAATGACATTCACAAAAATCGATAAAGATTTTAAAATACTCCTACTTCAGTAACATATTGTACAGTGTAATAGTACTCTTTCAATTATTTATTTAAGCAGTAATCTGCATTAAAACTTTCAAGTTGGTATAAACAAGCACATTAAACCAGTGTTATGGTAGTTTTGATGTATGGATTTGCTGACCTGTAGCTCCAGGTTCCGGGAGCTGGAGACCCAGTAGTTAAAACCCAAGACCAAAATACAGGCGATGAGAGCAGCGATCAACAAAGGGGGGGACCTGCCTCCACGACGACCGTTCCCAAGGCCTCCCATGGCTCTCCACTAACTGAAAGGAAAAAGCAGTAGTGTTGTCAAGATGGCAAAATTTCAAACTCGATTTCAATACTAAGGAACAGACGCAATCCTCGATACCGATACCACAATGTTAACAAAAACAAAACAAAAACAAACACCCTTTCTTTAAACAATAGAATGTGAATTTCAACATTAAATAGTAGTACTTTCTTTTCAATTCCCATGTGGTCTTATATCTGTGTACTCCCTCAGTGGTCGTGTAGGTTCCACAGTGGTCCATGGGTGTATACTAGTCTATGTGCTCTTATACCTGTTCTGATACAGCTCAAGATCATTCTAAAGCTAACCTTACAACGCCAAAGTGGTTCTCAGAAATTACAACTGACATTTTATTATGTTTGATTTCAAAGTCCAGTACTGTACACTGCAATTTACCTTTGTGGGACCAATAGTCCTAAATTTATCTGATGGGAAACTAAAGCCAGTTTGCTTTAAATGTTCTATATTAAAAAACTGACTCTTTTGAACTGTTAAACAACCTGTTAAAATGTTGTTACCTCTTCAAAAACATACCTGGAGTTGAGTTTTGTTTCATTCACATATGTTTGAATAATCCTTTATTATTAGTCTGTCTACATTTCCAAAGCTCAAAATGCTCTGTTCCACCTTGTGATGTCATGAAGTGGTAGTTTTAACAGCTCCTTTTACCCTTAGTTCAGTAGAGATTGATAATTCCCGGGATGAAATTGTTCAAATTATTCTAGTGAAGGTGTGTGGAGTTTAAAAACACAGTAGAGCACTTCCTGTAGAACTCAGTCAAAATATGCAGAATTTATGGGTTAAACAAACAAAACACAACTCCGGGTATGTTTTGGATGAGCAAACAACATTATAACATAGATCAGGAAGCAGCGCCGTTATATTGATTAGTTAGTAGTGTTTTCATAAGAATTGCTCAAAAAACAAAAATACATACAATACATTTCTATATAGTGTTCTTGTCATGAATCACAATACTAAAATTCATCCAGGTAGGTTCCATAGTGGTCCATGGGCGTATACTCCTCTAAGTGCTCTTATACTTGTTCTGTTACAACTCAAAATCATTCTGAAGCGATTCAGGAAAGTCTCATTTCTGTCCTGTGAATGTGACTTTTTTTTTTAAGTATACTTGCTCAAATGAGCATCAGTTTCAATACTAGTTTAAGTATTGATTAATATCTGATTTCCCATGCTTTTGACAACTTGACAATTGCTGTTATTGTGTTATCGTACTGTAACATAATTAAAAGGTTTTGGGAAATACATGAGCCGATTCAAATGTTATAATCTCTGAAATGTCCTCACATAGTTCAGTTTTTTAATAATTTAACTTGAGTATTTTGCCTTATAGATTTGCACTGAATTAAACCAGGCACTAAAACCAGCTGGGGAAGCCATTGAATTAATATTGTAAATAATGCCTTAAAACTAATCTAACATAATCTACGGATACACACGTATAACTCGAAGATTTTAAACCATTTTACCACATTTGGTAGTTTGTTATCGTCCATTTTAGTGCAATATGCTAACAACGACGCTGCGTTTGAAGCTAATGCTAAATGCAACAACAGCCTTTTACGCGTTATATTTTGGATACGTTTTTGCACCAAATCAGCAGGTTAGCATGGCAAAAGTCGCGCACATGGTTAACAATAAAGGATATAATATTTAGACCGTTAAAAGCAGATATAAAACGGTGATAAAACGTGATTTATTATTACCCCGAGATGCAGCCGCGGTTCTCTGTGTTGTGGCAGTTCACTTCTAGGGCACCGGTGTTGCCTTTACTTCTTCTTCTGCTTCTTCGTCTTCTTCTTCTTCTACTGATTTCCGGCAGGCTACACGCTACAGTGCGCAATGCTGCCCTCCACCGTCGTTAAAAACAAAACAAAACAAAAAAAAAAAAAAACAAAAGGAGAAAGTTTACCAAAGCTAAATCCACTTGACTACTATCAGACGAAAGAATAGATTTAAGGTTTCAATTCCTAGATCAGCGAGCTCCTTGTAGGGCTGCCTCTGGGCACAGTTTCTGGGCACAGTTGCAGAGGCCACTAGGGTGCTTCCCAATTTTAAATGCCCAAGTCTCAATCTCGTTAAGACCACTTCATCTCTTCTGCAGTTGAACCCACAGTTCCTACTGATTTAGACTGACGGCTGACAGGAAAAATAGTGCCTGCCCCGCCGTTCCCCCTGCCATTCTTTTTGCCATTTATTAACCAGACGTAGTTTAGAGACACTGTGGTGTTCCTGCTTTGCCAGTGATACAGGTGTTGCCTTTACGCGCGGTAGGAAAAAAGACACTCTCTATTGAAGATCAGATTTTGAAGTTTAAATGCCGTTGAATTTCTCACTTTGAATTTTTTAACTCTGAAAAAACATGTTTGAATTATTTTTAGTCTGAATTATAGTTGCTGAAATTTTAAATGTTTTGTTTACAATTCAATATAAAAAAAAATCACCTTTTAAATATTCAGCACAAATATTTTCAAGCCCTCAAATTCAACAGTCAAAATTCAGAGTGTAAAATTCGCAGTGGAATAAAATAAAAATTCTAATTGTAATGGGACAAATTATGAAATATACTTTTTTTTATATGTGCAAGTGTAAAAAAGGGTGTATTACATATTCAACAGATAATTATTATGTTGATAATAGAAATACAAATACAGATGCTTGATATTAATAGTAGAGTTACTTTACACATGGTAAGCCTGATAATTATTTAATTTTAATTGACGAAAATATGTACTTTTGATGAATGCAAGTGTAAAAAGAAGCGCTAAATGTTCCACTGATTATTTTTATGTTGATAATGAAAAAGCAAATACAGAAGCTTGATTTTAACAGTAGAGAATATTACATGACGCGCGGTATATAAACACTACGATCAAGTTAAAGTGAACGTCAGACAACAAGTGCGTGAAATTGTCCTGCATTTTAATAATAAATTACATAAAAAGACATTTAGAAAGTACGAGTCAAAATGTAGGCAATATATGAATTTTAGGCACAACTGGAAGGTGATGAAAAATAACTACACACAAAATATCAATGCATTTGTAACATTTCAATCACTATTTACAGCCTTAAAGGTGCACTGTGTAACATTTCACCTGCTTGTTTCTATGGAGATGTCACTGCTCTGCCTGGAATGTTCCACAGTATGACATTAAACAGCTCTACTTTACATTTATTCAATTACAGGTGGTTTTACAGCTCAAAAATATCTAGAAAAACAGGCATTCTGACTGTGAGCGGGGGTGCCTTTCTATAGATCTGACCTGTAACTTGGTCTGGTTTGGTCTCCATGAAGATAGACATAGAAAAGTTACACAATGCACCTTTAATAAAGAACAAATACTTTATTATATTATATGACTCAGGCTTAATAACTACTGAATCCTCTCCTCCTAACCCAACCCCTTAATTAGACGTTACAAAGCCTGAATCATTCCTAAACTATTTGTTCATTATGAAATATGTCTTGTACTTTATTAAAGCTGCACTGCGCAACTTTTCTGGTGGAGAGTCCGCCAACTATTTGTCTCCATGGAGATGTTATTGCTTAGCCCGGAATGTTACATGGTATGACTTTAAATATTTCCATCTAGCATTTATTCATTACGGGTGTTCCTGTTGCTCAAAAATACAATAATTCCTTCTGTGAATAGGGGCGACTCTCCACAGATCTGACCTGTAATGTAGCGTAGTGCTGCAGCCTGCTTGTCTCCCTTGTGATACATAGGTGTAATCTAAGCTGCGGAACATTCTAGACAAAGCAATAACATCTCCATGGAGACGTCAGGCGGCAGATCCTCAAAAAATGTTACGCAGTGCAGCTTTACGGCAAATTAAGGTGTAGTTATTATTAAGGGATTACCAATACATTCACTTCCACAGTAATTACAGGTGATAAACAAAACTACTACATATTAACGTTACAGAAATGATTAAGGATGATATTAGAGTAAACTGTTGGAGCTGTCGTGTCTGTTTTTGTGCAGTCATAATTTAACATTTTCAATAACATTACGAACATAAACATTCCACTGTAAATATTTTGGCAATGTCCCAAGAAATTCCTGGTTGGATGAAACGTCATGTTGTCCAGAGAATACACGGTAAAGTATTAAATTTGACTCTTGTGAGTCATGTTATAACGCTGTTACCTCTTCAAAAACATATCTGTAGTTGTGTTTTGTTTCATTCACATGTTTGAGTGACTCTTTTATTAGTCTGTCTACATCTAAATATGCAGAGTTTGTGTGTTAAACATGTGTGAATGAAACAAAACAGAACGTCAGGTATGTTTTGGAGAAGGAAACAACATTATGACACATTATGAACAAAAAACAGGCCCTTTAATTCCAGTTAAATATCGTCAAAGATGTTTACTCTGGAATGGGAAATGGACCGGTAACTTCCTGGTGAGGATCTGAAATGACAATTAGAGAAAAGGTTTGAATAATGAATGAACAGTATAATATTTAGTTGTATAATTATAACGTCATACCTTGTGTCTGGTGAATCTTCAATGCAGTCTTGTAATAAACCCACAGACTGCTCTTCTAACAAAGAATCTCTCTTGGTAAACTGAACAACTGAAAACAGAAAACAAAAGAACAGGTTGTGTTATATGTGTGAATGGAGGATATTTAACTGTTCCAAGTTATATTGAAGGCAAGAAAGTTGAAAAGTTTGATTGAAAAATAAATTTTAGCAATGGCTATGTTCACAGACACACAAATCGCCTCATTATCTGATTTTTGGACCTTTGAAGCTGCATTGTGTAACTTTTCTGATAGAGGGTCCGTCAAATGCTTTCCTCTATGGAGATGTTACTGCGTTGTCTGGAATGTTTCACAGTATGGCATTAAACCTTTTTATTTTCATGGAAACCACACCAGGAAAACCATTTTATTGTACTTCTTTCAGTAGTTTCCAGACACCATACTTTTACTCCTACTTGAGTAATATTTTTATTGAAGTAACAGTACTCTTACTTGAGTTAAAGTTGTGGTTATTCTTCCTACTGTGAGTAAGTCTAAAAGTTTTATGTTGACAATATGAAAATGATTTGAACATTTGCGTTTCTTGCACCGCTCCTTCAGATATGGTTTAGTTTGTCTCATTTTTCTGGTCTATCCTTCGAAAATACCTGATTTTTTTGGTGCTTAATGTTACGTCCAGACAGTTACTCTTACTTGAATATCAGTTTCCTCAAATACTTTTTTTTTTTTCTTGGACCACCACTTCGTACTTCTACTTGAGTAATATTATTCTGAAGTAACAGTACTCTTACTTTAGGAAAATCTTTGGATACTCTCCCCACCTCAGCTCAAATGTAAAAAATACTCTGTTTGTAAAACTAAAAAACAACAATAGCTGATCTTCATTATAATCCATACCAGTGTTTTTAATCTTTCCAGCTGTTGTTCCATTCCTGTCCTCTGAATGTCGCTCCCTCCACGTCTGAAACACAAAAATATAACTCATTTCTAACATATTTTCAGCATCTATCAAAGAAAGTTTGTTAAAAGACTTACCGCTCCACGACTGTCTCCCTCCATTTTCTGCTTTTTTCTTCTCTCTGCCAAAGAAGATTTGCACATCACTCATTTGTGACCCTTTGTTTGGGCTGCAATATCATGGCTGAGTAAACGGATTAAAAACTAAGCAATTGAATTCTGTTTTGTTTTCTTGTATATGTACTAAAAACTAATGTAAATTGACCGAGTGCAAGAAAAAATAGAATTACCATAATGAAATTCTGGTAATTCTATTCAAATCCATAATGTATATTCTATATCAGGAGATGCTCAGAAATGGTCACCCAATTGAAAGAAAGAATTTTTAGTTGGTTTAATCGACAGAGACATTAAGCTAATAAAAAAAACAAAAGATGTTCCCCACCAAATAATAGCTAAATAACTACTTTAGGTGGAATGGAGTGTTTTCTGTTTAAGAGAAGAACTCTAAATATGCAGGATTTGTGAGGTAAACGTGTGAATGAAACAACAAAACTCCAGGTGTGATTTTGATAAAGAAACAACATTATAACAAAGATAAGAAAATAGTGTAATATGAGCCCTTGAAGTTAGTAAATTACTTAAATAAATCATAAATGGTTACCTCTTCTTATAAGGTCTTTTCCTTCATCCACAAGATCTGACGTAATTTCATCGTCTGAAATGTACTGATGGAAGCCCAGGAGGTTCAAACAGCGAGAGCCGAAACTACAGAACATGAAACCATGAGATTGTGTTTTTTGTTTTATGACGCTTCTTAAGTTTTCAAAGGTGAATGAAATACAGTTTGTCTCACTTGTAATAAGTGGCAAAGCAGAGCAACAGGATGAGCATGGGGTAGTAGATGTAGAACCCATTAGAAATGAAGGACAGCAGACTCATCGAACCCATGACCTAAGGACAGACAAATATTAAATAAAATTTAAAATGTAATGCTTATTGAAATAACACAATGTCCTCTGAAAATCTACAAAATACCTGGTTTATGTTTGTATAATTTAGGCCTCTCAAAAAACTAGTAAATGGTCATATTTTTATATTTTCCTCCTTCAAGGGACTCAAAACTCTTTACATCATGGAACCACTCACACATTCAGACACCAGTACACTGGGGGGGAGGAGGGTTAAGTTTCTTGCTCAAGGACACAACGACAACATTCATCTGTGCATTGCCAACCTGCGGGTCAGCGGATCTGATGATGTTTAAGTCAAGGGCGGGATTTGAACCGCCAACGTTCAGCGGACAAAAATACTGCCAACTGAGCTGTCGCCCCAAATCTGTCCAGAAATGTGATTCTTGTGTTAGTTTAGCAGTTCATAATTGAGTCTGGACGTGTATAAAATCTCAACTGAACCCAAATTTTAAAACATCTTGACCTTAATATTTCACAGAAAATCAAATAGAAAACTTTCTTAAATGATTCAGCTCTGACATAAATCAGTGAAAACTCACAGACGTGTAGGATGTTGGTATTTTGTTCTGGTGTGAAACTGCTGAATCCATGTGAATCAGACCGAGGAAGTTAAGGCACAAAGGAGGCGTCAAACGGCAAAACAACCTGAAAAATCAAAAAAGAGAGATTTAGAATAAAATCCATCCATTCTTCTGCTGCTTTATCTGGGCCAGAGTCTAAGCAGAAATGCTCAGACTTTCATAACTCAAGACACTTCCCTGAAGCTCTCTGGAGATCTAAACCAAGACTGAACAAGGACTGAACCAGGACTGAACCAGGACTGAACCAGGACTGAACCAGGACTGAACCAGGGACCATAAGTGGCAGTAGGGACACAGATCTAAACCAGGACTGAACCAAGACTAAACCAGAACTAAACCAGCACTAAACCAGGGACCATAGGTGAGAGTAGGACCAGAGAGCTAAACCAGAACTAAACCAGAACTAAACCAGGACTAAACCAGGACTGAACCAGGGATCATAGGTGAGAGTAGGACCAGAGATCTAAACCAGAACTAAACCAGGACTAAATCAGGGACCTTAGGTCAGAGTAGGACCAGAGATCTAAACCAGGACTGAACAAGGACTAAACCAGGACTGAACCAGGGACCATAGGTGGCAGTAGGAACATAGACTGACGAGTAAATCGAGAGCTTTGCCTTTGGCCTCAGATTAAATACTGTATTATATTAAATCCATACTGGTACACACATGCCACTGAACTGCAGGCTGTAGGAGTCAGTCTGATGATGTGGGACCAGGTAATAGTAGTTAAAGAATCTGATGCTGAAGACGGTGGAATAAACACAGACACAGAGGAAGAGGATGCCAACAAAACACACCATCTGCAGAGAACAGCAACACCATTAAACACATGAATCATTACGTTTGTTGTCGGACCTTTAAGCTGAATGCTGCACCTGCCTCAATACAGATGTAGTTGTAATGGTTTTCTGCAGTTTGAACAAAGACAGCGAAGAGGGAGAGCACTGGGTTGGTGCTGAAAAACGTGCACTCGGACCAGACCACAGTGACAGAGAGGAGGCACAGGAGCACGGCCGCCATCTTAAAGAACACCTGCTTCAGAACACACTCCCAGTACCACTCTGCAAAAGACATGGGATGATTATTTAAACAACCAATGCATTTCATACACCATTACAGTTAATATGTAGTAAAAAGAGAAGTTAAACCGTTTTTTTTTTTGCTATAAATACTAAAATTACAATAGCGTGAATTATGGCTGAGCAATTAAAGGCCCTGTACCTGATTTTTTTCACATATCTGAGCAAAATGTGTCTCGCCTCAGTACAAAAATATTGTATAAGCAGCTCCTGAGGTCAAAATATGCATGGTAGTTGTTATCAGCTTTACTGTGACGCCAAAGCTGGTCTCTGACTGTTGTGAAAAGCACTTAGAAACTCGTGAGGAATAACTTTGGACTACTGCAAATCCTTTAAAATGTACTAGTTGTATTTTTTACGTTTTTTAAGGTAGTTTTCGTGATTATTGGACAAGAATTGTATACTACTTATTACTTACAAAATATTTATCTGTACTACGGCAAGACACATTTTGTTCAAACACATGGGAAAGACATCGGGTATGGGGTATGGAATATAATTTGTTCCATTATATGTAGAATTTTAAATACCGCTGAATTTCTCACTTTGAATTTTTTTTTAACTCTGAAAAAAGATGTTTGAATTATTTTCATTCTGAATTTTAGTTGCTGAAATTTTAAGTGTACTTTTTCAATATGTTTTAAATTCAAAATAAAAATGTCACCTTTTAAATATTCAGCAGTGTAAAATTTGCTGTGAAAAATTTCGCAGCAAAGATCCAAGATCCCAAGGTAGAAGCAATCGATCCTGAGTGAGTGAGGAGGACAGAGGCTGTTTCCTAATGGTTCTCATCTGTGGGCAGGGTTTACACTTAAGAAATAAAAGAGATGAGGTTTTGATGAGGCGAGTTCTGACCAATCAGATCGGTTCACTGCACCATTTCCTGTTTGTTTTACCTCGGATCACTTTGGATCGATTGCTTCTGCCTTGGCATCTTGGATCTTTTTCCTGCAATTTTATTCCACTGAGAATTTTACACTCTCAATTTTGACTGTTGAATTTGAGAGCTTGAAAATATTTGTGCTGAATATTTAAAAGGTGATTTTTTTTATACTGAATTTTACAATGTACACTTAACTTTTCAGCAACTAAAATTCAGAATAAAAATAATTCAAACAGTTAAAAAAATCAAAAGTGAGAAATTCAACGGCATTTAAACTTCAAAATCTGATGATAATGACATAATAGGGGCTTTAATAATTTTCTTTTCAGCTAAAATTACATTCCAAAATACAGTACAAGTGAACAATGTGCCCGCTGTATAAAACTCACCAACAGAGGGCGTATAGAGGAACTTTTGGACCCATCCCGGAGGCTGATCTGAGTCGAAGCTGTGCATGAAGTACCTGACCGGAGAGGCCTTACTCTTAGACACATCTTCTAAATGAAACGCCTGGTTTAAGAGGAGGGGCCACTGCACCAGGACACGGTTGCTCCTCTGGACACAAAGGATCACCTACGAGGCAAGTCAGAAACACAACTGATACTTTGTAGAGTGTGTGTGTGTTCTACGTGTGTGTCTATGATGGAACGTTCAGCTGTTACTATGGGGCCACGATGCGCAAACACAGCAAACACAGCCAAAAAAGTTTTAAGATGGATTTAAACAACACATTTTCAAGAGTCTGCGATCCATACAAGTGTTCATCCTGTTTACGTGTTTGATTTTCAACAAAAAAGGTGAGAGTGACTAACTGAAAACTAACTGAAAGCTTGCTGGTTGCTAATAAAACTATTTGAGTAAAAGACTCCTAACTGCAACTACCTTTCTGTGGAGTGTAACTAGTCCTCCGACGCTGGGAACAACATGTGAAACAGGTGAACCGTCTTTTTCTCTGGTCATTTCCTCCTGGTACACAGCCGGACACTGGAATCAGATGGAAAAAAACATGAATATTGCTCTCGATCTTAGAATGGGAGCAGGACATCGTCTGACCAGTTGAGTTTTAACTAATATTTGTTATTAAGTTACTTGTTATTCACTGGACACTGGAAAAAGGTGGGTTTCAGATTCAAGAATGTGATGTTATACTCTTAAGGCCGCCACGCTCTACAGGAGAATTTGCCCGACTTTGGCTGCGATTTGCTTCTCTCTGAGTTCGGGGAGGCGTGGCCCGGCTTTGTGTTTTCGTGTGCGATTTTGAAGCCGCTGCGCTCCTCATGTGTGGTGTCAGTGTGACTCTGAGCGGCTCTGTCAGATCGTAACCACCAAACATCAGCAACGCTACAGCAACAGTAAATAAAACAGAGCGTCAGGGGCAGAGGAGTGACGGACACAGAGGCGCAAGATACAAACTCAGGATATAGAGAATATTAATGAGAAGACTTTATTACTCACCTCTTGAAATATAAACTACAGCAGCTCATCCACATTATCCATAGAATTTGTCCTCTGCAAATAATGACACCCAGTCCACAAAACAGCGCTGTGAATCCAGTTTGAAGCGTTCTTTAAAAGTAAAAAGGTGAGAGTCGTTCCTCACGTGTGTCTGTTACATCCACACAGCGCTGGGATCGAGGTGAAGCTGCAGATTAGTGTTAGTGACGCTACTTCCTGTGTATTTTATCTCTAACCTTCTGTGCGTTAAAAATCATGTATCTGAAGTTTTGCACCACATTTCACAAATAATAATAGTACAGTTTTGATTTGTATCTAAACTAGAAGTGCAGTGCTCTGATCTTTTGAACACTTAAGAGTCTCAAAGCGAGTCGTTTTACTGTAGACAGGAAACAGCTGATGTGAGGTGTGTTCATAACTTTATAGCCTGTGGTCCGCAGCCATATCCCGCTGAAGTCTTTGCGATCTGAGATTTTAAGTCTCACAAGATTCTCCTCTTGTCTGTGGTGTGCTCTTTTTGTCGCACGTTTAAAAATCGTTTAAGACCGAAAAATCCTGTAGTGTGTGGCGGTCTTTAGATGGGGGCAATGGTCAAATTTTCCTATTGATTACATTGTACTTTGCTATGAGAATTCAAAAAGGTAAATGCACAAATGTTGAACCTCATAATTCATTTGAGCAGCCCACATCTGTGTTAAACATTTCTGACCTATAGAATGTTGTGATATCATTTGAAACGCTGTTATAAGAACAGTTGTTGTTTTTACCTTTGATAAAATGGTGTCCACACGTTTCCTTAAAGAACTGTTGCTGCTTACAGACTGATGCACAGCAGCAACCTCCTGGAAAACAAGAAAAATATATTACGCAATTACCCAAAAAAGAGTATGTAGGATTTTCATTAAGTATTACAAATCCAATTAGACTATTCTGATCTATGTTATAATGTTTCCTCATCAAAATTATATCTGGAGTTGTGTTTTGTTTCATTCACACATGTTTAACACACAAATCCTGCAAATTTAGGCTGAGTTCTTCTAACACGTTGTGATGTCATGTGGTAATACAGGAAGTGCTCCACTATGTTTTTAAACTCCACACACCTTCACTAGAATCATTTGGATAATTTCTGCCCTGGAAGTGTCAGTTTCTACTGAAGTAAAGGTAAAAGGAGCTGTTAACTTGAAAACTACTGCTACATGACATCACAAGGTGGAACAGAGCATTTTGAACTTTGGAGATGTAGACAGACAATAATAAAGGAATGACAAAAAAACACCAAGCTCCAGGTATGTTCTGATGACATACCATCGTGGTTTAAAGCTCACAAGAGTCAATTTTGTGTAATAAAAGACCTTTAAGTTTCAGGTAACAGGTGACCCTCTCTCACCTCCATAACATCGGCTAGATCCTCCTCTGCAGCTGCTTTCTCGATCGCCATTTTAGCCACTTTAAAGTAGGTCTTGTTGAGGAGGTAGGTCGGGTTTGACGAGAGCCAATAGGAGCGGGGGATTTCTACCAGCCCATAGCCCAACAGCAGAACCAGGAGGAACAGGCCCCACGTGTTAGCCGCCGTGATACAGACCGTCTGGAGCTCCCGACTGAAAAACACAAATAAAGATTTAGGATCATCAGGATCATGTATTTAAAGGTCCTTTATTACACAAAATGGATTCTTGTGAGCTTCAAGTCATGCTATAATGTTGTGCAGTTTGCACTTTGGTGCATATGAAAAAAAACTGTGATGTAGACTCTTTATTGTGATGACGTTTACGGTGACATCAGCTCCCATTGGGCACCACAGTTTTCTAACGCAGAAATCTGCAGATTTGTTTCTTTCATTAAGTTGTTTTAGATGAATTATTTTATTATTATATTATAAGTCTTGTGGTCATTAGTTATGACAAAGCTGATCAGCCCCCAGAAAGCTTTCAAAGTTTATATAAATGTTTTTGAGAAGGTCTACGGGGTAAAAAGAATGGAAAATTCTGACTTGTAACTTGGCCTGGTGGCTTAACATGACTGTCTCTGTGGAATGTTTAATGTTTAATACGGAACATTCTAGGCAAAGCAATAACATCTCAACAGATGATAATCTACAAGAAAAGTTACATAGTGTACCTTCAAAGACACATAGATATATTTAAACTCTTTCCAAAAACTCACAATGTGAATTTCCACTTGAGATGTATGACCACATATATGAGCAGAGAGACAAAGATGAGGAGGTAGGTCCCGTAGTAGATTGCATTCTTGATTAGAGCTGTTTTTATTTTCCCCATTCTGGAGAAAGCTCCAGACTGAGAGTAGGACTGCATGAAGGGCAGCAAAAGCCTGGACCAAAACACAACAGTGAAAGTTAAAGTAAACATTTAAATATACATAATAAATACACATTAATAAAAACACTTCAGAAAAATTTGAAAAATAAATCTTGCAGTAGAGGTGAGCATCATATAAAAAATCATTTAGGACATGCTAATTTAAAATATCTGGTACATATAAAAAGGAGTACAATTTTGATAATTTAATAAATTGGTTAATAATTGGATTTATATAGTTCCTTTCAGGAAACCCAAACCGCCTTAAGGTGCATTATTCATTCTGTGTATTGTCATTTTGTGCAATAGCTGAACCTCAACCAAGCACATTTCCGATGGGATGCAAAAAATATGGTTTGATTTGAGTTATTATAAAAATTGTTGTAAAAAACGTTCTTTAGTAACATGTATGTAAAAGTGACAAACCATGTTAGAAACTGTGAGGTCCAGTACACGACTCTCCAGAACACGGGCAGGACCCCCTCAGGGATGTAACTCCACGGCTGCTCACACTCTTCACTGCAGTTACACAGATGCAGATTAGAATTATTAAAACACGACGGCGACACAATGTTATGAATGAATTAAGCATGGGACAAAACTCTCTCTGATCTGAATCTCAATCACTAACTGAACCCCAGCACCTGCAGCCAAACATGAACCAGTGCTAGTGCAGCCTCTGCAGTGAGGGAATGTCGGAGGTTCTGAGCTTCACATGAGACTTTTCCATTCACTGAGAATGAGACAAACTTGTATGTGTCCTCTATGTGCAGGTGAATGTACTGGCAGCCCAGGTTCAGGCTACATACATGTCCTTTAATAATTTTTCATTCATAGTTCCAACAGGCAAGTAGTGTGTTTCTAAAGATTGCCACATGGGGTCAGTAGAGTGTCTTACCTTGCAGTGGCACTGTTGGCAAGGCATCGTTTATAGATGGTCTGAAACAATAAAATAAGCAGTAGTAGTAGATGAGCCAACAACTATGTAAAACAAAAAGGTATTTCTGCTAAATGGAATAAGTGCTGTGAAAGTGTAAAACATGCTAAAGCAATTGTTTTCAATTATAAAGGATTTTAACACGTGCGTGGATCCCTGTCTGTATCACTGATACATGTGCTGTAGTCTGCAGTGTTCCTGTTGTTTAACTGTGGACTTGATTTCCTTATTTTAAATGTCAGGTACAAACTAAATATCAAGCAGAGTTGTAAACTTTTGTGTGTGTCATGAAACTGTGGCAGCTCCTGTATTTTGAGCGCTTACAGAAGAACACTTTATTACTCATCATTGCCACTCACTGATAAGGTTCCAAAGGTTGTAATGGCATCTGTATTATTCTAGTTACTCATATTTCTCTGTTTACATAGTGGTTTTGTGCAAGATCCTAATCATTTTGCTTATGTCCTCCTTTTAGTTGACTAATTAATACCCAGAGCAAGTCCTTATTCTAACACAAATTTCTTTAAGCAGCTACAGCCTAGCGTAGTTTTCCTGTGGTATCAGAATCTGTATTGAGTATCAAGTCTATTCCTTATTATTGAAATCAAGTTCATTTTTAGTATCGTTACAACATTACTACCACCTTACCAACTTGAATGGACTGCTCGGTGTACAAATAAAATAAATAAATCTAAAATAAAATAAATAAATGTAATATGTACCGTGCTGACGTCAAAGGGAAGGATGAATACGATGAGGAAGCAGAGGTACCAGGCCAGCAGAGTCCCCAAAAGCACGAGTCGCTGCTGTCTCCTCAGGTCTCCATATCTGTGCAGGAGGAACAGGGCCAAGAAGAAAACTACAACGACCACAACTGCAAGTGCCGCACCACTCATAACGCCCGATGAATGAACCTATGTCAAGGTCTCATGACAAGGAGGAGGCCTAGAGGAGAGACAGAGACAGAAAATTACCAAAGAATGAGGGGAATGGGCAAAATGCTTTGTATAATTGAATACAAAGCTATTATCACATGACAGCAATCAGAGAATAGCAGAATAGGGCTGTACTTAAAACATCGGCAATATACTTTACAGAGTTCTTTGCATTACGTGTATCGATAGAGAGATGTATATCATGATACTTTTAAACTACAGAAATTTATTTTATATATATTAATTTGTTACACACTTATTAATTACTTAGTAATCTGCTGGGCTAAAAAGGTGACTTATTCAAAGTGCAATTATTTTATGATATTAAACATATTTCTAATATTTCTGATCTATGTTAAAATGTTAGGAGGCCCCGGTAAAGACCCAGGACACGCTGGAGGGACTATGTCTCTGGGTTGGCCTGGGAACACCTCAGGATCCTCCCGGAAGAGCTGGAGAAAGTGTGTGTGGAAAGGCAAGTCTGGGTCTCCCTGCTCAGACTGCTGCCTCCGCGATCCGGTCCCGGATAAAGCAGAAGAAAATGGATGGATGGATGTTAAAATGTTGTTTCCTCATCAAAAACAACAGTGTTTTGTTTCATTCACACATGTTTAACACACAAACCCTGCTTATTTAGGCTGAGTTCTTCTTGCAAACAGAAAACAGATCATCTCAGGCCTAGAATTGCCAATCTCTACTGAGAACTGTTATCTTGAAAACTACCGCTTCATGACATCACAAGGTGGAACAGAGCATTTTGAGCTTTGGAGATGTGGACAGACTAATAATAAAGTGTTACTCAAACATGTGTGAATGAAACAAAACACAACTCCAGGTCTGTTTTTGAGGAGGTAATAACGCTTAAACCTCACAAGAGTCCATTTTGTGTAATACAGAACCTTTAAATGATTGCAGTTTTTGTTGTCATTGTAAATAGCCTACCAGTACATGACCAAAATTAAATATTCTCTGTCAGAATTGTACATTTAGTACAACTGCATAATTGGTAGTTTATGTACTGCGTAAATGGGGAAACGAAAACAGCTAACATTACATAATACATGGGATTTCGTGGGTACATTGCATTTTACGGTCTTTTTATGTACTGATTGCTGCTATTTGTACCCTAAATGTCTTATCACAAGTCATATATCAGAAACTATTGGTTCATTCATTGCTTAACATCTCGTTACATCTGTTTATTACTCCAAGAATGCGATGACACCATAGGCAAGGTAGAGTGCGTTTGCTATGGTTTAATTAAATAACCAAGACGTTTTACTTTGTTGAAATCACTTAAAAAATATTAGATTAATTATAATACGTGTTCAAAGTTTGACAGATAAGCTAATATTAGTTGGGTCTGTTTTTCTTTCGTTACAGGCTAACACGTTGCTCCCTCTCTTTCGATTTAACACTACCCTTGTTCTGAATAAGAGTATTTTTAGTTAAATGTAAAAAATAAAATAAAACTTGTATTATTTTTGAATTGTCATACCTTTATTCTCGGTATTTTCCTTCATAAGAGAGTCTACGGTTACACGGTGTTCCCATGCTGCTCAAAGACAAACTGTACACAACAACCACTCAACCTTTGAAACGTGATGACGTAACGCCAGCGTGTCTCCCTGTTTGTTTTACGCCGCGCGGGATTGTGGGTATTGTAGTTCACATGGTATTCCAAAAGTAGACTTGTTTACTGTAAAATTATTAGTTTATTTGTAAAATATTCAACCAAAACAGGCTCGAGAACTATTTTTTATACATTCACAAAAAATATACTAACAAAATGAAACATGTAGGCCTATATTTCTGATGAAAATTAGACTACATTTTGTTAATTACATTTAAACTATGCTGTAACTTTTCTGATGGAGGGTTTACCATGGAGACGTCATAGCAGGTTCTAGCTCAGATCTGTGGAGAGGTGACCCTTGCCTGCTCACATAAGCTTTTAAATGTAAGATGGGTGAATTTAATGCTATACTGTGGAACCTTCCAAACAAACCACATACTCTCCACTAGCAAACGTAGCTTGTAGGCCTAATGCTATATTGATTAATTAAACTTTATGTATTTTTTGCATATTAGGTTAAAATAACAGTGTTTATCGTGTATATCTTGAATGTTTCTTTGTATTTTTCTGTTGCATCACTGTAAATTAACAAATAATAATTCCCTTTTATCCTTATGTTTCACAAAAGACATCATACGTGAACTTTAACATGCTTTAATAACATTTAGATATATGATTGTAAATATAGTTAGTGACAAAAATGCTAATAAAACTTAAATACAATATAAAAGTCCCCTCAGTGTTGCAGGAATTGCCACACATACGGGTCGTCCGTGCACAGTGGGGCCAGTAGATTCAGACAGACATTGCGGTTCTCCAACAACAGCTCTGTATGAATCATTAAATCCAGACGCAAATGCTCCAACGCCTCGAGACATAAGGACCACCCCGGGACCACCCTCCTCTGCTCGCCCAGGCAATCCAACCACATGGACCACCCCGGGACCCCTCTCCACCGCTCGCCCAGGGACTTCGACCACACCGACCCAAAGAGCGCCAGCGACTCCTGCCAGTCCTCCAAGAGCTCGTCCACAACATCCATCCGGCGTGGATACCTAAAATCTCAGCAAACTCTGGTCCGGCTGTGTAAAGTTGGAGCATTTGCAGTGCAGATATCAGGAGGTTGCCAGGTGCTTATCCATCTGTCAGCCTGTTTTCTGACCCCTCCCGCTCTCAGATTAGTGTCAGACAGGCCCAGTTTAAGGCTACTTAACTTCATCTGTCCTGCTTCAGAAATAAAACAAGTATATGTGTGTATAATATGTCTAATATGTATAATATGTATAATATGTATAATATGTATAATATTGTAATTGCATGTAATTTGTTCTCTTAAAAAAGGCACTATGTAAGATTTTGGAATTTATAGCCATTTCTAACCACAACACTTTTTTTGTTATGTAACTTTTTTTTTGTTCTGTGTATAAAATCCCTCAGTTGTCCAGGTAGAATCCATGGCAAAGGAGAAATTAAATTTGTCAACTGGACAAAAGTTTATTTTGGTCGAATGCTTTGTCCAAATCGCGGACACTGGTTTGAGCAGTGGGCCGTGCGCTGCTGGACTGTGCGCCCTGTGCCTCCCGTGGCACAAACTATTCCAATAACGATGAGCTCCGAAACTGTTTGGCTTTAAGGGAAGTGTGTACCAAGATGCTTTTTGAGTGAACTGCACACGTGGACTAAACATTATTTACAGGCTTTGTCGTTAATACGAGAAAGTGTTAACTAAAACGAGAACATTTTCTCGTTAAAACGCAACCATTATTAAGATAAGATAAGATAAGATAAGATAAGATAAGATAAGATATGCCTTTATTAGTCCCACAGTGGGGAAATTCCAGTGTTGCAACGCACAGTTCAAGAACAGCAGGAAAATGGAACATGTAATAAAACAAGATAATAGATAATGGCTTAAAAATAATTTAAAAATAGACTTAAGAATAGACTCTAATGTAACACAGTGTTCCGGTGGAGCAAAAATATAAAATACCAAAAAACTGTTATGTACAATAAAAGTAACAGTGCAGCATATGAACAGAATAAATCTCAGTAAGTGACTTCAGTGTATTATGTTATTTACAGTAATATGAATATGTTTATGTACAGCAGCATTAGACAGGATAAATATCAGTAGAGTGACTTAAGTGAACTGTATCAGATTACACACTGTAATGCCCCGAAGTACTCACAGGTAAGAACCAGACGTCTTGATCTCTTTAAATGTGCTTCATTAACAAACTGCTAGTTTTAATAAGAGCCGTAGTCACAGCCACAGGTTTCGTTGAACTTATATTCAAAGATCGGCGTCCCACAAACTGGTCCAACATCTGGGGTCACAGAGCACAGACCCCCTACCAAACACCCCCGCACCCCTGTGACACAACAGGGACAGGACTTAAGCAATAGGAACATAGAAGCTCTAACAAAGCTATTACAATGTTATGATGAGGTCAGAGTTTAGTTTTAACAAGTTAATTTTCTAGTTTTTATGAGTTAATAAAGCGAGAAATAAGTCCACAGGATATTTTACCATAGGGTTAGGCACAGTAGACTCTAAGATCCACTTGAGGCAACAGATGACAGCAGATTAAAGGTCGAAGAAGCGCCTCAAAAATGACACTCAAATTATAGTTTTAACCAGTTAATTTTCTAGTTTTAACGAGTTAAGCATACGTTGTGTACTTATGTTTAATAGTGGGGTGCAACTGGAGAAATATTTACATCAGCTATAACCTTTACAAGATTTGTTTTGTTTGTTTTAACAAGACAACCTCGTTATAACGTAAATAAAAAGCAATAGGCCTACTAATAAATATGTTTGATGGGGCAACACAGCATTGCAACATGGCTTAAAGCTCACAGAAATCCATTTTGTGTAATACAGAACCTTTAATCTGACAAGACAAGATGGACAGGAGGTCACTACACCAGACCAATTACAGGTCACATCCATCAAGGCAAGCTCACATGGCAAGAATGCATGCTTTTCAAGGTATTTTTGAGAAAGAAATACTGTGGAACATTCCAAGCAAAGCAAAAACAAATGATTGAGTGCAACTTTAATTATAGGATTCATTGTTTTTACTGTATTGGTTGAAAAGGGCACAAAAGGTTGAATTACCTTCGAAGTTGTGCTATGAATTTAAGAACAGAAAATAAAGTAAAACGGAGTAAGAATTCAACTTATTTTTATAACTAATAATAAGAATCCACAATTGCACTGCTCGGTTTTGTCCACAAGATGGAGCCGGTGAACACGTCATCACACGTGGACGTCACCAGAGGACGAACGCGCGCGGTAAACTTATGAAAAGGTAAATAAAACATCAATAAACATTCTTAAAATGACAAAATTGTGGATCGGGGATAATGGAGAATAAAATATGCGCGTTTTAATTAAAAAAAAAACAAAAAAAAAACTTACCCGTGGCTAGCTTAAATAGTTTTGCTCTCCTTGTTTAGATATCCATTCTTGTATTTATTTGCTTATATTTATAAAACAGAAGATGTATTTTTATTTTTATTATTTTTTTCAATGCACAGAGGGCCAGCATAATCGATTAATCGCAATAATTTATATCAGAGGTTTCTGATTTTATTTAATTGTGATTTGACAAACCTTTTTGCATTTATTAAAGGTGCAGTTGGTAAAATTCAAAACTGGGACACACCAGGCTTGGGATGGTTGGTATAAACACATTGTTCATTCTCAACTTTTTGAGGCTCTTATGTCGCAGCATTTTTTATTTATTTATTTATTTATTTATTTATTTATTTATTTTTACCTTATCTTCATTTTCAAGCACAGATTTCTGTATTTTTAGCATATCAAATTAGACTTACACTTAGACAAACGTGATTGATCCACAAGGGAAATTAGCTCACACATCACTGTATAATATAACAAAGAGCAAAATGATACACGGCAATAATAAATAAATAATCAAAAATAACAAGATGCTGTCAAATAAGGCAAAATAATTATGTAAATTCATATGTACAAGTACAAATATAGTAATACAAATATATAAAATATATCTTTCAACTATATAGAACAGGTTGTGAGAGGATAACAGTACAAAGATGAAATAATGAGTTGTAGGGAGTATTATCTGTTACATAAGGGTGAGTTGTTGTACAGTTGTAGGGAGTATTATCTATTACATAAGGGTGACATGTGTACAGTTGTAGGGAGTATTATCTGTTACATAAGTGTGAGTTGTTGTACAGTTGTAGGGAGTATTATATGAATGTAGTCCTATATATTCTCCTCTTTACTGTTGTTGGGTATCACATTGGTCAAAAATACGGACACCTGGCTTGAAAAACTGACGTACTCTCCACTGATCCGACTCGTAACTTGACCTGGCGGCGTCAGTTGCTCCATGGAGAAAAGCAGGTGGCCGTTCCTCCACCAGAAAAGTTACATAGTGCGCCTTTAATTTGAATTCCGCTCTTTTTTCAGACATTGTGCATACCCAGCAGAGCCTTTCTGATGCGTCGCTGTCTTTGAAACAGGAAAGAGAGTTTAAAGGAAGTACATTTTTTCCTGTCTGAGCTTCTAAGAGACGAGTCTTCCTCTTTCTCTTCCTTGTCCCCAAAGCCTCTGTCTGGTCTGGCTCATTGTGTTTCATACAGAGTTCTTCGGTCTGGTACAGTGTCTTCATCATCGTCTTCCTCATATCCACCCCGTTCATATTTCAGTCTTTTCTCCAAAGGTAATTCTCCAGGAGGTGTTTGAAATGAGCTCTCTGAACACAATCTGTTTTATTATTCACATATTTTTAAAGCAGACCCATTCTGCAAAATCGACTTTTCAGACGTTTTAACCATGTCGCAGTTGTTTCCCCTCACCATTTGCTCACTCAAAGTTGTATTTGGAGTGATTCGCGCACGTTTCGCTTATTTTCAAGATGCCATATTGCCGATCAATCCCCGTTTCCACGCCCAATGCGCCGCTGGTCCACGCCCACTGCTCTGCAATTATTTTGTTCTCCAGTTTTATTTTCTTAATCGGTGATACACGTAGGATTCAGCAGCGTCGCATAGTCAATCATGTTTATTCAATTACAGGTATTTATGGCTTGAAAAAACCTTGAAAAACGTGATTTCTCATGTTAGCAAGACTGTCTTTCCACAGATCAGACTTGTAACTTGGTGCAAATAAAAAAAAAATAAAAACATTCTTCATCAAGTTCGTATGTTTTGAGACTTATGACTACGAAAACTATGAAATTTGACCATGAAACAGTTTACATTAATACACCTTGTGCATCGTATCAGATCATATCATAGAGAAAATTGTATTACTATATTTCAATATTCTATTTTTACTTGTACATATACATTTATATAATTATGCCTTATTTGACACCAGTCTCTTGCTATTTTTGCTGCTTATTTAGAATTTATTATTACCATTTATATTTTTTGCTCTTTCTTATCATATTTATTGTGATGTTTGAGCTACTGTGTCCAAATAATTTCCCTTGTGGATCAGTAAAGTTTGTCTAAGTCTAAATCTAAGAAATATAATAATACAAATATATCTCAGGTGTATACTGGAGGTTGTAAGGAAATTGTTTTATTAGTTCAGCAGTTCATATTCCAGTCTCCTTTCCAATCTCACTGCTCTTGGAACCGCTGGAAGTTTTGAAAAAGCCGTTCTCAAAACTTAACCTCAACTCTTTATTTGCAAAAAGTTTCCAAAAAAGCGCAATGAGATATTTTTCCATAATCATTGAGCTCTTGTGTGTGTGAACCAAGCTGCTCTCCCAGTGCGCCCATCACACAAACGACTATGAGCGCGCAGAGACCAGGGTCTGAAGTCCGTAACACCCGATCCATGGGAAATCCTCCTGCACAATGACGCCGTCGGACAATGCGCTCCCAGTTCTGTGTGTCCCTGGAGGGCCACCGTAGACTGCAGATCTGATAACCTGTCCTGGATACATCACTCCCCTGAGAGGACCACTCCCATCTGAAAACGCCGCTGTTGTAGAGGCGAAGGCTAAAGGCTAAGGGCTTGGTGGAGGTGCTCGAAAAGTTGTTGCTTTGTAATGTTTTGTCAGATTTTATAATATACCAAAAACTAAAATATTGTAGTGATTTTTGAAGCTGAGAAGTAGGACTTTCATTGACTATAGAAAGAAATTCTTGGTTGAGTAAAGACCGATTAGTGAATTAAAAAGGGGGTGTTGAGGTACACTTTATTATGCCTGCATTTGACCCATCCTTCAGTGATACTGGGGCAACCTGTCAGGAGCAGTGGGGCCCATCTCCAAATCTTTGGGCCTACATCTTTACCACAGACTGGACTGGTCTGAGAATACAGACCTACTCTACAGAAAAGGACAGCAGGCTGTACTTTCTCAGAAGGCTGAAGTCCTTTAACATCTGCCAGAAGGTCCTGCTGATGTTCTACCAGACAGTCATCTCCAATGTCCTCTTCAACACTGTGGTCTGCTGGGGAGGAAGACTCAAGAAGAAGGATGCTGTGCAGTTGGATGAGCTGGTGAGGAAGGCAGGATCTGTGGTGGGTGCAGAGCTTGACTCATTCACATCTGTGGCTGAGAAAAGAGCCCTAAACAAGCTCCTGTCTATCCTGGATAATCCCCTTCCCCCTCTGGAAGTAGTTCCACACGACATACGTCTACACAACGCATCCCACAGCTGATGAATGTGAGAGGATGGACTGATATATTATTATGTTTGTTTCATTGCTGCTGCTGATGAAATTTGAATTTCCTTCGAGATCAATAAAGTATTTATCTTGAGCTAGTCTTGGTCACGACTACCTTAGCTGGTGGATTTGACATATTGTGCATGTTTTGGGTTGATGGGGGAAACCGGAGTGAGTGCCCAGAGGAAATGCACTGAGACACAGGACGAACAAGCAAACTCCACATACAATGGTTCAAACCCAGGACCTTCTTGGTGTGAGGCAAGAGTCCTCGCTTCGTTTATGGCTTATCCACTTAAAACTTTTCACGATCACTTTGAGCTGTCAATGTATCTGACTGAAAATGTACGAGGTTTCATGGTAAAAATATACATTTATAAAGAAACTGTATTTATATGAAAATGGCAGTTTAAACTAAAACAGACCACTCTCAAATCTTCAGGTAACTCACTTCATGCCCTCTTCTTTCTGCTGTTAATCATTCTAGTCGACTAATACAAGTTTTGGTCGACGAAAACTCCCATCAACCGATTAATCGATGAAACAACCAAAGGCCCTCCAGCCCTAATGACAAGGACTTAGTAGTGAACATGTGCGCCCCCAACTGACAACAAAAGGATGCTACAATCACTGATCCTAGACGTCATTAGCTGCCACTAGGGCTACACAAAAAATAGAAAAAAAAAAAAAGAACTAATACAAGAATCCCATGCATTTCAGAACATGTTTATAGAGGTCGAAATTACAGGTACGATTACGAGGTAAGATTTTTCTATTAAAAAACAAAAAGCAGGATATTTTCTTCTTTACAGAGTACATTCTAAAAATTGCAGTCATTTGTGATTCGATGATTGGGCAATTTCAAATGCAATTTTGATTTTATTAAATATTGGGCTATATTGCGCAGCCCAATCTGACTATGGGAACTGAGTGAATAATGGTGATTGATCAGTGTCTTGCTTGTTGCTATTGACAACTTTTTTGTTTGTTTGTTTGTTTGTTTGTTTTTTACAGATTCTTAAGACGTCAGATTCTAACCATTTGTCCTCTGTAGACTCATTTCAATGGGACGTTTAGGTGAGTAAGAAAATATGAAAAACATCGTTACAGTCTTTTGGAAATTATTATTATTAAAGTGGCACTATGTAACTTTTCTAGTAGAGGGTCTGCCACTTATTTGCTTGGCCTGGAAAGTTACGCGGTATTGCTATAAAAATACATGTCTATGCATATATTCAACTACAAGTATTTTCAATAAAACACCTTGAAAAACACGCATTCTTACTGTGAGTGGGATCGCCTCTCCACAGATCTGACCTGTAACTCGGCTTGTTCCCATGGAGATAGATTCATTTTAATATTGTGGAACATTATAGGCAAAGCAACAAGCAGACAGTGGACCCTCCAGCAGAAAATCTCTGTATTTGACACTGGCAGTCTGTTCATATTTTGGTTTGTTTGTTTGCATTTGCACATTTGGCTGTGGACGGTGGTTTTTACAGTAACTCTGAACGCATCATGTGACCACGGGACCATTAAAAGCACATGGTGTCTTTGAACACAACATTTGGGTGAAAAAACATAAACCGCTCCGTTCTGCATTCCTTCTGTAATCTTTTCTACAGAATTGAAGTCAGGCATGCACTGGCTGTGAACTCTGGGAGATACCACGTCATACTTAGATTCAAACAAACTTTATTGATCCACAAACGGAATTATTTGGACACAGTAGGTCACACATCACAATATATTATAATAACAAAGAAAAAAATGTATAAATGGTATAATAAATTCAAAATATGTACCAAAAATAGCAACAAACTGGTGTCAAATAAGGCATAATTATATAAAAGTATACGTACAAGTAAAAGTAAAATACAGAAATACAGTAAAAGTTGTTGTATGGTTGTAGGGAGTATTATCTGTTACATAAAGGTGAGTTGTTGTACAGTTGTAGGGAGTATTATCTGTTACATAAGGTGAGTTGTTGTACAGTTGCAGGGTGTATTAGCTGTTACATAAGTGAGTTTTACAATTGTAGGGAGTATTATCTGTTACATAAGTGTGAGCTGTACAGCTGTAGGGAGTATTATATGTTACATAAGTGAGTTTTACAGTTGTAGGGAGTATTATCTGTTACATAAGTGTGAGTTTTACAGTTGTAGGGAGTATTATCTGTTACATAAGTGTGTTTTACAGTTGTAAGGAGTATTATCTGTTACATAAGTGTGAGTTTTACAGTTGTAGGGAGTATTATCTGTTACATAAGTGTGTTTTACAGTTGTAGGGAGTATTATCTGTTACATAAGTGTGTTTTACAGTTGTAGGGAGTATTATCTGTTACATAAGTGTGTGTTTTACAGTTGTAGGGAGTATTATCTGTTACATAAGTGTGAGTTTTACAGTTGTAGGGAGTATTATCTGTTACATGTGTTTTACAGTTGTAGGGAGTATTATCTGTTACATAAGTGTGTTTTACAGTTGTAGGGAGTATTATCTGTTACATACGTGTGTTTTACAGTTGTAAGGAGTATTATCTGTTACATAAGTGTGTTTTACAGTTGTAGGGAGTATTATCTGTTACCTAAGTGTGTTTTACAGTTGTAGGGAGTATTATCTGTTACATAAGTGTGTTTTACAGTTGTAGGGAGTATTATCTGTTACATAAGTGTGTGTTTTACAGTTGTAGGGAGTATTATCTGTTACATAAGTGAGTTTTACAGTTGTAGGGAGTATTATCTGTTACATACGTGTGTTTTACAGTTGTAGGGAGTATTATCTGTTACATAAGTGTGTGTTTTACAGTTGTAGGGAGTATTATCTGTTACATAAGTGAGTTTTACAGTTGTAGGGAGTATTATCTGTTACATAAGTGTGTTTTACAGTTGTAGGGAGTATTATCTGTTACATAAGTGTGAGTTTTACAGTTGTAGGGAGTATTATCTGTTACATACGTGTGTTTTACAGTTGTAGGGAGTATTATCTGTTACATAAGTGTGTTTTACAGTTGTAGGGAGTATTATCTGTTACCTAAGTGTGTTTTACAGTTGTAGGGAGTATTATCTGTTACATAAGTGTGAGTTTTACAGTTGTAGGGAGTATTATCTGTTACATACGTGTGTTTTACAGTTGTAGGGAGTATTATCTGTTACCTAAGTGTGTTTTACAGTTGTAGGGAGTATTATCTGTTACCTAAGTGTGTTTTACAGTTGTAGGGAGTATGATATGAATGTCGTCCTTTATCAGGGGTTATTCTGCTTTGGTATTATTAAACTTGACATTTATAATCTTGGTTTTATCGTTTCCAGCTGCATATCTGGAGTATTTCATTTTATTCACATTCACAGTTTTTTAATCTCCAATTCCCACATGGCAAAGGCAACACAAAACCTGCTTCTGTTCTTTAAACAAAACCATTTTGCCAAAAGGCTGATTTAAGCTTTTCACCATGTTATAATATTGAATCCTCATCAGAAAAATTTACTGTTAATGGTGCGTTATGGAGCTTTTCTTTTAGAGGTCCACCGCCTGCATTTCTCCATGGAGATATTATAGCTCTGGCTGGAATGTTCCACAGTATGGTATTAAAACTGCATTCATGGAGTTATAGAGTGAAATGGTGGCACAGCGGTTAGCACTTCATCCTCACAGCAAGAAGGTTCTAGGTTAAACTCTCAAACTCTCAAATCCTCAAACTTGCCTTTCTGTATTGAGTTTTCATGTAGGTGTCCGGGTGCTCCAGTTTCACCATTTAAAAGTGCGGTACCTGATTTTTACCGTGATTTTTTATCGTGAAAAACAGATCTAGTTCATTTTTTTGGGTTTGTGGTGGTCTAAATATGGAAGATAATTTGTTTCATCAGATTTTGAATTTTAAATGCCACTGAATTTCTCGCTTTGAATTTTTTAACTCTGAAAAAACATGTTTGAATTATTTTTATTTATTTTGAATTATTTTTTTCACTGCGAATTTTACACTCACACCATTTTGACTGTTGAATTTGAGGGCTTGAAAATATCTGTGCTGAATATTTAAAAGGTGAATTTTTTTTTTAAATATTGAAAAAGTATATTTAAAAATTCAGCAATTAAATTCAGAATAGAAATAATAATAAAAAAAAAAATTCAGAGTTAAAAAATTCAAAGTGAGAAATTCAGCAGTATTTATCCTATAGCAGTATTTAATTATTCACAGTTTACAGCTAACCATAAAAAAGGTTTGAATAGGGCCCGGGAGAGATCGTTAATTACTCAAACATGCATGAACGACATCTAAAACCTCTTCAGGAATGTTTTTGATGTGGGAACAATGTTATAACTAAAAAAAAAATCGATTTTGCATAATACAATCTCTTAAAATAACAACATTATACCATTTTTTCCTCATTGATTCCTCTCACAGCAGGTTTTTCAATCTGTGAACTCACTTAATCCTTTATTCACATGCCACTAAACAAGGCAGTCGCTATGGAAACCTGGGTTTATCATCTGCATTACCATTTGTAAAGTCTTTTGATTTACGAACAGCCCGTAAACGCCACATACTGACTGTTATCCCGCCGTTGGCTTTGTTTCTGCCCCCTGCTGTGCCCAGTGTTTGGCCCAAATTGGAGGAAGCCTAAAATGAGCTTTTCACATGTGCCCACAGACTGTAGAAATGTCTGAAATGTGAAGACTGCAATTAGAGTTAACCATCGTGTAACAGATGTGTAACAGTTATTGGGCATGTCTTAGGCGGTTTTGCTCTTAAAGCCACAGTGCGTAACTTTTTAATTGAGTTCTTTTGGCTGTAAATTCTTTCTGATTGGCTGAGAATGGGACCACTGACACCTACAGATGCATCAGGGTCTGGAGAGTAGAATCCTTTTTGCCATACTTTAGGCAAAAATGACATAGACATGGGGTTAAAGAAACAGTATGTAAGATTTGTTTTTTTTAATTTTATAAACCTGACCTAACTGTGTCCTCAGATAAGAGGTAAACATGTTCAAATCAAATATAGTTTTTACTCATAACAACTCTAATGCTGATTTATTCTTATTTACAAAAACACTCGATATAATGGGCAAGTTGTTTTATGATATAGTTGGTGTTTTGGTTGTTTGGCTTTAATGAATCATGACTCAGTGCTAGTGCAGCCTCTGTAGCTCAGTGAGTGAATTCTGGAGGTTCTGAGCTTCACATGAGCCATGGTCTGTCCATAAACTGAGAATGAGACAAACCTGGACGTGTTTCTATCTGCAGGTTAATGCCCAAGTTCAGTTATGGAAAAAGTGCAGGTTATACGCAGTTCCTTTAATATGTTAAATAAAATACAGTAATTTAAGTTTAGAACTCTACCAACTGAAATACACTGGATCACAGGTTGGCGGTGTGATTCCAGCTCTCGCAGATGAATGCTGTTGTTGTGTCCTTGTTGTTGCACTTTACCCACCTTGCCCCCAGTGTGTGCGTACACAGGTGTATGAACGTGTGTGTGTGAATGTGTGTGTGTGAATGGGTGAGTGGTTCTTTGATGTAAAGCGCTTTGAGCCTTGAAGGTGGAAAAGCGCTGTATAAAAATTTGACCATTTATCGTAGATTTTTGTCCCAAATTGTTGGGCCTTGATAGGCTCTGTGCTCCCAGTAACCTCAATACTTCCTGTCCAGTTTGATCGCTATGTGTTTTTTGCAGATTCATGTGAAAATGAATACATATTTAAAGATACAGGGTTGATGTCACTGACAACATGTTAAAAAGTACAAAAATAAAATGAATACTTCTGTGTGCAGAAAGAAGCAACAAACCAAAGAATTCTAAATATAAAAATAATGGTAGTCTTTATTTGAATTAATTTGAATTTGTATAGGTTATTTATGTTATGTTTCACGATTTGAATAAAAGTGACTGCTAGTTTTGAGACGCAGTGAGCGAGCTGGCATGCTGCTGTGCACGGAGACTATTGCACATCTGTCTGAGTCTCACTGTCTCTGCCAAACACGTTTCCAAAACCGTCCCCTGTGCTTTACTTTGAAATGCCGTAACTCTCCGTTCGTAATCTCTCTCTTTGCTGTTTTTTGGTCTTTATTTCACTGAAGTTGACGCTCGTCGGTCGTCCTCATTCACCGGTCACTCCACGGGGACGATTCTCACACGGACACAAAGGGGCTGTTGTCCTTTGGGTGCTGTGGAGATGCTCTGAGCGGGGTGCCATGGGGGTCACCGCGGTGACGCTCAAGAATGATGGAGAGAGAGAGAGATGGAGAGAAAGGAGAGAGAGAGAGAGAGAGAAAGGGGAGCGAGAGGGAGAGAGAGAGAGAGAGAGAGAGAGAGAGAGAGAGAGAGAGAGAGAGAAAGGGGAGCGAGAGGGAGAAAAAGGAAGAGGAGAGGTAGAGAAAGAGAGAGAGGGGGAGAGACAGAGATAGAGAGAGGAGAGAGGGAGAGGAGAGGGAGAGAAAGAGAGAGAGGGGGAGAGACAGATAGAGAGAGGAGAGATGGAGAGAAAGGAAAGAGAGAGGGAGAAAAAGGGAGAGGAGAGGTAGAGAAAGAGAGAGAGGGGGAGAGACAGAGATAGAGAGAGGAGAGATGGAGAGAAAGGAAAGAGAGAGGGAGAAAAAGTGAGAGGAGAGGGAGAGAGGGATGGTGAGAAAGAGAGAAAGAAAGAGAGGGGGAGAGACAGAGATGGAAAGAGGAGAGAAAGGAGAGAGAGAGGGAGAAAAAGGGAGAGGAGAGAGGGATGTGAGAGACAGGGAAAGAAAGAGAGAGGGGGAGAGACAGATACAGAGAGGAGAGATGGGGAGAAAGAGAAAAAGGGAGAGGAGAGGAGGTAGAGAAACAGGGGGGAGAGACAGCGATAGAGAAAGAATTGAGATAGAGAGAAAGGAGAGAGAGGGAGAAAAAGGGAGAGAGAGAGAGAAAGAGAGAGGGGAGAGAGAGGATGGGGTACAGGTTTAAAGGGTTCTAGATGAGTTGAGGTTAGGATCTGTCTGTGTGATGAAATACAGATGAAATTATTTGAAAAACACTGTGTCGGGAACATCTGTCTTAAAAACGTGAAATACAAAACTAATTCATTTTAAACGGTTTGCACTGGTCCAGAGTTATTCCCCGATTACCTTTCAGAGCATCCTAATTATTCACAGTGATGAGTTTATAAGAGCATTTCAACTCTCAGAGACTGGAGCTTACTTTTGCCATCACGGTAACGCTAACAACAACATTTGCATGCTAATACACACTTCCTGAATATGACCTCAAGAGCTGCTTATACAATGAATTATCTGTACTGGGGCAAGACACAATTTGCTGAAATGCATTTAGATAAATACAATACAATACGTTTAACTGAAATTGATTTATTTCACTCTTCAGTCCTTCACTGTCACAAATGTGCGTAAAACTGCGCTCATGTGCTCTCACATGAGGAGAGCTACACCATAAACAACATTGTTTTCAAAGCCAGAGATGTTCATTTTGTCTTCTTATGTAACTTCTTAGGTTCTTTCTTAAACACAATACAGTAAAGTGATTTCAATGGCCTCCCTGATCCAGCGTTTGAACTTGTTGTTTTTCCGATCCAATGACCCGTGCCCCGTCCCAATCCATAATGTGGTTATTTCTTTTACAGTGGTCTGATAGGGCGGATTTTAGGTTTTCCTGGTCTGCGAAGAGGCCATTGAAATCAGGAAACGAGGCACGGACAGCATTAACCGTGATCCACCGGGCGACGGGAGGCGTGGTCAGTCTGAGTGACCTGCCAGGTCCATCAGGCTGACCACGCCTACAGGAAGTAACAACAGCTGACCACGCCCACAGGAAGTGACAACAGCTGACCACGCCCACAGGAAGTAACAACAGCTGACCACGCCTACAGGAAGTAACAACAGCTGACCACGCCTACAGGAAGTAACAACAGCTGACCACGCCTACAGGAAGTAACAACAGCTGATATACACCCTCTCTCTAAGGGAGCGCCCTGAGGAAACACATTTCAACCGCTTGTATCTGCGATCTTGTCCTTTCGGTCATTACCCAAAGCTCATGACCATAGGTGAAGGGAGGAATGTAGATTGACTGGTAAATTGAGAGCTTTGCCTTCTGGCTCAGCTCCTCTTCACCACAACGGTCCAATACAACAACCGCATCACTGCCGACGCTGCACCGATCCGCCTGTCAATCTCAAGCTCCATCCTCCCCTCACTATGTTATTTTAAACAACATTATAACATAGATCAAAAAATAGCGTAACGTGAGCCCTTTAAACATTCATTTAACAAAATAAAGGTAGTGCTGTCATACACACTTGAACCTTTCCCTGACTACAGTCTTTCATATTTCAGTTTGATCTCTGTGGGGTTCAACAGAAGCACAGAAACCAGAAACACAAGTGTCAAAGCGGAGATAGAGCAGTGGAGCTGTTTGTCCCCCTGCAGAGACAATCACACATTCCTGTTCACACCAAATGGACCAGAAAACTCAGAGGAGACAGAGCCACAGCCTAATCTGATGCAATGTTTGTTTAAGACTATGGTGGCACACATTATTTTTAAAGGACCTTTCACACAAAAAACTCTCCTTCCACACTTCCACCTTGTGATCTGAGCTCTGGAATTGACAATCTCTACTAAACAAAAGGTAAAAGTAGCTGTTAGCCGCATTTTGAGCTTTTGGGAATGTAACTAGACTAATAATAAAGGATTACTCAAACATGTCTGATTGAATGAATGAAAACAAAAACACAACTCCAGGTTTGTTTTTGAGGAGGAAACAACATTATAACATAGCCTAAAGCTCACATGAGTCAGTGTGTAATAAAGACCTTTCTGCATAAAAACTATTAACCCTGTAGTTTAGAGCTGTACAAACGTGTTCTGAAATGTGATTCTTGTATTAGTCAGTTCATGTTTCAGTCTTTTTGTCACAAAAGTTAAATTGCAATTCTAATCACAATCACAATTCTTGTCAGAAAAATCACAATGAGATATTTTCCCCCTAAATGTTTAGCCCTAAACTGTATAATTTATTTTTTTTAAATACGTTACCAAAGTAAATCTAACTGTGTGAAACAGCCACCACAACCTGAACTGCTGTGTAATTTTCCAGTCTTTTTAATGATTAATGTAACGATTAAACGTGGTAGATTTTGGGGTCATTTGCGCTGAAAATAGTGACGTTCACAGTGTTACGTAACTTTTGGTCAATATTTGTGTTTGCTGCTTTAGTTTATGTTGACGCGCTAAAGACATGCGATCGGACTTTTACATTTAGTTTTTTACATTTAGTTCAGTAAAAATAGACAATTACAGGGCTAAAAACTACACTTGCAGTTGAGTACATTTTAAACCATTTTACTGTATTTTCACTTGAGTACACATTCTTAGTACTTTTTCCACTACTGCAATTATGTTTTTCTCATTGTGTAACCAATCACTCAGTCCCTTTTATTGGTGTGTCCACAGGAATCCACAGTCAGGCTGAAACTCTCAAGCATGAAAACCTCATTTGAAAAGAAGGAGGAGAAGAAAACAAGAAGGACCTATTCTCTGTGTCTTCCTACCCCCCAAATCCACCTCCGCCTCTCATCTGTACCACCTCTGAAGTACTCAAAACCGCAAAACCGTACCCAAGTAAGAGATGTGTTATTTTAAAGAGAGGGTATTATGCAAAATCTACTTTTAGGAGCTTTCTATATGTTATATGCGTTACATGTAGTTTACTGTGTGGTTTTATATGTCATCCATGCATGTTTCAGTAATCTAGCAATCTCTCCCAGGCCCTATTCAACATTCTGTGCAATGCTCAGCCCACAAGCCTACGTCATTCATGTTCCCACACGACAATTCTCCACAAAAACATGATCCTAAACAATACACAACTTCACAAACCTGATGCAATGTGCAGTAGTTTCATTAGCAGGATGCACGCTGATTGTGTTGTGATAGTGCTCTGAAGGGGGAGTGACTTAGAGCAGAGACAAAACTGAAATTCATAAAAGGTGGTTTGGTCCCGGTCAAGTCCTGGTTTAGTCGTGGTCTAGTCCTGATTTAGTCTTTGTCTAGTCCTGGTTTAGTTCTGGTTTAAACCTGGTTTAGTCCTGCTTTAGTCCTGATTCAGTCCTTGTTTAACCCTGGTCTAGTCATGATTTAGTCCTCCTGGTTTAGTCCTGGATTAGTCCTGGTCTAGTTCTGGTCTAGTCCTGGTTTAATCCTAGTTAAGTCCTGATCAAGTCCTGTTTTAGTCCTGGTTTAGTTTGTTCTTATCTAGTCCGGGTTTATATTTGTGTGCAAGTGTGAAGACAGCTTGAATCGCCCACAGTTGGAAATGTAGCCAAAACTTTTACCCACGTAAGAGTACTGTTACTTAAAAATAATTAGTAGTAAAAGTAAAAGTATGCTAAGGTTTCATAAAACTACAATTCCTCCAAAAACTACTACCCGTAACCGCATGCTGTTTTTTTCTGTCCCAAACCAGCAAACTCCGCCTCCTGTCCCTCACCACCACTACCACCCCTCCTTTCATCTGCTCCTCCCTCCCTCTCTCTCTCTCTCTCTCCTCCTCCTCCTCCTTTTCTCTTCTTTTTCTCCTATAGCTTTTCTCGTACCAGCTCATAACCAAAGAGCCACGGATCGTGTTCACAACTTATCAAACCAACAAAGCCAAAACTCGGACAAGACTCTCACACTTGCAGCAGCTTAAAGGTACAGTCGAATGCTTTGTAACGTTGCAGTTTTTGCATATCTGTCAAGTTCTTATCAATGGGAGTAGTTTGGGTGGTGGACGATGTGTACACGTGGGTTGGTGTGTGCAGTAGGAAGTCTAGCAGTCCCCGTGTAGGCTCATATGTTGCAATACAAACGGCAAGCAGAGAACACAGTGGAAATTTGAATGGACTTACAGGGCCCATATTACACTATTTTCTGATTTAGGTTATAATGTTGTTTCCTCATCACAAACATAACTGGAGTTGTGTTTTGTTTTCTTTTATTCACACATGTTTAACACAAAAATCCTGCATATTTAAGTGAGTTTTTCTCTCAAACAGAAAACACTCTGCTCCACCTTGTGACATCTTGTGGTAATACTCAAAGTGCTCCACTGTGTTTTTAAACTTCATACACTTTCATTTGAATCACTTGGATGATTTCAGCCCTGGAATTGCCAGTCTCTACTAAACAAAATGTAAAAGGTAGCAGTTAACTTGAAAACTATCATTTCATGACATCACAAGGTGGAACAGAGCATTTTGAGCTTTGAAGATGTAGACAGACTAATAATAAAGAGTTACTCAAACATGTGTGAATGAAACAAAACTCAATCCAGGTATGTTTTTGGTGAGGAAACAACATTCTAACATGAATTAAAGCTCACAAGAGTCAGTTTTGCATTATATAGTCAATTATTTTGGATGTGTCAATTATTTTGGAATAGTTATTATTATAACATAAATCCCAAATGTAACTGCAATCACAATTTGTGTCAGAAAAACTGCAGTTAGATATTAGCCTTCTTTGCGTATAGCTAGAGAAATGGTAACGCTGAAGAAAGTGCAAAGTAATGGACCAAGAAATGACTCAAGTAAGAGTAAAAACTCATTTGGAGAAAGTTACAACTCAAGTCGATGTAATTGGAAGGACAAACGATTAAATAATGCGCAAGATCTGTTATTTTCAAAGCACAGACACAAAAATGACACAAACTAAATCATATGTGAAGGAGCGCTGCAAGAAACTCAGATGTTCAAATCATTTCATATTGTCAACATAAAGCTTTTGTCACTTAGACTTACTCACAGTGGGAAGAGTAACTACAACTTTTACTCAAGTAAGAGTACTGTTACACTACAATATATTAATGAAGTAGAAGTAAAAGTATGGGATCTGAAAATGTTTTTGAGGAGGTAACAACATTCTAACATGGCTTAAATCTCACAAGAGTAAATTTTGTGTAATATAACGCCTTTAATCTTCACAGTCTCTTTTAAATAAATGAAGCCCCTCCAGAACTATAGTGTGAGTGTACCCTTACTTACCAGTCACTGTTTTTTCGTTTTTTCATTCATGTTTGTGCAAGTTGTTTACCACCAACAACAATAGCTGTTTTGTTTTCAGTTGTACTATGCCTTTAAATCTCCAAATAGGCCATAATATGATTCTAGTTTTAGTTACTCTTTGGGACTGGGGCAATTGCAAATGATTAACCGTAGAAAAACCTGTTAAAAATAAACTGGCATCTTCTCCTTATTTAAAAGAGATTATGTAATGTAGTACTCTATAGGGAGGGGGCAGAGAATAGAAAGACTGTTCTAAGATTTGTTCAGGTTAGCACATAGACTAGTGTACGCCCATGGAACCTACCTGGACCACTGAGGGATTACACAGATACTAGTATTAAATTCGTTTTTTTAATCATCAATGTGGTATTGGAATCGGTATTGAGTATCGAGTCTATTCCTTAGTATTGAAATTGAGTTTGAAATTGTGCAAGGACCTGTATAACTCTGGGCACCTCACTATTTTTGAAAGAAATATCCAAACAGAAACTCCACTTATGTTGAACCTTATCAGTTTTTGCCAATACTAAAGTGAAAAAAATATACAATCTTACTTCATTTTACCAACAGAGAAGACATTGAACATTATACCAGTTTTTGTTTCATGTGAGTAAAGCCAGTAATTACAGAGATATTAATCAACATGTGCATTTCTAAAGTAAAAACGTTATTATTATGAGTAGTTATGATGTTATGTGGACCCAGCATATTGCATACGTTTAATTTGAGGCCACTCAAAGTTAAACTATGCTTTATTATTTGACTATAACTTTTATCACGCTCTGGTATTTTGTCATAGCATTGTTATCTAGAATTGCCTTATCAGTGTTAGATTAATGGCTGTTGCATATACAAAAACAGGGCTCTCCACATTAAATAAAAACTGGATTAAACTTTCATTTCTTCTCTGTTGTGTTCTACAAAATGAACTGAATTATTCATTATTTTTACCTTCTTTGAGACACAAAATTGATACTGCAAATTTTTGGATGTTTGTAGTGAGAATGTTGTAGTATTACTGTATATTAGGACTAAACATCATGACTAAAACCTGACTGGAGAACCTTATAGTGATTATGCATTAGCGAATAGCCAGTATTTGACAATGTTACTATATATACAGGCCCGTCAACTGAAATTTGGGGGCCTGGGGCAAGAAGCCTCACATGGGCCCCGTTTAATATAAATAAATAGGAAAAGGTTCCAATTCTGGGCCCCTAAAACTCTAGGGACAACCGACCCCTTTGTCCCCCCTGTTTACTGCCCTGTATAATTATATTTTGTAGTATAGATTGTGTGTGTGATGTAGCTAAGGTTTGTCAAAAAAATCGATACTCACATATAAATAACTACACAAAACTGGACATTTCCTGAATAGTTTTGTAAAAGTGTGTTCTTAAACGAGACTTAAAAGCATCAACTGAAAGGGCAGTCTTAATGTGAGGGGGGAGAGCCTTCCAGAGTTTGGACCCCGACTTTTGAGTCTTGTTTTTGGGACTGTAGGACTGTAGTTGACTGTAGAGGTCTGAGAAAATTTGGGTATTGTGACAATTAGGCCTGTCACAATAACAAATTTTGAAGTATGATATATTATTGAGAAGAAAATATAGATGATAAACGATAAATGAGATTAATTTATGCCACTGACACAAAAATCCTAAAGTAAAGTCCAAAAAATATTCTAAATGTATAATATTGTTTAAGAAATAGCTGCAATAAATAAACTGCAGAATCAAACACTTTAGGTATTTAGTTTGTATATATAAGACAGTTGCCCTTTTGCTTTGAGGAGGTTTGTAACTCACATAATAAAAAAATAAGCACTCGTGGAGATCCAGTATTTGCCTTTATCCGTTTATTTTTAAAGAACAAATTTTAGTAAATATAAACTGACTCCAACAACAGGATATCTTGGTGTTTTTTAGTAGTTTTCCCATGTATTGTGTGATCTGTACATCTGTTTCTTTCTGTTTCGTTGACTTTTCTGTGAAGCACTTTGGTCAGCTGAAGTTGTTTTAAAACTTGAACTGAAAAATGAGTCATAGAACGCATTAATTTAACCTTTTACAGCTCAAATTGCATTGCCATAAAAGAACATAACAGTCGCATTTCCTATTAATGATAAGTCGATGTCGTAATTATCATGACAGGCCTAGAGACAGCACTGAACATACACTTTAGATCTGAACTGAATACAAGTTCTATACATAGGCAAGGCAAGAAAAGTGTATTTGTATAGAATAAGTTGTACACAAAGTAATTCAAAGTGAAGAAAGTAAGAAAGACATTAAAAACAATCCAAACAAATCAAAACATAAATAATCATCATAAAATTAGCATTAAAAGAGAAGAGAGAAGAGTGCGGAATAAAAACCTTTTATTCATACAGAACGGTTTTGAGCCTGGATTTAAAGGTACACTACATAACTTACCTAGAAATTCTGACTGTTTTAACTGTCCATGAAGATTGAAGTTTAATGTCACACTGTGAAACTTTCAAGACAAAGTAATAACGTTTCCATGGAGAAAAGCATTTGACGGACCCTCCACTAGAAAAGTTACAAAGTGCACCTTTAAATATAGTCAAAGTAGAGTCTATTTTAAGGATTTTAAGGATATTTTACTGTCTTCAGAGGTAACATCACTTCATTAACTTCATATTTCTATTTTCTGATGCTTTTCCGCAGCACCATGACGCAGAGTAACGGGGAGAGCGCTCAGAGGGGTCGGGCCGGTCTACAGCAGGTCCGAGCTCGGATCCAGGCCCGGTCTACGAGGGCCCAGCAGAGGATCCGCTCCATCACTAGAGAAGACGTCAAACGATGCTTCATCAAGAACGCCTTCGTCATCTTCACCGTGGCTGCAGTCGTGATCGGTAAGTCCCTCTCACAAAACACAAAAACACAAAACATACTACAGAATTATGTCACTTATTTTCACTTCAGCTTTCATCCACACTTCTACATTCATCCCTCCAGGCATGTTTGAGTATTTTACTGATCTCTCGGGCCCTATTCAAACGTTGCCTGACCAGACAGTCCCTTCTACATTCTGTTCGAATCAAGAAGGATCTGAAATTGGACCGTAGTGCGTGATAAACCTTCATCCAAACTCTCAAAAGCGGAAGACATCTCCTCTTGAAAATTCTCATAACATTCAGAACAATACCTCAGATCATAGTTGGTGCTTCGATTGTCTCTCTGATTGGTTCTGCCTGTCAGTCAAACCCTCTGAAATCAAAGCGAAACTTATAAAATGTGTTAATACGTTGTTTATTGCCAAATATAACATTTTCAAAGCAATAAAAGTTAACATGGAGATCTAAATATGTTATGTGTTAGCAGATAATACCCCATAGAAGTAAAATACCTCCTCTTTAATGGTTTCCTTTCCATTTTCAACCTTCAAAGTTGCGTTTTCGAATGGCGTGCGATTCATCTTGCAGACCTAAGGCAAAATATAGTAACTAAACTAGAAGTTTATAATAGCGAACAATGGATTCTTTTAACTTTTACAACTTCACCATCAGTACCCCATCAATCTTTACTGCTAGAAGAATGCCCAAAGCAGAGAAAGAGTAAAGGAATCCCAGATTAAGTTGGACTGACCCTTAAATTGACTTTTGAACTTTGACCTCTGGCTGTTAACCCCTGACCCTCTCTCAGTGTGAAGCGGTGCCAGCCACGCATCTGCAGCTCCGATTGAATTTCACAGAGCCGGCGAAAAAAGACGCTTATATTTAGGACGTTCTTTCACTGGAGGTCAAAGTTCAGCCACCTGGAAGTTAAAATGTAATTAGGAAATTAGTGATCCAGTTGATAGTTTGCAGTGACGTCTCACTGGACGGGGTTCTGCATGCATCGCTATTGGTGGAATGTCCGGCAGTTACCATGGTGACACAATGCACACATTAGCAAACCCAGACAGGAGTTTTATGTTTAGGAGTTTCAACAAAAAGGTGAGCGCGACTAACTGAAAAACTGTCGGCTAATGCGAGCTAGTTTGTGACAGTCATTTTATGTGAGAGAGACTTGTTTAACAGCACAAATCAGAGTTGGTAACACTTTTTAATAACAACTACAACTTAATTACCCCAATTAAAGCATCAACAAAGAGTTAAAGGCGCTGTACCTGATTTTAAACCGTCTTAAAAACCTGAAAAACAAGACTAGTTCATTTAAAACAATTTGCAGTGGTCCAAAGTTGTTCCTCACTGACCTTATGCATTCAGAACATCCTAATTAATCATATAAACGCTTTTCACAACTCTCAGAGACCAGAGCAGAGTTTTGCTGTGATGGGAAAGCTAAGAACAACTAGCATGCTAACACGCACTTCCTGATTATTGGACAATTAAATGCTTTCTAATCAAAGTACACAGCAGACTTGTACTTGGGCGGGACAGATTTGGCTCAAATACATGGGAAAAAAACGGGTGCAGGCCCTTTAATTAGTAATTAAGTTGATAAAGAAAGAATGATTCAGACTTATAACTACTTAATTACTTAAATCTGGTGTTTTAGACTTTACGTCGGTTAAAACTGTCTGATCCTCTCGTCTTATTGCTCCACTCTACGCTACATGTGTTTACAAGGAGAATACGAAGAATGTGATGTATTGCGAGTTCTTGTTTTGACTTGCATAACGTTACAGAATAACTACAATCCACCAGTTCAGATTTTCCTGTAAAAATATCAATATGTTGGCATTAAAGGTCCTATATTATGCAAAATTGACTCTTGTTAGCTTTAAGCCAAGTTAAAATGCCATTACTTCCTCAAAAACATACTCAGAGTTGTGTTTTGTTTCATTCACACATGAAGGTGAAGGTGTATGGAGTTTAAAAACTTGGAGCACTCTCTGTATTACCACATGACATCACAAGGTGGAACAGAGTGTTTTGAGAGATAAACTCAACCGAAATATGCAGAATTCACGTGTTAAACATGTGAATGAAACAAAACCAGCTCCGGGTCTGATGAGGAAACAACACAGATCAGAAAATAGCATAATATGGACCCTTTAAGTATCAAATGACATTTTTCTTCCCCCAGACCACAGTTAACCGATTCCAAAATTAATCCAGTTGTGTTATGTAACTGTTATTTATCCTGGTAGTACTTACTGAACAGCTTTGTATGAATAAAAGTTCAAACAAAGAAGCTCTGGGCCTGCAGCAGTAAAGACGTAGAGATGCTGGTATTGGATTTTGGCTCCAATCCAGGTAATTTTGCTGGACCATGATATCGTTCAGCCCTGGTTGAGTGTTTAATCTGATGCGATAAGGCTATTTACTGGCTATTTACTGGCTGATGCATGCCTAGAACATCGAATAATGTTTGAACTTTTATTCATACAAAGTTTGTCAGAAGTTACTTGCAAGATAAATAACAAGTAGACCCCACAACTGGATCAACTTCATAATCAGTGTCATCAATTGTGTTTTTTTGAGTGAAAAAGCCATTCTCAGTCTTCTACGTCTTCTACATATTGGTATCTGTTAATGGTCACACATTTTTATACAGAGTGGTTGTATACTTTGTCCACAGATCTGGTTGGTGGTTCAAATCCTGTTCTCCGCTGACTCACCGGTTGGCGATGCAGGTCCAGCTCCCACAAATGAATGCATGTCCTTAGGCAAGACACTTAAAACCCCTCTCCCCCAGTGTCTGCGTGCTCTGGTGTGTGAATGTGTGTGTGAATGTACGTGTGAATGTACGTGTGAATGGGTGAGTGGTTCCTTGATGTGAAGTGCCTTGAAGGTGGGAAAAGCGCTATATAAAAATGTCACCATTTACCAAATATCTGCTCAAAAACTCCATCAGACCATCCCTAAAATTACCAAAATGATTCCTGATGTGTAATTGTCGACTGTTGTTCATGTTGACGGTTATAATCCTGTATTATAATGTTGTTTATATTGTCAGGTATAATCCTGGGCTTCACGATGCGTCGGTACCACCTGTCCTACAGAGAGGTCAAGTTCTTCTCTTTCCCCGGAGAGCTGCTCATGAGGATGCTGCAGATGCTGGTGCTGCCCCTGCTGGTCTCCAGTCTCATTACAGGTACGCACTAACAGCCACTGAACTAGAGCTGTGTTTCTCAAATTGTGGTCCCATGGGTGATACGCCGGCTGCCTCTGGTTTGACAATGGGCCCTCTGTAGTCTGTGTATTTGTTTTATTTAGAAACTCTTTTTTTGTCTTTCTTTGGGGTAAGCAAAATTTAGAAATAACTTATCCATTGTTTAGTCTCATTTTAACCTCAGTTTAGACCTGATATAGTCCAGGTTTAGATCTAGTGGTAGTAGGGTTATAAAAAGTATTGAAAACAGATACTAATCAATACTAAAACTTGAATCAAAACTAGATATTGATACTGTAAATAAACAGGACATGGTAACAAAGAAATTGCATACATTTTTTTTGTGGTATTGAAGTATCAACCCTATTCCTTCATATTGAAAATCAAACAGAAAATTTTCTATGGTGGTCCTTGGTGTGAAAAAAGTTATTTAAAAGGAGGATGATCTTACATGACGTTGTATTTATTCAAAGCTGAAGAATCTCTCAGTGAGATCACAAACCACTGTTGACTCTACTCCTGTGCACAAAGGGAGGAACAACACCGTTATCAGTGTCTATTTTTAGCTCAAAATGCTTCATATTCCTGAAATAGTGCAGCGTACACAATATTAACTGTTTATGAATTTCTAATTGCATGTTTCAAAGTGCTTATTATGCAAAAACAACTTTAATAACAGCTTTGAATCAGGTTATAACAGTGTTCCCATATCATTAGCGAAGTTGTTGTTTGATTGTATTTTGTATTGTCCTGCGTTGAGGCTCAGAAAAATTTCGTTTTCACCTACCCCCTATCTCCACCCATTGCCCTGTACTTACTAAATCAAAACAAAATGTCATGTAGCTTTTGGTCGACAATAAAAACATGTAAATGCTGAAATTCCACTATCAGTTCTGCAGTTTTAAACAGGAAGTCAATGGAACAGTTTCTATTATTAAGTCATTTAATGTAAAATAAAGATCTACATATGTTATAGTTATAATCCCCAGAGAAAAGCAGTAGGGAATATGGACTGAACCCAAGCTTTCCTCTCACCCTTTGAAACGTGCACTTCTCCATCCGATCCTGTTCATATCCTAATCCTCTTTGACATGCCTGAGTCTCTGTGAAGACAAACCCACAGCTCATAAAGTCTGAGGTGTGACGCAGGCAGCAGATGGACGAGTGTAGTGCCATTTTAAAGAGAGAACAGAACCCAGAGAGAACAGAACAGAGAGAACAGAACAGAGAGAGAACAGAACAGAGAGAACAGAACCCAGAGAGAACAGAACAGAGAGAACAGAACCCAGAGAGAACAGAACAGAGAGAACAGAACAGAGAGAGAACAGAAACCAGAGAGAACAGAACAGAGAGAACAAAACCCAGAGAGAACAGAACAGAGAGAACAAAACCCAGAGAGAACAAAACAGAGAGAGAACAGAACAGAGAGAGAACAGAACAGAGAGAACAGAACAGAGAACAGAACCCAGAGAGAACAGAACAGAGAGAACAGAACCCAGAGAGAACAGAACAGAGAGAACAGAACCCAGAGAGAACAGAACAGAGAGAACAGAACTCAGAGAGAACAGAACCCAGAGAGAACAGAACAGAGAGAGAACAGAACCCAGAGAGAACAGAACCCAGAGAGAACAGAACCCAGAGCAAAAACAATATCTACTACATGAGTTTATACTGATCCTATTTTGAGGATGTTTTTGTTTGTTTCTCAGTGTACTAATATTGTTTAAAGTATTTTAGAGCTAGTTTCTCAGTGGTTAGAGCAGTGGTCCCCCAACCCTAAGGTCGTATGATCGATTCCTGCTCGGACCAAGTTCTTTCATTGTGTCTTCAGGCAAGACACTTGGTTTGAGGGGACGATGGTGCAGGTTGGCAGCCTCGCTTCCGTTAGCCTGCCCCAGGACAGCTGTAACTACAATAGAAGCTCATGTGGCGTGAATAAATAATCACTAGTGTAAAGCTTTGAGAGGCTTTGATAAGTGTATGCAGTGTTATTACTATAGCTGATTAAGAACACTCATTTTTATACAAAGCAATTTTCAGAACCTTTTATTTAATATTACCGCGTGGTCTTATATTAGTTCTAGTGTAGATTAAGACCATTTTAAACTCCATAAAATGAAATGTCAAATTTTTCATAACAGTACTTCCTCACATAAGTTGTTTTGATATTAGTGTCAGTTTAGTGCTGAGTGATACTGACAAAAATGTATAATTGATCTCAGCTTTATTTTATTTTGTCATATTATAAACAAATATGTCTTTCAATGTTTTTGGAACATAAACAAAACAGACTTTTAATCGCTGTCATTTCATGTAAGCACATGGTGGACCCTGTACCAGAAAAGTCCCGTAATGTACCTTTAAGTGTCACAGTGGTGAATGAGCGGCTGAATAGATGTTTGTTGTTTGTTGGCGGAGGCCCGCGGCAGCAGTGGTTTACTCAGCCGCTCATGTTTGTGGTTTTTCAGTAGGGACCGGGTTACACTGACCTCATACTGTAACAGAGCTAGAGAGAGAGAGGGAGGGATGGACGGAGGGAAGAGAGAGAGAGAGAGGGAGGGACGGAAGAGAGGGAGAAAGAGAGAGGGAGGGATGGACGGAGGGAGAGAGAGAGAGAGAGGAAGGGACGGAAGAGAGGGAGAGAGAGGGAGGGATGGACGGAGGGAAGAGAGAGAGAGAGAGGGAGGGACGGAAGAGAGGGAGAGAGAGGGAGGGAAGGACGGAGGGAGAGAGAGAGAGAGGGAGGGAGGAAGGGACGGAAGAGAGGGAGAGAGAGGGACGGAGGGAAGAGAGGGAGAGAGAGGGAGGGAGGGAAGAGAGGGAGAGAGACAGAGGAAGGGACGGAAGAGAGGGAGAGAGAGGGAGGGAGGGACGGAGGGAAGAGAGAGAGAGACAGAGGAAGGGACGGAAGAGAGGGAGAGAGAGGGAGGGAAGGACGGAGGGAGAGAGAGAGAGAGGGAAGGAGGGAAGGATGGAGGGAAGAGAGAGAGAGGGAGGGAGGGAAGAGAGAGAGAGGGAGGGATGGACGGAGGGAGAGAGAGAGAGAGACAGAGGAAGGGACGGAAGAGAGGGAGAGAGAGGGACGGAGGGAAGAGAGGGAGAGAGAGGGAGGGAGGGAAGAGAGGGAGAGAGAGGGACGGAGGGAAGAGAGGGAAGAGAGAGAGAGAGAGAGGAAGGGACGGAAGAGAGGGAGAAAGAGGGAGGGATGGACGGAGGGAGAGAGAGGAAGGGACGGAAGAGAGGGAGAAAGAGGGAGGGAGGGACGGAGGGAAGAGAGAGAGAGGAAGGGATGGAAGAGAGGGAGAAAGAGGGAGGGAGGGACGGAGGGAAGAAAGAGAGAGAGAGAGAGGAAGGGCTGGAAGAGAGGGAGAAAGAGAGAGAGAGAGGAAGGGATGAAAGAGAGGGAGAGAGAGGGAGGGAAGGATGGAGGGAAGAGAGAGAGAGGAAGGGATGGAAGAGAGGGAGAAAGAGGGAGGGAGGGACGGAGGGAAGAGAGAGAGAGAGAGGAAGGGACGGAAGAGAGGGAGAAAGAGGGAGGGAGGGACGGAGGGAAGAGAGAGAGAGAGAGGAAGGGATGGAAGAGAGGGAGAAAGAGGGAGGGAGGGACGGAGGGAAGAGAGAGAGAGGAAGGGACGGAAGAGAGGGAGAGAGAGGGAGGGAAGGACGGAGGGAAGAGAGAGAGAGGGAGGGAGGGAAGAAAGGGAGAGGGAGGGACAGAAGGAGAGAGAGAGAGGGACAAAGGGAGAGAGAGAGAGGGAGGGACAGATGGAGGGAGAGAGAGAGGGAGGGAGGGAAGGAGAAAGGGAGAGAGAGGGAGGGAGGGACGGAGGGGGAGAGAGAGGGAGGGAGGGAGAGAGAGGGAGGGAGGGAGAGAGGGGTAGGGACTGAGGGAGAGAGAGAGAAGAGAGCGAGGGAGGGAGGGACAGAATGAGGGTTAGAGATTGAGAGGGGGAGGAGAGAGAGAGAAGGAGGGAGGGAGGGAGCGAGAGGGAAGAAGAAAGGGAGGGACGGAGGGAGAGAGAGAGGGGGAGGGATGGATGGAATGAGGGAGAGAGATTGAGAAAGGGAGGGATGGAGGAAGAGAGAGAGAGAGGGGGAGGGAGGGACGGAATGAGGGAGAGAGATTGAGAAAAGGAGAGAGGGAGAAAGGAAGGGAGGGAGAAAGGGAGGGGGGGTTATATTTACCTCATACTGTAGAGAGAGGAGAGATTGAGAGAGAGAGACAGAGAGGGATGGAGAAAGAAAGGGAGGGAGGGGGAGGGAGAGAGAGAGGAAGGGGGAGAGGAAGACGGAGGGAATAAGAGAGGAAGAGAGAAATAAAGGTAGACATAGAGAGAGAGGGTGCTGAAATGTAGAGAAAGGAAGAGGGAGTTAGATAGAGAGAGAGGAAAAGGGACAGAAAGTGATACAGCGAGAGAGAGAGAGAGAGAGGAAGAGGGAGAGAAGGGTAAAGTGAGTGTGGCCTGGAATGAAAGATATCACATGTTTGTTTGTCCAAGTGTTCAAGGATCAGGTCTGTAGTTCTGTATAGAGAGAGAGAGGGAAAAGAGAAAGAGAGGAAGAGAGGGAAAGAGAAAGAGAGTACTTCACCCTCCTCTTCATCCAACATCCTTTCCACTGTGAGTCTATAAAGTCCCTAAATCTGTATTTTTTACTTTTTATCTGCTCTTATGAATCGATTTAGGCCTATGTTGTGTTCCAGTCTTTAGAAATACCTGAATTTGTGCGTTATTTAGGAAATGATTGTTTAAAATCCAGAGAGACTAATATTTTTGGGCTGGTACAGTATGTAGATCCGTTTTTGAGTATTTTCCTTAAATTATGTCATTAAAATGTACTACAAACCTTTAAGAGAGCTGTGTAGTTACATTTTGTGCAATTGTTCCATCACATTTAAGTATTAAAATAAAGCTTTGTGTGTACACTTTAGAAAGAAGATCAAAATATCGGCCTGTGCTGGAGCTGCTACGCTAAAAAGTCCAAATATCGGCACAATATATCAGCTAACCGATATACCATCTATCTCTATTTGACGTTCTTTCTGCTGCCACGTTGTTCATTCATACGCGGTCTCCCTGTGCACATGTGGATTCAATATTAACCCTGTTCCCAGGAAGACTCTGCTGTGTTTGCTTTCAATCCCACACGGACAGGGCTGAACAATTCTGAAATAAATAAATAAAAATAATTTGTGCTTTTAATATTATAAACAATGGATTACTTTGCAAGACTAAACACAAACGTGCAGGCATATTAGCTATTTATATTTCTCATCAGTTTTTTACAGCATTTTTATCATATACAGTAAACGTCTACACAAATCACAACATTATATTATTATTATTATTATTATTATTAGTAGTAGTAGTAGTAGTAGTAGTAGTATTTCAATAATTGTCCATTCCTACATTACCTAAGACAGGTTAGACTATCATTTCTCTAAAACATATAGTTAACATCATTACATTTAAGGTTCTACTAAGACTCTTGCTTAATCGTTTCTAGTTTTTTGTCATTTTGGTGAAGGTTATAATTCTACTTCCTGGTTGGACACGGGCAGCAGATGCAAAACTTGTCTAAATTGCTCAATAGTTGTGATTAGACTAATAAAAATAAAAGACAATGCTGTTATTTTGTTAAATGAATGCTTAAACTGTCCGAAAAATACATTCTTGTGTGTAAATTGACTTTTGGATGGAGTTTTGCGTGTTGATGATAGGTTTATAGGTAGAGGAGTTCTGTTTTAGAACTCAAAAACACTGCTACTTCCTGTATTTCCCCATTTTTTGTATGACTTTTTTTTCCACAAACTGCCACTTAAGTGATGTAAAACTATTATAAATGTTAACCACAGATACTACCTCATTAAATGAAGTAAAAAAAATACCTACCTACAGTATCTTCTGAGATACTTTTCCTTCTTTACGTAACAGAGTTCAGATGTTTAACACGTGGAAATGGTTTAAAAAAATCGAAATGACGTTGTGGTCCCGTGATGTTAGTGGTATTTGAGAGGCTGTTTTTCAAAGATGACATGGCCCTGTTTGATAATGTGCTGGTTGTGCTGTAACATCTTCTGACAGGGAGTCACATGACCTCAGCACGGCCCACAAAGAAGACTGTTCACCGGCTGCAGCTGCTCTGGGGAGGGTCTGTGGGTTTTTAAAGGAAACTTAAAGTGCATATGATATACGACACGTCACCACCAACACCGGTGACAGTTCTGAAGATGGCTCGCAGCTAGCAGCCGAAACATGTCAACAAGGTAAATACAAGTTACTGCATTGTCTTTAAAAAGAACCTAAGAAGTTTAAAGTACATAAGAAGACAAAATGAACATTTTCGGTTTGCATATGACAGATTTTCCTGTTTTTAGAAACACTTGGTTTGGTGGAATAGTACCTGTGGTCAATATTTATAATAGTTTTAAATCGGTTAAGTGGCGGTTTGTGAGAAAAAACAAAAATACAGGAAGTGGCTCTGACGTAAATCCCATTGACAATTTATGCACAGATTAGACATGTCAAGTAGAGGTGTTGTCATCTTTTTTATTTGTCTGATTATTTTGTAATTCAGTCCAGTTCTGGCCCTCGTTATAGGTAAGAGTTCACATACTACGCTATTTTGTGATCTATGTTTAATCTTAATAAATAGTTCCTCATCACAACCATACCCTGCTGTGTTTTGTTTCACAGATCCTGCGTATTTAGGCAGAGTTCTTCTCTCAAACAGAAACACTCTGTACGCCAGTCTTTTATACACCATTCCATACACTTTCACTAGAATCATTTAGATAATTTCAAGCCTAGAATTGCCAATCTCTACTTAACAAAAGGTAAAATGTAGCTGTTAACTTGAAAACTACAGCTTCATGACATCACAAGGTGGAACATTTTGCGCTTTGGAGATGTAGACAGACTAATAAAGGATTACTGTGTGTGAATGAAACAAAACACAACTCCAGGTGTGTTTTTGACAACATTCTTACACGATTTAAAGCTCACAAGAGTAGTAATAGTAGTAGTAATAGTAGTAGTAGAACAATTGTAAAATCATGTCTCTGCACTTTTGAATTTTGCTCCAAAGAAATCCGTCAGAGACACGTTTAGAGTTGACTTTGCTCGGGACATTTGTGTAAACTCGTCCAAAAGTAAATAATCGGCTGTGGTTTCGGGGCTGAATTGTGCCTCTGTTTGGGGAGGACTGCCTCGTGTTTTACACTGTGTTCAGCCTGAGTCTGGATGAACCATGGCACACATCGGAGATTCCTGGGGAGAGTGGAAAAGAAGGAGCTATTGGGCAGAAGAGAGCCAAGGATCAATATTACAAAAACAGCTCGGTTCCTAGTGAGGGCTTAAAGGGGCCGTCTTCCATTATTAATTTCTGCTATGCTCACTGTTCGAAGCAAAATTATTCTCATGACTTTTTTAGTTGATATTTTAAGTTGTGAACTAGAATTTCAAACTTGATTTCGATACTAAGGAATAGAATCGATACTCAATACAGATTTCAATACCACAATGATGATTAAAAAAAAAAAAAACACCCTTAGACAATTGAATGTGATTTTCAACAGTAAATCGTAGTATTTTCTTTTATATTTTCATGTAGCCTTATATCTATCATTCTAAAGCTGTTCAAGAAAGGTTCATTTCTGTCCTGTGAATGTGACTTTTTTAGTATCGATACCTGCACAAATTAGTATAGTTTCAATACTCATTTTAGTATTGATTAGTATCTGATTCTTGTTACTTACTACTACTAGTCACACTACTACAATGAAGATGTATTCAAATACTGATAATACCATGAAGCAATAATTCTGAAAATCTAGACCAATTAACTAAATAGATTTAGACTAAATACCCAAACCATTTTATCTTAAAGTGGCACTATGTAACTTTTCTCATTCTGGGTTCACCACTTCCTAGTTGCCATGGAGATGTTATTAGACAAGCAGGACACCACAAGGCCAAGTTACAGGTCAAATCTGCGGAAAGGCTCACTGTAAGAATACGCGTTTTTGAGCAATACAAACAGTAATTGAATAAATGCAATAGATACACAGATAAGTTGAATGCCATACTGTGGAACATTTCAAGCAAAGCAAAGCATTAACATCTCCATGGAGACAAGGAGATGGCGTACCTCACTAGACAAGTTACATGTTGTATCTTTAAGTTTTAAGTTTTGGTAGTGCCATATGGTGAATTTTTCACAAAATCAGACTGACTAGAACATACCACAAAATTACCCCTTCATTTTCCACAATCTTCAGACATCTTCAGGCCCCAAACCACAATGTTTTAAAGACCAGACCAGAGGAGAGAGAGGAAGAGAAGAGAGACAGAGGGAGGAAAAGAGAGGAGAGAAAGGTGGAGGAAGAGAGGAGAGAGAGAGGGAGGAGAGAGAGGAGGGAAGGAGAAGAGGGAGAGGAAGGGAATAAAGAGAGTGCAGAGGGAGAGAGGGGAGGGAAGGAGAAGAGGGAGAGGAAGGGAATAAAGAGAGTGCAGAGGGAGAGAGGGGAGAGATGGAGGGTAGGAGGAGACAGAGGGAAGAGAAGGAGTTAAAGGAGAGAGGGAGAAAGAGGCGGTGGGTGGGAGATGAGAGAGGGAGCGATGACTGTAGGGGTCCCACATGAAAGAGACCCTGGTAATAAAATGGAACAATATAATGAGGGCCATTGGAAGGTAAACTCAGAGCCTAAAATGGGAAAAGTTATGTAAAAAAGTATGAAATTAATACTTTCTGAATTCCTTCCTGATTTGAAGGAGTTTGTGAGGACCACGGAGGATGTGGTCAAAGCAAACTCAATTTGAATACTAAGGAATAGACAAAATGCCAATTCTGATTCCACGCTGATCAGAATTTTCAACATTAAATCATAGCACTTTCTTTGATATTCCCATGTGGTTTTATATCTGTGTAATTCCTCAGTGGTCCAGGTAGGTTCTATAGTGGTCCATGGGCGTATACTTGTCTATGTGCTCTTATACTTCAAGATCATTCTAAAGTTATTCAGGAAAGGTTCATTTCTGTCCTATGAATGTGACTTTTTCAGTATTGATACCTGCTCAAAAGAGTATCTAGTTTCGACACTTGTTTTGGTATTGATTAGCATCTGACTTTCGATGATTTTTGACAACCCTAATTTGGATTCCTTTATATCTCAATACAGTGATAAGATTCTGTATATAGTAATGTCCATTATGTGAACTTGCAGTGCCCTCAGTTTAAACTCTCCCCCATAGCGACCCACCGTAGAGTTTGATGAACACGTCGCATCTCGAGTCCTTTTGAATAGACAGGATTGGTGAGGCCGGACTGCTGTTGCCCTGAGAACGGAGCGGAGATCATTGTGCGCACGGAGAGAGGACTAAGTCAACAAGTTTTCCCATGGCTGTCCGAAAAGGAGAGGAGGAGGCAGGAAGAATAGAGAGGCCATAGAAAGAGGATTTCAGCAATAAGGTCAGAGTGGTACAAAAGTGAGACAAGCTCTGGGGCTGGACCGGAGGAAGCCGGGCAGGGGGTCTAGAGGCATGTTATAATGGGAAGGAAGGAGATGAGATGAGAAAGCTCTATAAAGCATTTTAACTGGTGAGGGACATAAAAAATGACTTAAAGGGCCCATATTACGCTATTTTCTGATCTATGTTATAATGTTTCCTCATCACACACATACCTGGAGCTGTGTTTTGTTTCATTCACACATGTTTAACACACAAACCCTGTATATTTAGGCTGAATTCTTCTCTCAAATACACCTCCATACACCTGCACTCGAATCATTTGGATGTTTTCAGCCCTGGAATTGCCATTTCTGCTGAACTAAAGGTAAAATGTAGCTGTTAACTGGAAAACTACCACAACATGACATCACGAGGTGGAACAGAGCATTCTGAGTTTGGAGATAGACAGACAAATTATCCAGGTAACAACAAATCAGCATGGTTTAAAGATCACAAGAGTCAATTTTTTGTAACATAGGACTTTAAAAGAGGGGATATAATGCAAAAATTCTAACATGTTTTAACGTTTGCTCGTCAAAAAACATGCTTGAAGAGGTTCATCAGTAAAAATAAAGTTGAGTTGAGTTGAGAATGCATGTTTGCGTAATTTAGCGATCGCTCCCGTGCCCTAATCAAGTTACAGTCAGTTAGTAGTACTATTCTGTCCAATGCTCTGCCCACAATCCTATGTCACCCATGCGCGCACACAACATTTTTTCATAAATATACAAAAGCAGGATATAAAACTGTACACAGCAACTTCACAAACCTGATGCAACGTGCAGCAGTTTCGTTCATTCACAGGGGAAGTGACAGAGAGCAAAGGGAGGGCAGACTCATAAAACATGTTAATACGTTGTTTTCAGCAAATTTAGCATTTTCCAAACAATTAAAGGTAACATGGTGATCTAAATATGTTATGTGTTAGCAGTTAATACCCATAGAATTGTAATACCCCTTATTTAAGTTCTTGAAAGTAGAAATATTCCACCTGAATGAGATAATGCAAAGAGATCAATCAATCAACAAGATCAACAAGTTTGGCCAATAGAAAAATCTATCAGTGTATATTTGGATCAAAGTAAATCGCCTACAAATATCAAATATATGTCATGGGCCAAGTGTTGACAGTACATATACCAGGCAATTTAATAAATAAAGCCCTACCGCTTAACTTTCCAAATGTTTAATTTTGGATGTTTTTCTAGCACTGAAAAACATAGAAAACATATGTCCTGACTGTGAGTGGAGCAGGCTTGCATCTCCACAAACCCGGCTCTCACTTACTTACTTACTTGACCTGGAAGAGTCTCCTATTTTAGCAGAAACACAGAGTTTGTTAACAAACTCTAACCATGTTTGTGTGGCCGTTTGGAGAGGCGTAAAAACTAAGAATGAGGGAGGGGAGGATGAGGAGGAGAGGCAGAGGATCAAACAGAACTGGACAAAAGCTTAAGCCCTCAGTCTGTAGACGAAAGGATCAGAGCAGAGGGTCAGCCCCAGACACAAACCGCTATTGTGTTCAACTCTGAAATGAAAGAGACACATCTGCAGCCCCACAAACCCACTGTTCCCTGTCCTACGTTGTATGAAGATAAAGACTCTAATCTGAGGAGACACTTCGAAAATATAGCACCACTGTCACGCCTGCCTCGCCTGTCTACTGAGGTCTGCTGAGGTCTGCTGAGGTCCCCTGAGGTCTCCTGAGGTCCCCTGAGGTCTCCTGAGGTCTCCTGAGGTCTGCTCAGATCTGCTGAGGTCTGCTATGGTCACTCTCAATGGTTTTATCGATTAAAAATGTTTTGTTTTTGTTTTTTTTATTGGCCCCTCGCTGTAAAATGTGCATGTTTTTTTCTAGAGCTGAAGTATAGCTATAGAATATACAGGCCTTATATCATTGTCTGTGATATCAGGGATTTTTTATTTATTAATATAGAAAAATGACCCAATTTAATATCAATAATAATGCATTAGTCATATATAACACTTTTCTAGATGCTTTAAATCACTTTACAATTTTATGAATTATTTCATGAATTCCACACTTGGTGGTGCTAAGCTCCTACTGCAACCACAGCTGCCCTGGGGCAGACTGACAGTAGTGAGGCCGCCAATCTGCACCATCGTCCCCACTGTCCACCAACACAAACACCACATTCATATTAGGCAATGTGGGTGAGGTTTATTGCCACTGGCGCCCCACTGTGGCACCATTCCCAGCTGTCTCCCATCCAAGTACTAACTAGGCCCGGCTCTGCTTTGCTTCTGAGACCTGAAGAGATTAGGCTTTGACAACAAATTATTTGCCTGGGATCCAGAATACACACGTCTTCAATACTTTATGAAGATGTGAGTTTGGTCACCGGTGAATCTCCCAGTACAGCCAGCAGCTTTACAGGGTTTTTGGTTCACTGTATTTTTCTAGAAGCTCTAATTTTAATTTTCTTTTTCTATGAAAAATGAACAAAGATGAGGAAAATGTAATGTTTCCCTAATCACTACAAAAAGCTCTGTGTACCTACCATCCACAAACAAACTTTCATGGGGAAAAGTTGAGAACTGAAAAACATGGAGGATTTCTGCAGAATTGATGAGCAAAACTCTAATCTCTGTTAATCTGAGGTGAGAGAAATTCTTTGTAAATGATACACGTCACATGAGCTCATGCATTACTGAGAAAACAAACCTGATTGGATGATCTGGTTTGGCCGGGCTTGAGATTCGGCGGAAAGACATCAGGAAGTGCTCCACTGTGTTTTTAACCTACATACACCTTCACTAGAGCCCTGAAATTGCAAAAAACAACTCCAGGTATATTTTTGATGAGGTAATCACATTATAACACTTCATTTTTGTGTCATATAGGACCTTCAAGTAACAGTCTGTGATTTGATACGTTCTACTTTGACTGAGGGTTTGGGTTACATCTCATTACAGGCTGTTACCAAACATATTTTATCAGTGAATTGTTTTTGTAATACAGGATAATAGGGCTGTTGGTGCTTGGCAGATGTGCGGTTCTCATCTCTAAAGGTCGGAGGAGGATTATATTTCTTGTCATTCTTTGTTCTCTCAGATAAATCCAAAGGGCGTGAATCACCTCATTTTACTCAACTTTTTCCCATGAAAGTCACTGCAGACCAAATACAGCTTGTTCAGCGGTCAGTACCAAACACAGAGCTGATTTTGCCATGTTTGGAGACTTTGTGTGTGGTGAATGTCACACAGTCCTGGTTTGGGCCCAGTTTGAGTCCTAATGTAGATTTGTTTGATCATGTTCTAGTCCTGGCCTAATTTACTTGGTCCTGGTTTGAGTCCTAATGTAGATTTGATTTGGTCACATTGTAGTCCTGGTCCCAAGGTTTGGTTTTGGGTTTAGTCCCAGTTTCGACGTGCTGATTGTGCAACAGCGTTTGTTGTAAGACATCTCCCCTGAGTCGTCTTGTATCACTGATTCTACAGAATTCTGAGCTGTTTCTCAGTCCTCTGTGTCATCTTTTTTCCTGGCTGCCATGTTTGTTTTGAAAAGCTGATCACTGATGATGACGCGATTATCTAAATATGATTGCAGCCCTATCCCAGTCCCTAATAGTAAATAAGAATGACTCGGATATACTAAAAAATACTGTGACTATGGTTTACCGTATGTTTGTATCTGCTTGTGTTTCAGGTATGGCCGCTCTGGACAGCCGTGCGTCCGGTAAAATGGGGATGAGGGCCGTGGTCTATTACACCTCCACCACCGTCATCGCCGTCTTCATCGGGATCGTGATGGTTTTGATCATTCACCCCGGAAAAGGATCCAGAGAGGAGTTCACCAAACAGCAGAAGGTGGAGCAGGTCAGCCCGGCCGACGCCTTCCTCGACCTCATCAGGTAAATCCAAATGTTACGATGCTACAAATGTTACAATAACCAAAATAACTAAAATAATATTGTGAGCTGTAGAAATATATTGAATTACAGGCCTTTATCCTTACTGAGGGGGTATTATTATGCAATATCTACTTTGTGGAGCATTCTATCTTTCTTTCCATGTTATAATGTTGTTCCCTCATCAAAAACGTGTCTGAAGAGGTTTCTTAGATGCCATGCATGTTTGAGTTATCTAGAAATCTCCCCAGGGCCAAATTTGACTCTTTAACTCTTTAACTCTTTACGGTTAGCTGTTATTCTGTACAATCCTCAGCCCAGAACCCTGCGTCACCCATGCTCCTACCTGACAATTCTCCATAAATATACAAAAACATGATACATGGTTGTTTTTGGCAGATGGAGCATTTTCAAAACAATAAAACATAACATGGTGATCTAAATAAAATTAATACCCCATTGAAGTGTAATGCCAACTCTTTAAATGCATTATTTTGTTGCAGTATGAGGGAACTACAAATCCCATGATCCTTTGGTCCGTTTCACTGCAGACAAGATGAAGAAATGACTGTCTAAGATGTTTTAAATCTGAAATCTTTGGATTATGACATCTTATGATTGCACCATGAGATTTACATTACTCTTAGTCAAACATGCACAAAATGGTGGAAGTCTGCTCTGTTGAAAAGTTATCTTGCATGTTTTCTAATTAAAGGGGCTAATTTTCATATATTCGTATTCATATAATATTCATATAATAAGTAAAAAAGTAAAATTTGTCTTGCCCCAGTTCAGATATATTGTAAAAATAAATACTCTTTGGGTCAAAATGAGACCACTGTGTTTTATCTGCAAACTTTTTTTAGATACAGCCCCTTTCGTGATACATTTTTACATTCTTATATAATTGTGATTGTGATACACTGACCATTTAAATATAATAAAAAATGTGAAGGATAAAAAATACACAACTCATAAATTGTTTGATCTGTTTTCTAGAAATATGTTTCCACCAAATATTGTTGAAGCTTGCACCAAACAGGTAAATCTTTTTTATTGTTTTATTTTTTACTTTAACACTTTAAAACAGTTTAACATATTTATATCCATAGGTCCAGAATGATGAAAAAATTGTGCTGTAGTCATAGCAACTAACAAAATATTATATCTTTTGAATGAGGAAGCCTATGAATTGAACATAAGATCAAATTTTAACACAAAATCAGCTTTTTTACAACTAATCTGTATACGTTTTAGTGTCATTCTCTGCTTCTTGCATATTTTTTGCCATTTTAGAGCAAACTATGTTAATTTGAAGCTTTGTGGTCAAGAACTGTCAAAAGTCAGTTTAACAGCTCGTTTGGACTGTGATTGTGGGCGGAGTTTAGATGTCCCACTTTACATGTTATTCTTTTTACATAGACCTGCGAAATACAAAATGGACTGAAATATTCACGTTACGTTAAAATTAGGGATGCGCCGATACCAATACTGGTACTGAATATCAGGTCAGGTATTGTTCCATGATATCGGTTAAGATAATATCCTGGTTGGGCAGTTTAATTTGATGTAATAAGATTATTTAAAGGCTGATGTAGGCCTATGATGTCTCATAATGAACTTTATTAATATGAAGCTGTTCAGTAGTTATTTGAATAAATAAATAATAATAATAATTTAAATAGATTTATTTAGTATCGATACCTGCTCAAATGAGTATCTAGTTTCGATACTAGTTTAGTAACTGATTTTCGATACCTCTGACAACCCTAACTGAAACACCGAAATTGCATGTTAAAGGTGCACTATGTAACTTTTTGGTTGGGCGTCCGTCACTTGTTTGTTTCTATGGAGATGTCATTGCTCTGCCTGGAATGTTTCACAGTGTGACATTAAACAGCTCTACATTACATGTATTAAATTCCAGGTGACGTTATAGTTCAAAAATACCTTAAAAATAGGCATTCTGACTGTGAGCGGGCTTGCCTCTCCACAGATCTGACTTGGAACTTGGCCTGGTTTGGTCTCCATGAAGATAGAAAGGTTTAATGCCATACTGTGAAACATTCCAGACAAAACAATAACATCTCCATGGAGAAAAGCATTTGATGGACCCTCCACCGGAAAGGTTACACTGTGCACCTTTAAACTGACTGTGCTGTCTTTGTCTGCTTCAGTACAAGACACAATATGCAAAGCGGGTAATCCAGGTGCAGGTGACTGTAAACGACACGATCTTCTTTGAGAATGGGACCCAGGAGATTTTGCGTGAGGAGATGGTCCCCGTCCCTGGGTCTGTGAATGGCATAAACGCACTGGGGCTGGTGGTGTTTTCCATGTGCTTTGGTCTGATCATCGGGAGCATGAGGGAGCAGGGGCAGCCGCTCAGGGACTTCTTCGACTGTCTCAACGAGGCCATCATGAGGCTGGTCGCGATCATTATGTGGTGAGTGTGTGTAAGAAAACAAAATGAACAAAATAAAAGTAAAGACAGTGAAGATTACTGTGCTTGTAGTACAAAAACTTACTTACCTGACCAGCCAGTCCCTTCTACATTTATCTGGAACCGGACCATAGAGGGTTTTGATCCAACCACAGCCGCTAATTTGTATCACGTGTATCTCAAATTAAATCTCTTCTCGAAATTTCTTATGACGTTTAGAACAAAATATAAAAGTTCTTTTACCTGAAATAAGTAATAGTTTGGTGCTTCCATTGTTGATTCTGTAAAAAATCTGCAGTCCATTATGTCGATTTTTCTCCTTTTTAATGTGTAAGAAGCCACAGAGCATGCATCTCTCTGATTGGTTAATGCGCCTGTCAATCACACCCTTTGAAATCGGGGAGACAGGATGCAGCTCCAGATCCACTCATCCTTGTAAAGTTTTGTCAAAGTGTGTGGTTCTGTTTGGACAAAGAGTAAAAAGCAGTCAAAAAGTCAGACGCATTCTGTTGGAATTATAATAAAAGTCCTTTAATAAAGTTATTGTTATAATTGTAAGCAGGGAGCCTATTTTGACCACTTTTTACTCTATCACAGTAAGTTTTTATACTACAAACATGGTCATCTTCACTGTCTGTTAACTTCTGAGCCTTGTCCTTGAGGAGCACCTGTTCTGGACTTAAAAGATCCTACAGTATATTGTACAAAATTGACTCTTGTGAGCTTTAAGTCATGTTATAATGTTGTTACTGCATCAAAAACATACCTGGAGTTGTGGTTTCTTTTATCCACCTATGTTTGAGGCCCCTTTATTATTAGTCTGTCTACATCTCTAAAGCTCAAAATGCTCTGTTTCACCTTGTGATGTCATGAAGTGGTAGTTTTCATGTTAACAGCTCCTTTTACCTTTAGTTCAGTGAAGACTGGCAATTCCTGGGCTCAAATTATACAAATGATTCTCGTGAAGGTGTGTGGAGTTTAAATACACACTGGAGCACTTCCTGTATTACCACATGACATCACAAGGAATATTTACAGTTCGAGAGAAGAACTCAGCCTAAATCTGCAGGGTTTGTGTGTTCAACATGTGTGAATGAAACAAAACACAACTCCAGTTATGTTTTTGATGAGGAAACATTATAACATAAATCAGAAAATAGCATAATATGGGCCATTTGACTAAAAAAATATCCCCTGAATTTAAAAAAAAAAAATTGAAACTTCAATTATTATTATTTTGATTTATTTTCTCTTCTTTCTTTCCCCCCGCCCTTTCCCTCTTATCTCTTTTTCCCTTGTTTTATTATTTACCTACTCAGACACCCACGCACACTCCCATATAAGTATTGTATTGTCTCTAATATCACAATAAAAAAGAGAAAAAAGAAGCGTGCATAAGATAATAATCAAAATCAGAACTAGTTTTATTGCTGTTGTCAGTGAACCGAATGCATGACCTAGGAACTTGCTTCTGTGTTATGGTGCAACATAAAACAATGGAAAATAGTCATATATATGTAAACTTTGATAAAATAAAAATAAGGGCATGCGTTAAAAGTAAATACAAAAACAGACTTGGACTGAATACAAAATATACAGTATGGATAGAACAACAGTGCAAAACCATCAGTGCGAGTAGGGATGCCATCTTTTATTTTTTTTGTGTGTTTTCCTCTTCTTTATATAACTCTCATACGCAGACTTCTGTTGTTCAGAGAGATTTTGTTTGTTTATTAAAAGGTGCATTGTGTAACTTTTCTGGTGGAGGGTCCATTACCTGCTTTTTTCTATGACCTGTAACTTGGTCTGGTTTGGTCTCCATGAAGATAGAAAGGTTTAATGCCATACTGTGAAATATTTCAAACAAAGCAATAGCATCTCCATGAAGAAAAGCATTAGGCGGACCCTCCACCAGAAAAGTTACACAATGCACCTTTAATGAGACAGGGACATATATTTATGAACCTTAACAAGAGAAATGCATTGTACCAAGTTGTAGCACTAGAACTAATTTCCACCTGTAGTCCCTGAGAGATCATGTACCTGAGGAGAAGTGGTAAAGTCCTCCTTGTTTTTAATCTCAAGAGGCTTTAAAATAATCCAGATATGTCAGTGATAGTGGTCCAGAGCGCCAGAGGGGTGTTGTTTCACCTGTGTTAGGCCGTTTCTATTTTTACAGATGTTTCAGCTACAGAAGTTTCTCCAAAAATATAGTGACAGATTGATAGACAGATAGATACATACAGTAGATAAGCTTTACAAATCAGGTTGATCCACTCGTAGATCGTATCAAGGCCTGGCTCTCGGGAGACTTTGCCAATGGCCATCTTGGATTATGTCCAAGATTGCTAAAATTCTATTGAAAATTGATGCGTACATGTTTGAACAATCTTTAATAGTTTATTTTCAAGACGCCATATTGCAGATCAACTCCCATTTTCACTGCCATCAGCACACACCCACTGCTCCGTTCTTACTTCGTTCTCCAATTTAATTTTTTTAATCGGTGATATGTGTAGGATTCATCAGCGTTGTGTGGTAATTTTGGCTTAATTTTGTATGTAGAATGCTTTGTTGTGATGAAGTTTTCGTTGATGTCAGCTCCCATTGGGCACCTAAGCAGATTTGGTTCTTTTATTAAGTTGTTTTAGATGAATATTGTGATTTAAAATGATAACATAATGATCCACGTGTGTACAGTCACCAGTAAACTGACTCTCTTGTCCTGGTCAGGTACGCTCCAGTGGGGATCCTCTTCCTCATCGCGGGTAAGATCATGGAGATGGATGACATCAGTGCCATGGGCGGTCAGCTGGGTATGTACACGGTGACGGTGATCTGCGGCCTCCTCGTGCACGCCATCTTGGTACTGCCCACGCTCTACTTTGTGGTCACCAGGAAAAACCCCTTCGTCTTCATCGGGGGGCTGCTGCAGGCTCTCATCACCGCTCTGGGAACTTCTTCAAGGTAACTTTTAACAAACTACAATACAAAATCATTAATCATTCACAAAATTGATGAAAAAAATGTGTTAAATTTATTGTGACAACTTTAATATTAAAATAGATAGAGTTAAAGCCCCACTGCATAACATTCCTAGTGGTGGGCGTGTATAAAATTAAAGCCATACTTTGGAATATTGTCCATGGCGGATTGGAGAGGTTTTATGCCATACTCTGAAACAAGTTACAAATCAGATATTTTAGTGCACTAAAACATTCAAGAAATTTGTACTTTTTTTATATTCTATTTCGAGGCTTACGTGATGAGGCTTTAAAAGTGAAAATTGATCAGTTAATAACGGAACCATGAGAGTTAGAAAAGTATTGAACAAAGCGTGATTGAATGTTTAAAGTCAGAATGTTTAAAGTCTGACCATCAAATAAAGCATAGGAATCGTAATATAACTATAAATTCTTTTCACAGTTTTGCTTTGTTATTGTCAATAGTTCAAAGGGCCCATATTACACTGTTTTCTCATCTCTGTTATATTGTTGTTTCCTCATCAAAAGCATCATGTGATAATACAGGAAGTGCTCCATTGTGTTTTTAAACTCCCTACACCTTCACCAGAATCATTTGGATCATTTCAGCCCTGGAATTGCCGATCTCTGCTGAACTAAATATAAAAAGGTAGCTGTTAGCTTGAAAACTACTGCTTCATGAAGGTGGAACAGAGCATTTTGAGATTTAGTGGTGCAGATGTAGATGTGTGAATAAAAAAAAAACCACAACTCCAAGTATGTTTTTGATGAACAACATTATAACATGGTCTAAAGCTAATATAAGACCTTTAATGCCTTTATAATATTAACTCTATCCCTTCTTTGTCCCTTCACAGTTCTGCCACTTTGCCCATTACCTTCAAATGCCTGGAGGAAAACAACAAAGTGGACAAGCGTGTGACCCGTTTCGTGCTTCCTGTTGGTGCCACCATAAACATGGATGGCACTGCCCTCTATGAAGCTCTGGCAGCCATCTTTATCGCCCAGGTCAACAACTTGGACCTGAACTTCGGACAGATTCTCACCATAAGGTACACAATACAAAAGACGCACATTTTGATTCTGCACTGTGCTTTATCTTTATTATTTTTTGTTTAGGTATGAATTTGGGGTTTCTTACCATGTTATAATATTGTTCCCTCATCAAAAACATGTCTCAAGAGGTTTTATATGTTATCAATACATGTTTGAGTAATCTTACGATCTCTCCTGGGCCCTATTCGAACTTATGGTTAGCAGCTCAATGCTCAGCTCAGCCCCATGAGCCACACGGCTTAAAGGGTCCATGTTACCTGGAGTTGTGTTCTGTTTCATTCACACATGTTTAACACACAAACCCTGCAAAGAGAAAACACTGTTCCACTGTGTTTTTAAACTCCGTACACCTTCACTAGAATCATTTGGATGACTTCAGCTCTGGAATTGCCATTCTCTTGTAAACAAAAAGGTAAAAAGGAGCTGTTAACTTGAAAACTTGAGGTTTCGAGATGTGGAAACAAAACACAACTACAGGTATGATACAGTTTTGACGAGGTAACAACATATTAACACGACTAAGAGCTCTCATGAGTCAATTTTGCGTAGTATAGGACTTTTAAATATACACTACAACTTCACAAACCTGCAGTAGTTCATTAGCAGAATGCACGCAGACTGTGAAACTTTCAAAACAATAAAAGGTAACATGGTGATCTAATATTATGTGTTAACACTTAATACCCCATAGAAGTCTAATAATCCTTCTTTAAACATAAACTGTGTAACTTTTCTGATTGGGCGTCCACTATACCCAAATCCTGTTATTGTTTTACCTGAAATACTGCACAGTGTGGCATTAAGCTTTCTACGATCTTCTTTCTATCTGTTTATTCAATCATTGCTAAACAAAAACCGTACTGTGAATGCGCTTCTCTACAATTGATTTCTTTTTCAGATTTAGCTTGTAAAGGGTAGCGCGGGCAACTTGTACACTGGCATGACAGGACTGTTACTCAACCAAACTAAAATAAGTCCCCTCCAAAGCCGTAACCACAGGCACCGGTTTGGCAGAACTACCAACCACTGCTTAACGGCTTTGAATACATGTGGGAAACTCTTAAACAGAGTTACAATGAACGGTCTGTAGTAATGTTGGGCTACATTAGTTCATGTGCTTTTATCTGAGTAATGTTTTGAATAAATTGCACTTCTTATAGTAGTTTTATCACAACATACTTTTACTTGAGTAATCTGATTTTGACGTAACTCAGTGTTTGATTCAGTGTTTTTGAATTAAAGTGGACTCAGAAACTCCTAAATACAGTAACAATGAACTGTCTGTAGTAATGTTCGGCTACATTAGTCCATGTGCATTTATCTGAGTAACTGCACTTTTAATAGTTTTATCACACCTTACTTTACTTTTACAGTACCTGAGTAATCTTATTTTGAAGTAACAGTACTCTTACTTGAATATAAGCTTTGATTATAAAACTCAATAATAGTAGTTTTATCACAGCATATCACTTTTACTTATTTATTCATTTATTTATTTGATTGGGACAGAGCATGTTAGTGGACAAACATGACACAACATGAATGTAAACACACCCGATTGTAGCCTAAGGATCATTTCCATCCGTTGTCCCAAAGGGCTGGGGTTACAGGGGGCTAAACAATAAAATATTGCACACCCACTCATTGCACAGTTCCCATTATTGCACACTTCATACATTGCACAGTTCCCATTATTGCACAGTCTATAATGGGAACTAGTCTAATCTTATTTTGAAGTAACAGTACTCTTACTTGAGTATAAGCTTTGGTTAAATAACTCAATGGTTGATTCACTGTTTTTGAATTAAAGGTGGACTGTGTAACTTTTCTGGTGAGGGGTCCACTCCCTGTTTGTCTCCATGGAGATGTTATTACTCGGAATGGCATTAGACATATTTATTTAACATTTATTCAATTGCACATGCATTCTTACTGTGAATGGGCTTGCTTCTCCACAAATCAAATCAAAACAGAAAATCCACAAAGCTGTTTATTTTGTTTTTGTTTTTTGCCACTCCTCTCCTCTGATTAAATACCCCCTCGTCCTCTTTAGCATCACGGCGACGGCAGCTAGCATCGGTGCAGCTGGGATCCCTCAGGCTGGGCTGGTTACCATGGTGATAGTGCTAACATCTGTCGGCCTGCCCACGGATGACATCACTCTCATCATCGCAGTCGATTGGTTCCTGTAAGTTTGGCCTCCATGGTGTCGCAGAAATGTTTACATAACAAGTCTTTTTTACAATTGGAATATTTTCCTCGCCTCAGTCTGGTTTTTATTCCCTCCAGCACTTTTCCATTTAGCTATAGTTTCTAGTTTAAAGGGCCCATATTACGCAATGTTCTGATCTGTGTTGTTTCTTCATCACAAATCTACCTGGAGTTGTGTTTTGTTTCATTCACACTTTTGACACACAAACACTGCGCATTTATTCTCTCAAATAAAACTCCAGGTATGTTTTATTAATGATGAAACAACATTATAATAAGAAACATTTTTTCTTATATTGTTTGGCCTTGGTAGTTATTGGTATTAACTTAAAATGTAGTGATAGTTCTAATTTATGGGGATGGACAATTTGAGAAAAATATTTAATTGTGATTTATGTTTTAATTGTAGAATTCTGTATTTTAAATGTTTCCAGATGATTTCACAAAAATACAGACATATAAACTGACAAACTAATACAAGAATCACATGGCAAAAGGAGAAATTCAATTTGTCAACTGGACAAAGTTTATTAAGTTTATAAATAAACTTTGTCCAGTTGACAAATTGAATTTGTCCTTTTGCCATGGATTCTACCTGGACGACTGAGCGATTCTACACACATCACAAGAATCACATGTTTATGATGATGTAAATGTATTTGTACAGTTGTAGGGAGTATTATCTGTTACATAAGGGTGAGTTGTTGTACAGTTGTAGGGATTATTATCTGTTACATAAGGGTGAGTTGTTGTACAGTTGTAGGGAGTATTATCTGTTACATAAGGGTGAGTTGTTGTACAGTTGTAGGGAGTATTATCTGTTACATAAGGGTGAGTTGTTGTACAGTTGTAGGGAGTATTATCTGTTACATAAGGGTGAGTTGTACAGTTGTAGGGATTATTATCTGTTACATAAGGGTGAGTTCTTGTACAGTTGTAGGGAGTATTATCTGTTACATAAGGGTGAGTTGTACAGTTGTAGGGAGTATTACAGTATCTGTTACATAAGGGTGAGTTGCTGGACATTTGTAGGGAGTATTATCTGTTACATAAGGGTGAGTTGTTGTACAGTTGTAGGGAGTATTATCTGTTACATAAGGGTGAGTTGTTGTACAGTTGTAGGGAGTATTATCTGTTACATAAGGGTGAGTTGTACAGTTGTAGGGATTATTATCTGTTACATAAGGGTGAGTTCTTGTACAGTTGTAGGGAGTATTATCTGTTACATTAGGGTGAGTTGTACAGTTGTAGGGAGTATTACAGTATCTGTTACATAAGGGTGAGTTGCTGGACATTTGTAGGGAGTATTATCTGTTACATAAGGGTGAGTTGTTGTACAGTTGTAGGGAGTATTATCTGTTACATAAGGGTGAGTTGTTGTACAGTTGTAGGGATTATGGTATGAATATAGTCCTGTATCTCTCACTGTTTTGTTTTGTTTGTAGAAATTGTGGTAATTCAAAGATTGGAGCCTTATTTTATTTCGATTGTGATTAATCTTGCAGCTCTACTAACTTATCTCTGTCTTTTTCCTACAGGGACCGATTGCGCACTACCACAAATGTGCTTGGAGACTCCATTGGGGCCGGTATAGTGGAACATTTGTCTCGCCATGAACTGCAAAAGGCGGACCCAGAAGTTGGAAATTCTGTGCTGGAAGAAACTGACAAGAAACCGTACCAACTCATCACCCAGGAAAATGACTTCGAGAACAAGAGGATTCCAAACAGCGAGACCAAGATGTAGTGGAAAAAAGACATTTCTTGTATTCCCAGGAGCACTGTTGCACTGTAATGAACCGTGTTTTCAGCAGGTTGCGTTCACGTACTAGAATTTCAGATGGAGGGCAGGGGTCATTATAACTCTATGGGAGAGTTGCTGTTTTTGAAAGAAATATCCAAACTTATATCCAAATGAATCTCTCTTTGAAGTAATATCCAGTTATTATTATATTTGTTTGGGATTGCCATATTGATTTGATCACCTTTCAACTGACAACAATCTCGTTTTTGGGGGTGAATAATGGCACCACTTTCACTTTACGCTAACAGAGAAGACGTTGAACTTTGTGTCAGTTTTTGTTTCACGTAGGTAAGCCCAGTAATTACAGAGATATAACCCATAAACCAGGTTAACAAATCTGCAATCTGACAGTTACAGTTTTCTTTTTTTTTTTAGCTTTCTACTATATTATAACATTGTTCCATCATCAGAAACATGCCTGACGAGGTTTAAATGTCATTCATGCATGTTTGAGTAATTTAGCGATCTCTTCCTGGACTTATTCGAACCCTCCTTACGTTCAGCGCTCAGCCGACAAGCCTATGTCACTCCCACACAACAATTCTCCATAAATATACAAAAAAATGATACAAAACAATACCCTGCAACTTCACAAACCTGATGCGATGTGCGGTAGTTTCATTAGTTGTGATTGTGTTGTGACAGCGTGATGTTAAGACGTTGTTTTGGGCGATTATGGCATTTTCAAAACTATAAAAGGTAACATTTTGATCTAAATATGTTATGTGTTAGCCGTTAATACCCCGTAGAAGTAAAATACCCCCTCTTTAAACAGCTAATTCTCCCATAGACTTCTGACCTGAAACAATAGGATTTTAAAATGCACCGTCACATGAACGCAGCCTATTGTGGTAAAAGTGTTCCTTCCACTAAATGGTAGAGTTCACAGACTTAATGCTAGCTGTGTTGTAATATGAGCCAGGTTCTATAGTTTCCTTACATTAAGGTAGAACATTTTGTGAGGAGGTTTGTCATATACGTTAAAATGGTTCACTGTTGCATTGTTTTTCAATGTTTTGTATTGATAGTGATCACAATGTGGTGCCAAGGTAATGCCAGCAGGCCAAGTTACACAAGTCAGATCTGTGGAGAGGCGAGCTCCTTCACTCACAGTAACAATGTGTGTTTTCAAGGTGTTGTTTTAGCAATAACAATACCTGGAAGGAATTGAATAAATGCAATGATAGGTGCAAGTTTACCGTACTATGGAACATTACAGGCTAAGCAATAACATCTCCATGGAGACTAGCCGGCAATGGACCCCTCCCACCAGAAATGTTACATAGAGCAGCTTTAAAGTGAGTTTTATTAATGTGAAAATCCAAAACACTCAACAAATGTATGCGTCACTCACTAAACTAGAGCAAAATACGCCAAGATCCCCTAACCCTAACCCATGGCCAGAATGCATGCATCAGAGAGCCGAAAGATGAATCGGTATTGAATCAAAATCACAATTTGAATAGACGCAATTTCGCAAACTACCATAATTTCCTCCAGAAACAACAAAATATCCTGTCTTATTCTGCGTAAAAACTACTAACCCTGTAGTTTCAGTATTTTTGTCAGTTCTCCCAGATGTGTTTAAAATGTGAACTTTGAACAGAATCCTGATATTTAAACTCAAATTGGTCCGCCTTAATGCCCTGCTGCTGTTTATAACACATGATTAAAGCATTAGATGGGACCGTTAAGTGAATCTATATTTGCTGTAATTTATCTTTTGTTAAGATGAAGACTGTGACGACTGGAAATAGCTTTTGTTGAGTGAAGAGTAAAGGGCCCATATTTACGCTATTTCCTGATCTGTTATAATGTTGCTTCCTCATCACAAACACACCTGGAGTTGTGTTGTGTTTTGTTTCATTCACACATTTTTAACACAAACTCTGCATATTTAGGAGGAGTTTTCTCAAACGGAAAACACTCATAATACAGGAAGCTTCACTAGTATCATTTGGATAATTTCAGACCTGGAATTGCCCATCTCTATTGAAAAAAAGTAAAAGTAGCTGTTGAAAACTACCACTTAATGACATCACAAGCTGGAGCAGAGCATTTTGAGCTTTGGAGATGTAGATAGAGTAATAATAAAGAGTTACTCAGACATGTGATTGAACAAAACAGAACTCCAGGTATGTTTTTGAGAAGGTAACACCATTATAACATGTTTTAGCTCACAAGAGTCCGTTTTGTATAATATAGGACCTTTAAAGCATTAGATGGGAGAAGTGAATCTATATTATTTGCTGCAATTGATCAGTGGCGCATTGGCTTCGTTTTTGTCGAGTCCATTGGTTGTTAATTTTTTGCCAAGACTGGAAATAGCTTTTGTTGAGTGAAATTTAATCTGCTTTTGTCCAATGAGTTCAAGGTTTTATAATAATACTACAAACTACAAAGGTCATTTTATTTTAAATGTGTTTTAGGTTACAAATTACACAACTTGTTGTTTTTTTTTTTGCATTCTGGAGCAACCATTGCACAAGCGTATCCAATCTTGAAGTTATGTCTAGCTGGAAATCCAAATCGGTCACTACAATCATTTGGGCTGGCTAACCAAACTCTACTTTGTATATTAGCTTTAAATTTGTATAAAAATATAACATAAAATAAACATTAAAGGGCCCTTATTACTCTGTTTTCTGATCTATGCTGTTATGTTGTTTCCTCATCAAAAACATAGCTTTACATAGAGTTGTGTTTTGTTTCATTCACACATGTAGAAAGTGCTCCACTGAGTTTTTAAACTCCATACACCTTCACTAGAATCATTTGGACACTTTCAGACCTGAAATAGGCAATCTCTGCAGAGCAAAAGGTAAAAGGAGCTGTTAACTTGAAAACTACCGCTACCCGTACATGACATCACAAGGTGAAACAGAGAATTTTGAGCTTTGGAGAGACTAATAATAAAGGGTTACTCAAACGTGTCTATTTTTGAGGAGGTAACAACATTCTAACACAGCTCAAAGCTTACAAGAATCCATTTTGTGTAATGTAGGACCTTTAAACACACAACGGTATAAACAAGCATGATTTACCCAAATATTCAATTCAATTCAATTTATTTTTGTATAGCCCAAAATCACAACAAGAGTTATCTCGGCGGACTTCACAAAATTGTTGATTAATAAAGCAGAATAAGAAACATTCATAAATCAAAAATACAGAATGTCCAACTACAAGCAGGCAAATGGATGATTGTCCCAGCATCTCCTGTCCTTAGACCCTCCTTCTCGGCAAGGAAAAACTCCGAAAAACCCACATGCTGTTATGCAAATTATTCTCAAGTACCCAGAAATATATTTGTTTAAGTTTTGTTAACGAAACTGCAATAGATGATAGATGAAATGTTGCTTTCTTTTTGTATCCCCTTATGTTTGTGCTGGTTTTTATTTCAACGTATGAATTAGATCAGATAGAAAATATTTGTATAGTAATGTTAATATACTTACATTTGTATAGAGAGATGTAGATATGTGTTGATATTAACTGTAGATTTTGTGTTTGCATAGGTAAAGATAATTATATTTTTAGAATATGAGAAAATCTAACCTCTTTACAACTGCAAAAAATTGCTGGTTTAAAGGACCAAATGTTTTGTTTTCTTTTACCTTAAAAGAAATTATTTGTGCCTCTGTTTATAATTGCTGGTGTATTTTTGTCATCTTTGTAAATTCAAAACATTGCATAAAAACATACACAATTGTTTGTATTTTTTTGTTTTTTTTGTTTACCTAATAAAAATTTTAAACTAAACTACTTATTTAGTGTGTGCTTACTAAATGCAATATGGAGTAGTTTCAGCACATCTGGGGGAAAAAATAAATAAATAAATAAATAAATTACAATCATGGGAGTTTATTGTCTGTAGACCAGTGTTTTCCAAACTGTGGTCCTTGGGCATCCTCTGGTGGTACTAAAGGTCCTGTCGTTTTGCACTTTATTACATACATTTTTTGCTCAACCTATAATGCATGTTAAAGGTTGCTCATCTGAATATTTAGATCTGATTTACACACATTCAGGTATTATTTGGTCCAGGTTTAAATTAAGCCTTAAGCCCAAATGTAGACCTGTTTATTTAGACTTACTTTAGTGTAAGACCTGCTGCTCAAATATTTCTCAAGCTGGTACTTGGTGTAAAACGTTTAAGAGCCACTGGAGTAGACTTTATTCCCCTGTTCATTTTGTAAACAGCTGCTGTTTTTTACATCACTATTTGACACATCAAACAAACACATAAACTAGACTGCACGTGAAACCTAAACAGATGTAATCCAGTACAGCAGCGGTCCCGTGGCGCCCCCTGGCGGCCTCGGCCTGCAGCGCGGCCTGGTGTTTTGTTTGGCGCCGATGGAGGGAGTCACTCTGAGATCTTTGCTCAATCAGACGGCACAACTTCCGGTCGGCATTTTGTTCTACGAGAGGAGAGCCTCTGGATCAGCGCAACAATCGTACTTTTTCTCATTTTCTGTCGAAATTGGCTCTACTTTTGGTTTATGTCGGTGCAGACCGACTGAAACGGCGACGGACGAATGTTCCGCCACGAATGTACGCCCAAACACCCAGCTCTGAGTGACGGAAGAAGAACCAATCGGTCCGACCCGGATTATTGTTGATAGCTAACAGGCTAGCAGGCTAACAGGCTAACAGGCTAGCCGAGCGGCTAGCTGCCAACCGAGATCCTTGTGGAGGAGCAGGAGAGAAGAAAGGGGGAGCTAGAGACACGGACACGGACAAACCGAGCTAAAACATCCCCTCCCTTTGAACGCAACATCCGAAGGTAAATACTCCCACATACACGCGATTGCAAATGCATGGCTTTTATTCGCTTTTACTCCAGCTAGCATTAATAAATGTTTTGCTCTGGGACCACCTACAGCGTCGTTAATCGTTGACCGGGAGGTAACGGAAGCTAACGCATTAGCAGCCAGGCTAACGCTAGCTCTAGGTGTGTTTTGCTGCTCCGAGGCTCACGGCCTCTGGATGTCATTACGAGCCCGAGGATTGGGCCGATGCCACTAAATTACACTCTGCACCAGTGTTTTCAGTTTTTACACCGTTTCTGCGCCTTTCTGTGTATAAAAATAAACTCGCGCACATTACACGACCAAACAGCACATTTACCTCCATAAACACTTGAATATTGGTCCCACCAGCACTCAGAGCTAACCAATAACACTAAATGTTGATGCTAGTTAGCATAAAGAGCTAACTATAAAATAAAAGCGACTATAAGAAGGCAGTGTGCAGAGAGGGGTGGTTGGAGTAGGTAGATGGGATCTAAAGTGTAAATGTTGTTTACTCCAAGCTCCGTGTCCGTGTTGTGTCAGTCTGCAGCGCAGCGTAGGAGGTGCACGTCTGGAAAAAGTATGTGATATATTTATGCTTTGAGTTACTAACTTATTACAGTGCATTACTCTCCAACAAACTCTGAGTGCGTTGTTTGTGTTGATCATTCCAGGTATTCACGTATTGCTTTCTCTCGCGGAAACTTGGCATACGTAAAAACGCGTGCAGCAGCTCGCTACAGAACCACAAATTGTTTTCATTTCTGCCTCTTATCACAGTAGTTTAGTTAAAGTAGCGTGAATGCATTGGCTTGTTTTGGTCGTGTAGTTTTTGCAGGGAGCTGTTGTCGGATGCAGCCGTGGACCCGCCGCCTCCCTCCCCGTGCATCTGCTCCTTTGTGCCGCCTCTCTCCTGTCACTCTCACAGCTGTCAGACCAGGCTCTGAGCCGACCGCAGCACACAGCCCCTGCCGTGTTTATCACACGCAATTGTTGCATGTGTCAGTGTCAGGCTTTTCACGATACTAACACTTCAAACTTGATTTTGCTACTAAGAAATAGACTTATTATTACCATTTATATTTCTACTCTTTGTTGTTATAATATATTGTGATGTGTGAGCTACTGTGTCCATATAATTTCCCTTGTGGATCAGTAAAGTTTGTCTAAGTCTAGACTCTATAATAAATACTAATGCTGATACTGCAATGATAATAAAAAGTCTTTATTTAGACAGTAGGTTGTGATATTCAATATTAAAGGTCCTATATTCCACAAAATTGACCCTTGCAAGCTTTAAGCCATGTTAGAATGTTATCTTATCAAAAACATACCTGGAGTTGTGTTTTATTTCATTCACACATGTTCTGTTCCACACTGTGATGGAGTTAGAGAGTAGAGATAGGCAATTCCAGAGCTAACACTATCCAAAAGTTTCTAGTGAAGGTGTATGGAGACATCACAAGGTGGAACAGAGTGTTTTCTGCTTGAGAGAAGAATTCAGCCTAAATATGCAGGATTTGTGTGTTAAACATGTGTGAATGAAACAAAACTCAAGGTTCTGCAAATTCAGGAAAGGTTAATTTCTGTCCTGTGATTTTTTTTCTGTCTATTTTTTCTTTTTATCTGGTTTTGATACTTGTTAAATATCGATTAGTATCTGATTTTTGATACTTTTGACAACTCTAGTCGGCATTAGTACCCTGCAAAGTCATCACATGTTTCCAAGTGTCCCCAATTGTCTTTCATAAAACATCGAAACTGCCACCGGATTGAATTGTTTACATGTGTTTCTTATATTATAACTATCATATACATAATGAAATGCAGATGATTGAATGCTGTGTTGTGTTTCCTCAGATTGCGAGAGGGGGGCGTTTTTCTGAGATGTCAGTGAGTCCACCAAAGGCTGCAGAGGATTCTTCAAAAAGGTATCTTATTTATGTGTTTTGGTGCTTGTTATGAGAGTCCTTGTTAATTCATTCTTACTAGTGTTGTCGCAATACTAAAATTTCAAACTCTATTTCGATACTGTGATACCACAATGTGGATACTCTGATACCACAATGGTAATAAAAATATTCTTTATCTTAGTATGTGGTCTTATTCTTCTTATACTTTAAAACTATTTAGGAGAGGTTCATGCAGTACGATACCTGCTCAAATGAGAAATTATCTAGTTTCAGTATTAGTTGCTACAGTAGTTTGACCACACCACGCCGTACAATGTATCATGGTCAAATCGAAAGTACAATTTGAGTTGGCGTAATTATCAGATCACAAAGGCTGCAGTTATTTAGATCATTACATGTCCTTTCCAAAGTCCTTTTTTTTTTTTTTTTTTTTTTAACAGATAAATGCTGTACCTGTTGTTTAGACCGTTCTTAAATATATGTAATTCTCTTTTCATATTCCAGTCTTCTTACCAGTGGTGATGCTTCTGGAATTGTTTACATTGTGCAGTCTGCAGAATACAAAATTTTAAACGTATGTCAATAATCAAGTTGAAATTGTTGTCAGAAAACTCGCAATTCGATTTTTTTCCCCTCAAAATCGTGCCGTTCGATTGCTTGATGCTTAATTTATTTTCTACTAAGGTTTTCAAAAATATAGAAAATCAGATACTAATCGATAATAAAATTCAACTTCGAAACTAGATACTCATTTGAATCCATACTAAAAGTGTCACATTCACAGGACAGAAATGAACCTTTTCTGAATAGCTTTAGAATGATCTTGAGCTGAATCAGAACATATAGACGAGTATACGCCCATGGACCACTATGGAACCTACCTGGACCACTGAGGGATTACACAGATATAAAACCACATGGGAATAGAAAAGAAAGTACTACAATTTATGTTGAAAATGACGTTCTATTGTTTAAAGAAAGAGTGTTTTTATTATCATCATGATATCAGAATCGGTATTGAGTATCGAGTCAATTTCTTAGTATCGAATTTGAGTTTGAAATGTTAGTATCATGACAACAATATTTCCTACAGTAGCAACATATAACTTTTCCAAAATTACAGAGTTTATAATACAAAGCATACACGACATGTTACATGAGGCTTTGTCCCATAGGTTTTTGAAGGTTGTGATTAAACCAAGCAATAATTTGAATATTGTCAAAATGTCGAGCTTTACGAAGTTATTTCAAATGAGCAAGTAGTTTTTACAGAGACCAGTCACTCCCGTAGGTTCCATTAGGCCTGTCACGATAATTACATATCGACTTATTGTTCAATACATGTTAGAACAATATTTTTTGTGGGTACCTTTTCTTTTTACTACTAGGGAACTTTGTTATTTTTCTGCAATCTACAGAAAAATAACAATAAGATTTGAGCTGCAGAGAGTTAAAAATGACTTCTATGGCTCATTAATAGGAATGGGATGAAAAACAGTTTCTAGTTCCTCATTTTCTTCTCACCGTTTTTGATTTTACTTTATTTAATATTTTTACTGTAGCACTGCTTTTTGTGACTACGGCTTCTCAAAAAATGTATCTTGCCAGTACATAACTTTTTAGCCAGTCCAAACGTAAAAAACACGGGGCTCGTGGCAATTTTGTCTCGCAAGATCTTGTGGTACGAGGTCTTGTCCCATCCCTACTCATTAAGTGTTTCATGTATTAATTGCTGCTAATGTCCATTAACAATACTGTACAAATCGAATAGTTTTTGAGGAAAGTCTTGTTGTAGGGTTATTGCGTCAGTGGCATAAATTAAAATCAGTATCACTATTCTCATCATCAGTGTATTGTACTTCAAAATGTATTATCGTAAGAGGTCTACGTTCCATCCCTAGACTGATCCAGGCTGATATTACCTGCACTGCACTGGCCGGTAGAAATGTAATACAAAATTTCTATGGACTTCTCCCCTCACATCTGATTTCTGGGACAGTTACACGTGACCTGGGGGGACCTGAATCTTTAAAATGATTCACAAACCAATGTTTAGACCTATATCTGGAATCAGTGCATCTGGACATGTAACCTTGAAATGTAGGTTTGCATGATTTGATGTTTTACACATTGTAGTCCATTTCAAAAAAATAAAGGGAAGCATTACTTACCTCCTCAATGTTAATATTTTAAATCTTATCTAGTCACTGATTAGATCACTGGATCACTCATCTAATCACTGGATTAGATCAGATCACTGAGTCAGATTAAACTCATGATTCACAACTTTAATCTGTCTTTATATAAATACATCGTTTCCTAGTACTTTTTTCTGTATAAATAGTTTTTTTTGCATGAAATACCCCTGCAGATGTAATCTTGTGAGTGCAGTTTGGGTCAGATACACAGAGATATGTAATAGTTTTGAGAGTTTTTGCCACGCCTCCTTTTTAGTCGACTAATCGATCAGCAGGACATGTCTTTAGTCGACTACAGCCACAACTACAAACCACATGCTACTGACAGGACTGACTGTAGACCGCTCCATTTAAAAGACCCAAACCGATTGTTGACCATTAGAAATTAATGCATCTAATTTAAAATGTGACATTGCACAGCTCTACAACACGTCTATTTCTGCGAACTTATCCAAATGTAGAGTAGGGATGGGTATTATTAAGAAGTTGTCGATACGATCCATATCTCGATACATAGACCCCCAATACATGCCTCGATACAGTGCACTTTCATTTCGATATGATATATTTCAAATCAATTCGATACGGTTCATAAAAAAAAAATGGCTAAATCATGGCTGTGATAGTAAAAGTCTTTGTTAAACCAGTTCTTGTGCAAAGTTATGAAACACTCCCAGTATACAGTATACATTAGGCAGTTAAAAGCAACAGTAAAAATACATACAAAAACAAACAGTAAAACTTTTAAAAACTTTTAAAAAGACAGTGCAGTTATGGTTGAAAGGCCAGTCTGAACAGATGAGTTTTGAGTTTGGATCTGAAGTGTGGAAGTGTGTCAGTGTTGCAGAGGTCAGGAGAGAGAGAGTTCCAGAGCTGGGGAGCAGAGCGGCTGAATGCCCTGCTCCCCTATACCAAAAAAATACTCTTGGCGATATATCGATACAGCAGCCCACGATATCGATACTGTGTCATCACATTAAACTATACTATATATTGATATTTCGATATTTTTTCTCACTCCTAATGTAGAGTTTGTGTTCTGTAGTTACTTGAGAAATGAATAACTGCTACATATTTTATTTTTGTCTAAATTAAATAGATGTTGTTTTCCGTCTCTGCACTGATATTGGTTGATATCGGGTATCGGCACATCCTTAAGCGCTCTAGAATCGTATTCGCTATCAGAACTGAAAAAGCTGAATCGATGCATCTCTAATACAAATTGAAGGGCTTGATATGATTATTAAGAGTTGTAACCAGGCTTATTGTGGTGCATTCCAGGTGTCGGGAGATGTGAGGGCGGGTGCTTCAGACCCTGATCGACCTGTGTACGGACTCACAGCGCCACCTTCAGCATGAATGGGGATATGCCTCATGTTCCCATCACGACTCTCGCTGGGATAGCTAGCCTTACTGACTGTGAGTACTCTTATTCTGTCCATTTTGTCAATTAAATAAATAAAGAGTTTCTACATGTAGCAGCTGAGACCGTGTTATCTTTTGGAGGATTTAGGATTTTTTTCAAAACAAAGCAGTCCTGAATTGTCATAATTTGGGTCAGAATTTTAATCACAAAGACGACCAGTTTTCCATTGGTCAAATATTCAACATTTTTTGCTGATATTTGGCATAGATATATTTCAGGCTTCGTACAGTCATCGAAAACCTGGAAAATTAATGGAAAAGTTGTGGAATTGTACTACAAAATAAATTTCTAAGCAAACAATAAATCGGGGACTGCTGCTGTCTTTTTAATCCAAAAACATTAGCTGTGAAATCTGTACAATTATTTTATCAGTCTTAAGCAGCTAATAATAAAAGCACATCATTGAAACATGTGAATTCAAGGTCATGGAAAAAGGGGAATGGTTATGGAGAAATCATGTAAAGTCATTTTTAAATTAGCATCTGTATGAACCCTGAAGGTTTCTAAGCAGTTCAAGTTTCTTCCCATGAGTCATTCCATTTGAACTGACCAATGATTAAAATGGGAAGAGAAGACAAGTTAGGCTAAAAATAAGAACAAGTATATGCATTATTTTACATCCCATTTGTTTTTTTTTGTTTGTTTTTTTTACAAAAGTGAAAGTTAATTTTTGAACTTTACTATGACTAAAAACACATTTATGGGCCTTGATATGGATTTAAAAATATTATTAACAAAGCAGCAAGACAAACAATCCATCAAACAAACAAAAACATATTGGACAATCTCTCAAATTTAAAAAATTAAATTGTAAATTAAAGTTGCACTATGTAACTTTTTGGTTGGGGGTCCATCACCACCTTGTTTCTATGGATATGTAACTGCTCTGCCTGGAATGTTCCACAGTATGACATTAAACAGCTCTACCTTATATTTATTGAATTACAGGTTGTTTTCTAACTCAAAAATGCCTAGAAAAAACAGGCATTCTGACTGTGAGCGGCACTGCCTCTCTACAGATCTGACCTGTAACTTGGTCTGGTTTGGTCTACATGAAGATAGGAAGGTTTAATGCCACACTGTGAAACCTTCCTGACAAAGCAATAACATCTCCATGGAGACGAGCATTTGGCAGGCTTTTCCACCAGAAAAGTTACACAAGGCACCTTTTAAGAGCTCCCATATCCTATAGATTAAAAAAAATATGATAAAAATGGATTGACTGCACAGTACTTTTAATAATTTTAAATAAAGAGCTTGAATAAATGTGAGAGAAGATGCACAAAATAACTGTTAATGCTGTTTGTGTTCCAGTGTTGAACCAGCTCCCTCTCCCCTCTCCTCTCCCGGCCACCACCACCAAGAGCCTCCTGTACAATGGGCGGATCGCGGAGGAGGTGACGTGTCTGCTGGGCTGTCGAGATGAGAGTCTGGCCTCACAGTTAGCCCAAGGTCTCAACCAGGTCTCCACAGAGCACATGTGAGTGACCCGGGAATGCGGCGTTTCCCATAGAAGAGATCATGTTGGCACAAATAATGTTGATTTGAATCATTTTTGTTCATGCTATTTCTGGAGTATAAATGTTACTTCTGTTTATTTAATCTTCAAGCAGACATTTTTAACAGTCTAATTTTGTTAACACAGTATATCCATGAGTTTCAGAGTGATGACAGATTAGGACAGTTGCCATAGCAATTAACAAGTGATAACGAAATATATCTTTTGAATCAGAAAAGTTCTCAAATGTTGCATATAAAGGGTAGCTGCACTTTGGGTTGCCATTGTGTGTAGATATACTATGATTTCTTTGCTGATATTGTATCAATGCTACAGACATTTATTTTTTCATTTATTTCACAAAAGTCTGTTATAGAAGCATTTCAATCATTTCATTTTGTAAAATTATCACTGTTATGTGATGTGTGTATCATGAGCAGTGTGTCTTGGGGTTGTAATTGTGAGAGTCCCTGAGATTCTCAGCCCAGGACTTTGTCATTGACTTCTTTTTTTCAATGCTGTAGAGATTGCTCCTCTCTATTTGCACTTTAAGATATATTTTGCCAAATCATATTGTGAAAAATTATTGTTTATTTTAAGTTTTTAAGTTTTATTTTACTATTAAGAACAAATTCTTCTTTACAGTGTTGGCCCTCTCAGATCATATTGTGAAAAATGATAACTGAAGCATGTGTTTTTCTGCCTTTATTTCGACAGAGAGTTGAAGGACAACCTGGGCAGTGATGAGCCTGAAGGAGACGCTCCGCTCCTGCTGCAGACGATGCTCGCCAGGAACCCGGGAATTTTCAGGGAGAAAAGTATGTCACCGAAAACACTCTTTACCAGGCGTGTGTTTGACATAATGAATATGAAACTAATTATAATTTTTGTTTAACAGATGTTCGGCAGCAGCCGATGGTACCATCATACAAAATCACACAGAATTCCATGCACAGCCCGGCCCAGTCGGGAAACTTCCAGTCATCAGCGATTTCTCCAAATTCATCAAGGTAATTTAAATAGTCTCTTGTTTGAAATGCACAAATATATAAGTACTGTATTTTGTCAAAGCTTTGATAAATCGATGCTAGACTATGTCTTAACTATGAATGTCTTTCAAAAATGTAATTCTACTTGTGTAATGGTATTTAATGTTGTGTTATATCTCTCTTCTGCAGTCGCTTTGTGGCCCCTCAGAGCGGCTCCAGTGGTCGGTTCATTGGTCAGAACAGTCCGGTCCCTAGCCCCTACACTCCCCAAAGCCCCGCCCCCGGCTTCATACAGCAGTATCCTCCACCTCCCTCCTACAACCCACACCAACAGATGCAGCCAGGTCTGTGCTCTCATCTATGCCTCATACTCTCTCAAAATATTTACAACTTAAAGGGCTTTTTCATGCTATTTGTCTTGCTCTAGTACAGTACAGTACAGTACAGTACAGTACACTGTAAAAGCATCTCTTAGGATCTATACCTCACTCAGAACACTGTTGTTCTGTCAGAAAACATCTACAAATCAATGGGGCTGTAGCAGAGACTGTAAATGGACATAGTTAACCTGCTAGCCGGCGTGTTCCAAATAGGAAGTGAACATGGCCATGCTTCCGGCTCCGTCAACTGTGGCTCCAATCCACTACCCCTCCTACCCTCTACTACCCTCTCTTCATAACTGCTGCTGTCAGGCTCCTCATTTTGGTGTTGAAATGTTGGTATTAATCTGCTCTACATGATCCTGGTATTTTTTTTTTTTCCCAAAAACCAAGATATGTACATTAATAACAGACAAATCAGGTGCGTTCTTGCCCTGAGGTCGTTCCTGCTAGCGGTAGCGACAGGTTTGATTGATTGAATTGATTGATTGCAGAATTCCAAATATGGAAGTCTGCTCCAAGTTCCCCCCATAACTGCTAGCCTCGACGAGCTTCATTTGACTGGAGCCAAATGAATGAAATTTGTTTTGTTCCAGTACATTATATAAGCAGCTCTTAGAGTCAAAATGTTGTCTGCTTTTTGTACTTAATTGTAAAGCGCTTTTATTGTTTGCTAACCAGGAAGTAATGCTCCTATGCTGTTAGCATGCTAATTTTTGTTAGCCTTACTATGATGTCAAAACTGCCCTGGTATCTGAATGTTGTGAAAAGCACTTGTACGCTCATTGCAGTAAATAATTAGGATGCTAGGTGACGGTATGTTGTTTTTTTTAGGTCCAGTTTTATTTGTGTAAACTGTAGGGCTGTAGTTGTTTAAGACTCCATCGACCAATTAATCAACTAGTCGACCACGATGTGTATTATTTGAATCATTTTATTTACATTATAAGGATTTATATGGGATATCAGCAGGAAGAAGTGAGTGAATCAGCTGAAGATTTGTTTTTTTGGTATTTATATGTAAAAAGGCAGTTTTAAACTCATGAGTCACAAGTTTTTATACAGCCCTAGAGTTAAATCATCACTAATTTGTACCCTTTGTATCATGTCCTTTGTTACCTTAGACCACACCCCACTTTCCCAAGAGTGTATAAAATGTATTGGCTACTGTTATTCACTCTGTCGTGGACCACTGCAAACTGTTCAAAAAGAAGCAGTTCTGTTTTTCACGTTTTTAAGACAGTAACCATATCAGTACCATTCTTTAGACTAGAGAACCTCTTGCAGACAGAGTAATATTAAAAGTTATGTCTAATTATAAACTCCTTTTCCTCAGTGTCTGTAGCGAGTCCAATTGTTCCAGGGACCCTCAGGAGCGAAGGCAAAGGACAGATGACCAACGCCGCCAACCACCACTCAGACCAGCACGGCACAGAAGACTACATGAACATCGTACATCGATTAGGGGCTGGGGTGCGCTTCATTTGTTCACCTGTGTCTCAAACACATCTGTTTGTGTAACTGCATTGTTCATTCATATTATTCCTGTTTGTCTGTTCTTCAGGAGGGAGACCCTTCCATGAGAAATCCAGCTTTTCCCTTACGGTCGCCACAGTCAGGCTGTTCTCCTGCCGGGAGTGACGGAACGCCTAAACGTAAGTGATGTGCAAAGATCCAGTAACTTACACATTAACGGTCCAATATAACGCAAAATCAACACCACTGAGGTTTAAGCCATGTTTATAATGTTGTTACCTCATCGAAATCATGCACAAAGTTGTATTTTGTTTCATTCACACGTTTGAGTAAGCTCAAAATGCTCTGTTCCAGCTTGTGATTTAATGTAGTGGTAGTTTTCAAGTTAACAGCTACCTTTTACCTTTTGTTCAGTAGAGATGGGCAATTAAAGTGTTGAAATGATCCAAATGATTCTAGTGAAAGTGTATATATTTAAAAACACAGCCGAGTACTTGTACCTGTTTTACTACATGACATCATAAGGTATATACCATAATGTAGGCAGAGCTGCTTACGCGTGTATTTTTAAAAGCGTCAATTTACACCAGAGGCAACAGAGCTGCTCCTGCAACGCCAGCCTCTGTGTATTCTCACGTTTAAAACACCAGACTCTTATATTGCTACATATTCAGTGTTTGGATGAATTATGTTTTAAATGACAATACTAAAGTTGCCAACAAGAGAGACGATGATATGCAGCGATAACAAGCCGTATCTGCGGTCCCCGCATGAATTAGACTACTCACCATTTAACTTTTGCTGTCTGCGCCACCCGCCTTTTCCTTCAGATGTAAAGTTGCTGTTTCACGCCGTTTAGTGTTTTATCCTCCACAGCTGTAAACTTTCCGTAGTCCATCACGAGTCATTCCCCGAGCTCCTGGATCTGACGCACTGTGTTTATGCGACTGTAGTGGTTTTAGAGAACGTATTTTGAAAGGGCATCAGAAGTTTATTTTGACACTATGTGCTCATTTCCTGTCTTGCCCCTGCTAAAAAGCCTCGAGACGCTCTGCTGAAAACTTAGAACTTCAACCTAATTTGAGCTGCGCGTATGCTGCGTGTACACGCTGTTACTGCTTTGGTGTAAACTGGGGGGGACACAGCCTAAATATTTAAGGATTTGTGTGGTAAACGTGTGTGAAGGAAACAAAACACAACTCCAGGTCTGTTTATGATGAGGAAACAACATTATAAAAAAGATCAGAAAATGGTGTAATATGGGCCCATTAAGGTCCTGGTTCTAAAAAATGCTCCTGTCTTCTCAGCGGGTTCACGTCCCCCGCTCATCCTGCAGTCCCCTCCTCCCTACGCAGCGTCTCCCAGTGAGCAGAAGCCACAGCTGCAGCAGAAGAAGAAGACGCCCACAGTAAAAGAGGAAAAGGACATGTATGACATCGTGAGCTCCCCCCACCCCAACAAACTCACACTTAAACTGGCACGGGTCAAGTCCACTGACTCAGATCCTCCAGGTATGACTTTTATAACCTAAACATTATCTAAATAAATTGTTTAGACGAACAATATTGATACTTTACAGCTGATGTCATTAACATTCTCTGGGGGTGTGATGCTAACTGTAGACTCTGCTCTGTCTGAAGCTCTGTTAGACTTTGATCGAGTTTTGTTTTAACACAATCTGACCACAAAGAGTTTACTTGGTTGGAATTACAACAGGTGAGCTGATTTGTGCTGTTTAACAAGTCTCTCACACATTAAATTACAGTCACAGTTTTAGTATCCATTCTAGTATTTGGTTTTCAATACTTTTGACTACCCTGTTTCAGTTAGTGACCATTAATCAAGGCCAAGACCATTAACGTATTGTATTTAAACAAAAAACTGCATTTTAACAATATTCATGTTAACTGCCCCCATCTGTATTAAATATTATGCGCCTATAGAATGTTGTGATGTCATTTGAAACACGCCACTTGTGTTTGATGTTCTCTAGGTGAGGTTGTGCCAGCTGCGGACCAGAACTCAGACGCCATGGAGACCGAGCTGGGTTTTCAGCAGGTGCCAGTCGTTCAGCAGAATTACGGCGCACGTCCTCAACAGTTGCAGACAGGGGGCGCTGTTCTGCAACCCCCCAGTTCTCCTTATGACGAAGCAGAACTCGATGCTCTGGCTGAAATCGAAAGGATAGAACGAGAGACCGCGAGTGAAAAGTGCTCCAAGGAAGTACAAGATAAAGGTGTGAATCTAGACTTTACTTTCCACTCAGATTTGTGTTAAATGTGTATGTTACAGTTACAACTTTGGCTGAACAACTAAAACCCCGTTGTCGAAATTTTTGCAGTACGTTTACTTTCCTACATTAACAAAATCTTATTCTGTGTAAACACTAATCTAAAGTTTAGATTAGTGAAAAAGTTTAGAGTTTAGATTAGTGTACAAATATGTTCTGAAATGCGATTCTTGCACTAGTTTGTCAGTTCATATTTCAATCCTTTTTTCAATTCCTCAGCATGTGTTTAAAATGTGAACTTTGGACAGAATCCTGTGATTAAAACATCTTATTGCAATCTCAATGCTGGTCAGAAAAATTGCAATGATAGTCCCTCACCTTCAACCTACTCACATGCACAGCTGAATGAATTGCTCAAATAAAACAAATATTAGTGGTTATTTCAAATGAAAAGTGGCAAAGTTAAAAGAAAATAAAGGAAGTTAGTTGGTTAATTGTTTGGCATTGTTAATAATTTGCTTGTTTCTGTTGTAGACAAGCCCCTGAAGAAGAGGAAACAGGACTCGTTCCCCCTGGAGCCGGGAGCAGGTGGCCCAGGTGGACCCACGGGAGCTCCAGGCAGTGGATCTACAGGAGGGGGGAACGCTGGGAAACTGACCCCACAAGAAGCCACTGCCGCTGGGAATGGTGCAAGTCGGCCCCCTCTAATGGTGAGCATCGACCTTCAGCAGGCCGGTCGCACTGACGGCCAAATAGACCCCTGTCTCGCTGCCCCTATCCCAGCTCTTGAGGCCCAGCGCTGGCCTGGAGAACCGGCCAGTGCCCCTGTCGCGCTGGAGGGGTCGGACACAGCCTCGCATCTTAAACCGGGCGGGCGTCCGGAGGTGATCAAGAACAGGGCTGAAAAACATGAGCGGAGGGAGCCAACCAAGCATCGGCATGACGACAGGTCTGAGGGTCCCAAACCTTCACAGCGGGACAGAGAGGCGGAGCGGGACCGGAGGCACCGCGGCAGCACTAAACAGGACCTCAAAGCTGCTCCATCCTCTTCAGGCCATAAGCTTCCTGACTCGTTCCCTGCGCACCTGTTGGGAGGGCACAGTGGAGCTCTGAAGAACTTCCAGATCCCGAAGGTGATCTGGGCCCGAGCCAAACCACCACGTTCCAATCATTCAGCTCACTGCCTGCAACCTCACTGCTCACCCCTGATTTGTTTTTGTTTTGCCATTGAGTGCCTTTGTGGGAAATTTTGAAAGTTTGACACTAATTACTAACTGTTGGTCAAAATGATAGTGGTGCTTCACTTGTTTTGGGCAATTTTAGAGTGATTATTAAAGAGGGGATATTATGCAATACTTTTTACCATATTCTAGCATTATCCATGCATGTTTTAGTCATTTTGCAATCTCTACCAGGCCTTATTTAAACTCTCCATATGGTTAGCTGTAAGATTCTGTGCAAGGCTCCGACCCCAAGCCTATGTCACTCATGCTCCCTTACGACAATTCTCCATAAATATACCAAAGCAGGATACAAAACACTACACTTCAACTTGACAAACCTGATGTGATGTGCAGTAATTTCATTAGCGGGTGCACGCTGATTGTGTTGTGAAGGCTCTGAAGGGGGAGCGAATTAGTTTGGGGGGGGGGGGGGGGGGGGGGGTTGAAATTATTAAACATACTAATATGTACCCCATAGAAATGTAATACCCCCTCTTTAATGTTAAGAATTATTATGGTCTTAATGAAATGCTCCACTGTTTCTGGCCCTGAGTATGTAAAAGTATTTGTGCTGAATCAACATAGCATCATGTACAGTATAATATGGGACAGGGTGGAGTATATCTTTAAGTCCGTGGTTTAAAACAATGGTGGTGGAAACTAACATCAAAATGTTTAATTAATGTTTGGATTGCTGTAATCCATTTACATTTTTCACATTTTCATATCTGATACAAACTCTATATTATACAGATGGGTTTATTACGAGTGTTTCGTCACACTGGCATCTCTCTCTCCTCAGATCAAACAGGACAAAGATGGCAGTGGCTCTGAGGGGCACATGTGGGGCCAACCCAAGGTGAAGCTGGAGAGACTGGGTTTGGTCCAGGACTTTGAGAAGAGGCCCAAACCGGTGGTAGTGCTGAAGAAGCTCTCAGTGGAGCAGATTCAGAGGATCATCCGCCACAGCAAGTCTGGGAAGAACCGGCTCTCCTCCGGGAAGTCCTCCAAAAGTGAGAACACACAAAATACTAGGGCTGTAGGACTATAGGCTTTTAATTGGCCGATGGTGTCTTAGTTGATTTGTCGACAAATCATTTTACTTGGACTATAAGGATTTATAAAGGACAGCATCAGAAAGAAGTTCAAGAGTGAGTACGCGAGCTGAAGATTTTTTAATTGATTTTTTTTATATTTATAAGTAAACGGAAAATTTAACTCTTGATTCAGAAGTTAAATCTATCTTTATATAAATGCTTTGTTTGCTTGTACCTTTTTCTGCATAAATAGTTGTTTTTGCACGAACTCTCAGGCAAGTGTAGTCTTTTGAGTGCCCATTGTCCTATTGATACTTCGCACTGACATCACGGTTATATATGTATGCCTGTTAATACTGCTCTTTCTGGTCAGATTGTGTTAAAAAACAGTTTAATCTGAGTTTCAGAGCTTCAGATTGAGCATTGTCTTCAGTTAGCCTCACACCCCCAAAGAGTGTTGAAGACATCAGCTGCAAAGTATCAATGCCGGACTGAAAATGGTAGCACAGTTTTACTAATCTAAATTCCGTCCTAATGGCTCATAATTTTTGCTTTGTTTGTCCAACTTTATGTAAAAAACACTGAAACCAGCATTCTCAACACACATATTTGAGTATATAAGTACTCTTTTGAATTAGATTTTCTTTATCATTGTGTGTTTTAACATGTTATGATTTTCCAGGTGGCATGGACCCAGCCGTACTCAAAGAGCTACCTCCTGAATTACTGGCAGAAATCGAGTCCACGATGCCTCTGTGTGAAAGAGTCAAGATGAACAAAAGGAAACGGAGCACAGTGAATGAGAAGCCAAAATACGCCGAAGTCAGCTCAGACGAGGAGAGGGACGGAGAATGTAAGCTTCATCTTTCTCCTTAAAGAGGGGGTGTTATGCATCGACTTTTTGGATCTTTCTACCATGTTATAACATTGTAACATCAAAAACATGCCTCACATATGTCATCCATGTGTGTTTGAGTAATTTTGCGATCTCTCTCGGGCCTTATTCAAACCCTGTTTATGGTTAGTTGTAAGATTTGTCCAAATCTCTGCCCACAAGCCTACTTCACCCATGCTCCCACACAACAATTTTATATCAATATACAAAAGCATGATACAAAACAATACACTACAACTTCACAAACCTGATGCAATGTACAGAAGTTTCAATGGTGAAATGCACGGCGTTTGTTTTGGGATAGTGGTCTGAAGGGTGAGTGAGTTGGCGCGAGGAGTAAGGGGGACAGGGCACACAAAAATGAACGTTGTTTTCACCGAATAGCATTTTCAAAACAATAAAAGGTCACATGAAGATCGAACTGTTATGTGTTAGCGATTAATACCCCATGGAAATAAAATACCCCCCACTTTAAATTCACAAATCATCTCTCATTTTACACATACAGCTGCTAAAAAACGGCAGCGGAGAGACAAGGACCGGACGTGGGATTTTGAGGAGAGGGAACGTCGTCATTCCGGAGAGCATCGGAAAAGTGGACAACGCGACAGTCGCAGAGGCTCCGGCAGCCGCTACAGAGACTCATCTGATGAAGACTCTCCTCCTCCCCCTCCCAGCATGAGCGAAGGTTAGAATACACAGGAATTAAACGCAATTTTCTTTTCTCATAATGGTTTATCACAATTTTTTTATTTTTAGCTTGTCTACTTTTAAGGTGCATTGTGTAACTTTTTTCTGGTGGAGGGTCCGTCAAATGCTTTTCTCCACGGAGATGCTATTCCTTTGTCTGGAATGTTTCACAGTATTGCATTAAACATTTATCTTCATGGTGACCAAACCAAACCACGTTACACAGTTAGAATGCATGTTTTTCTATCTAATTTTGAGCTATAAAACCACCTGTAATTTAATAAATGTAAGGCAGTGTTTAAGTGTAAGCGTTTAATGTCCGAGTGTGGAACGTTTCAGGCGTAGCAATGAGAGAAAAACATGGGAGAACCAACCATGGAGAAAAACATTTGACCAACCCTCCACCAGAAAAGTTACATAGTGCACCTTTAAAAACAAGTAAAATGTCTTTCTAATGTTAATTTCCTGAACATAATTTAATCCAGACTTTTTAAGCATTTCCATTTAACACAAAAATCTAATTTATTCCTCCCAAGTCTGTACTATGCTCCAAACCGCATGCTTTTACTGACGGATGATTGGCTGTAGCCTTTTCAGTTATAAAGACAACGCTTTTTATTGATGATTACAAATGAGTCAATCTCGATCTTTATTATAATTTGATTAAAACCACAGTATGTAACTTTTTAGCCCAGATATGAACTAAACTAAAAAATACACCCATAAACTGTATACGTATATAAATGGACATAGCTAACCTGCTAGCCGCTGCGTTTCAAATAAGAAGTGAGCATGGGCATGTTCGGGCTCGTCATCGGCTCCAGTTCACTTTCTATTGAAAAACTGTCAGCCCTTTCTCTGTAACTGCTGCTGTCAGACTCGTCATTTTGGTCTTAAAATATTATTTTTAACCCGCACGGTCCAGGTGTTTTTATTTTGCTATTTGCTATTTGGTGCCTTAAATCAAGATATGAACATTAATAACAGACAAATCAGACACTTTCTTTCGCCAGGGTTTCTCCAACTTGTGTTAGCAACAGTTTGGTTGACAGTGTTGTTAAGCGCTGGCTCCCTGCTAAAACAGTGGTGCAGACGGGAAGCGACATTCCCTTCAACGGCCTCGCTCCTGATTGGCTCTTTGGTCGCTATGATACTTGCTGTCGAAATTCCAAATATCGTGAGCTTCATTTGACTGGAGTCGAACGCCACTATTTTATACAGTCTACAGTGTCACCTCCATAAAATTAAATGCTGTACCTTTTAATAGCCCAACTTTAGCATATAACAACATGTAATAACTCAAACGTGTGTGTACAGTCGCCAGGAAAATGAAGCTGAAAGAAAAGCAGAAGAAGAGGAAAGCATATGAACCGAAGCTCACTCAGGAGGAGCTGATGGACTCCTCGACGTTTAAGAGGTTTTTAAACAGCATCGACAACATTCTGGAGAACCTGGAGGATGTGGACTTCACTGCTATGGGTAAGAGCCTGGATTTTAGCTAGGGTTGGTCCAATATATGTTTTAGAGCAGATCTGTTATGTGTTACTGTTATTTGTTTTACCGTTGTGGAGGAGAACTGATATTTGTTGATACGATATTAATATTTTAAAATCCAAGTTACATTGAAGTTGTAAAAATAATAACGACAAAATGTATTTATTTGGGATATAAAAATCAACTGATATGGGATTTTTAATGGCCGATGCTGATACCAATTGTTAAGAATCCAGCGAAACCGATGGCCAAAGCTCTGCCGATATTTTTGGACCTATAGGTAGAGCTGATTTTGATTATTTTCCCCAAATTCTGTAATTTAAATTTAGTACAGTCTCACAAATGGCCCTTTTTTACCACATCCTTTTAAGAGATCTGTGTAGTCACATTTTGTACAATTATCTCTTTGCACTTAAGTGTTCAAATAAAGCTTTATATTGCCCTAATTTTTATCAGGTTAAACCTCCTCTTTAGGCCCATATAAAACACTGTTATTTTGATTTTGCAGCCGGAGACGACGATGAAATCCCTCAGGAACTGCTGCTTGGGAAACATCAGCTCAACGAACTGAGCAGTGAATCGGCCAAGATCAAGGCCATGGGCATCACAGGGAGAGTGAGTACTTTTATTTATTTCGATTTGTTTTGACCTGATGTTGGTTAAGACCACGTCTATTTGTTCATTTTGTTTTTACCAGATTATGAACACGCAAATGTTGTTTATTATTTCAGATCCCTTCAGACAAACTGGTGAAGCTGCTGAACATACTGGAAAAGAACATCCAGGACGGGTCTAAGCTGGCCACGCTCATGAACCATGTGAGTCCACTTTTGTTGTTCATTGTATTATTATAGACATTTTAAAAGTGACTTAAATGATGTTTGCAAAAGTCATTTTAGATCAAGATTGCAATTAAAATGGCCAAAATATACCATAGATTCATAGATTATAACTATATAACAGACAAAAACACAATATGTCTTATTTAAAGCAGGGGGGTATGAGGAACAGTGGGACTGGACAAACAGGTATCTAAACTCCGCCCCTTCAGGTATTTATAATCAGAAACACCTGGCTGGCAGTCATGAGTGATGTTACGCAGTACTTGAAATTGCAGTGGCCACTGGAGCAAGGGCACACCCATTTTTATACATTTTTGACCAGAAAGCTGCAAGGGTAATTAGCTCTAAAATTGCCCCAAACCAAAAAGTAGACAATACTATTACAACACCATATACACAGTTCAGTAGCAAAAAAGTTGATTTAGTGTTTAGTTCTTAGACTTAAAATTTATTTATCCACAAGGGAAATATTTGACACAGTAGCTCACTCATCACGATATAATATAATAACAAAGAGCAAAAATATAAATGGTAATAATAAATTATAAATAAGTAGCAAAAAATAGCAAGAGACTGGTGTCAAATAAGGCACAATTATATAAATGTATATGTACAACTAAAAATAAAATATGGTAATACAAATATAACTTGTACATGCAACTGAGTACATTTTAACAGTAACATCTTTTTTTTCTTTTTTAAACATGTTTTTGGTTCTCTTTCCACCACTGTATAACTTGCATTCTAATCTTGTATAACTGGTTTTCTCAGGACCAGGACGCAGAGGATGAAGAGAAGCTGTGGAGAGATCTGATCATGGAGCGGGTCACGAAGTCTGCAGACGCCTGTTTAACTGCTCTGAACGTGATGACCTCCTCTCACATGCCCAAAGCAGTGTACATCGAGGACGTGATCGAAAGGGTCCTTCAATATACGAAATTTCACCTGCAGAACACGCTTTACCCACAGTACGACCCTGTGTACAGAGTCGACCCACACGGAGGTAAGGATAATAAAAGTATTGTTTGTGTTTACGGTAGGGTTATCATTGAGGCATCAGTACTGAGTATCGAGTTTGAAATTTTAGTTTCATAACAACACTAGTTTACAGCATTATAGATGCATTAGGGGTGTAAGCCTTTAGTAATTTAGTCAATTTATCGATGAATGGCTTCTTAGTCTGCCAACATTTTTATTCAGCAAATTATTTCATTTGGGATTAGAAAGAATTTACATGGGCCCAAGAAGAAAAGGGAAGTGATAGTAAAAAAATCAAAAACAAAATCTAGTTAATCTGTGCTTACTGACATACACTTACTTACATACATACTTACATTAGACTTTATCACAGTTTTTGTTTCATGTAGATAGATATTCACTGTAAATCTGGTCAAAACATCTCAAAGCCTAACTGTAGAATTCTGATCAGTTCTCCAGTTGAATCTTAGCAGTCAGTTTACAATGTGGATCGATTTTACAAAATGGTATAAAGAAATTATATCATTATTAACAAATACTGTCCCTTTCTTTTTACTTAATTTTCTTTCTCCTTCTCTTTAGGGGGCCTGTTGAGCTCCAAAGCCAAACGCGCGAAATGCTCGACTCACAAACAGCGCGTCATCATCATGTTGTACAACAAAGTCTGCGACATCGTGAGCAACATCTCAGAGCTCCTGGAAATACAGCTGCTGACAGACACCACAATCCTGCAGGTAAACGCCAATGTAGTGAAATTATATATAATGTAGTAACGGGCAAATTCTTCCTCAGATTACAAAATTAGATTAGCCTTTATTTCATGTTGCACAAGCCTTGGCACAAAAACATTAAAATCACTACATTCACATAACACTCAGCATCAACACAGCAATGACAATGTCTATGTGAAATTTAGACTCAATCTAATACAGCCAAACTCTCATAAAAATATTCAGTAATTTTAACGGTAATAAGAAGTGTAATCTTATTCAAAACTAGGGGTGGACAGAGACACAGTTTCCATAAGAACAATAGATGAGATTTGGACTTAATTAAGCACACACTGTTACCACTTTTTCCAAAATGAGTCCTTCATTTTAACTACTTTCAATACAGAGTACTGATATCGATACCAAACATTATTTTTACAGGGCGTCTATTACAATGGTAAATCTAATTCACTTCATGTGATTTTTTTAGTATAGCCGACTTTTTCACCTCATTTGATGCGCAGTTTAAAATTGCTACTAAAATCACTGTAGTTGGGTATAATTCCAATTTAATTTAAAGTTCTGAGCCCACTCTATTCAGTCGATATATTTGATTTTCAATTCCAATAATCCTCACTACTCAGAGCTCACTGTTCAGCTGACACACAAGCTTAGCGTCAAATAAGATGCTGCGCAGTTACAGTGGTATCGGCTCTTGATATCGGAGCAGATTGACGAGTACGAGTACTGGCACCTGGTATATCCCTAGACTTAATAATGCATTATACATAATATAATTTATTTTATTTTATATTTTTGCTGTCAGTATGGCACTGTGCTATCAAAATATGTAACTGACCAGCCCTTCATCCTTTTTGATCCAAATCAAATGTTAAACACACAGGGAAAAAAGATAATATTTGTCATGTTTGCACAATATTGTGGCAGTTTATCTTTCATTACCTTGTGGCTCAAGATCTTGTCCCCAGTAAAAACATACACACCACAGCTTATGTATTAGGTCACAAATGAGTTACTGAGCTTGGAATGTGCATGTCTATTAAATTTACAGTTTACATGAAAGAATTGAGGACAACCCCTTTAAATGGACCATGTTTCACTTGATGGACACAAGATGCCTCCATAACACATGACATCATTTTACCTGTGTCATCTTTCCAGGTTTCTTCAATGGGAATCACGCCCTTCTTTGTGGAGAACGTCAGTGAGCTGCAGCTATGTGCCATTAAACTAGTGACAGCTGTAAGTTACACATGTCCTGTAATTAAACTGAACTCAATATTTTTATTTTAACTGTGTTGAAACTAAACTTTTTCTTCAACAGGTGTTTTCACGATATGAGAAACATCGACAGCTGATTTTGGAGGAGATTTTCACGTCTTTGGCTCGGCTTCCCACCAGCAAACGATCGCTCAGGAACTTCAGGTATTGTTTATTTCTTATTTCATGTTTGTTGCTATGTATTTTCGTTTGTCGAATAGAAATCAAAGTTTGTTATTAGGCCTGTCACGATAATTACTCTATCGATTCAGTGTTCAATAAATGAAAGCTGGAACAACACATTTTGGAGCTATTATTTATCTATCATTCATTTTCTTTGCAAAAGTGGGGAGATTTTTGCTATTTTAAATGTGCATTATGTAACTTTTTGGTTAGGGCTTTGTCACCTGGTTGTTTCTATGGATATGTCATTGCTCTGCCTTGAATGTTCCACAGTATGACATTAAAAAGCTCTACCTTACATTTATTCAATTACAGGTTGTTTTACAGCTCAAAAATACCTGTCTATTTATTTTGATTTATGTCATGCTTCAGATTTAGTTATTGTGACAGGCCTATTTGTTTTGCTTATAGATTCTTATTAATCATTTCGTATCTGCTTTATGTCTGTAGACTGAACAGCTCAGACCAGGATGGGGAGCCGCTGTACATTCAGATGGTGACTGCTCTGGTTCTGCAGCTCATTCAGTGTGTGGTCCACCTCCCCAACGACAAAGAAACGTTTGACGAGATTGACACCAAGGTAAGGGTCATATTTGTGCTGTCATGAGGCTTGATTACCTGGATTGTTGCATCAGAGGTAAAAATCTGGACTTCTCCTGTGCAGTTTTTAAAGGTCCTATATTATACAAAGCTGACTCTTTGGTCCATGTTAGAATGTTGTTACCTCATCATTTGTTTAATTCACACATGTTTGAGTTAGTTTATTATTAGTCTGCCTACCTCTCAAAATGCTCTGTTCCACCTTGTGATGCCATGAAGAGGTAGTTTTCTAGTTAACAGCTAACTTTTACCCTTGGTTTAGTAGTGATTAGAAATTCCAGGTCTGGAATAATCCAAATGATTCTAGTGAAGATGTATGGAGTTTAAAAATACAGTGGAGCACGTCCTGTATTACCACATGACATCATAAAGTGGAACTGAGTTTTTTCTGTTTGAGAGAAGAACTCAGCCTAAATATGCAGGATTTGTGTATTTATCATGTGTGATTGAAACAAAACACAACTCCAGGTATGTTTGTGATGAGGAAACAACATTATCAGAAAATGGCGTAATATGGGCCTAAAGTGACCAAAAGAATGTTTAAGGGTGCTTTCACACTGACAGCATTTGGTGCGCACCAAATGGCCCATTCGAACCAAAAGTTCTTAGTTCGGTTCGTTTTCGTTAGTGTGAATGCAATCTCGGTACTTTGGTGCGCACCAAATCAACCGGTCCGAGACCGATAAAAAGGGGTGGTCTCGGATCGCTTTATCTGCCCTACTTTGGTACGGTTCATCTGGTGTGAAAGCAACCAAACCAAATTGGACGGAACCGAATGCATTATGGGAATGCATTATGTTTCTGTTTACTCGGTCGCGAGGGCACGTCTCTTCTCCCTGAAGAGGCGTGCAATGCGCCGTCGGCGAGTCGAATAACTTATAAGTTGTCTTTGGAGTCGCAGCCGCGAAACATGTTCGAAATTATTCGAAATTGCAGAAAATTACCATATTTTCCGGACTATAAGCCGCTACTTTTTTCTCACACTTTGAACCCTGCGGCTTATACACCGATGCGGCTCATATATGGACGGATTATTCGTCTATGAACACAGCGGATGCGCGCGCAGCTTGAGTGCAGAAAGCGCCGCTGTCTGTGCGGTGAACATGGGTTAGGGTTAGTTAGAACACTCGCTAGCGCTGTTGTCAGCACTAAAACAGTTTATCGCTGCGTGATAAAATAAGTTCTGCTGCTAAATGAACATTAGTGAGTGGGATACGTCTTAATGACCCGTATGTGTTAAATGCAGGTGAAGCGTAAATGACGAGACGAAACGTCTCAAACTTCAGTAGCTGGACATCCACTCATACATGATCGATACAACTAACCCCGACCCCCGGGAGAGCCTGAAATCCTGTTGAAATCCTACAAGACACTGACATGATACAAGACACTGACATGATACAAGACACTGACATGATCCCAGACACTGACATGATCCCAGACAGGACAGCGGCTCTTTCTGCTCGAGACATGCGCAGTAGAGCGCCAGAGCGACTCTCGCGCGTGACGAACTGACTCAATGCAAAAAGACGACAAAAGCTTTCAGAGGCAATACAAGCAGATGCTCGGAACTTGAAAACTTCTTGAAGACGTGGACACCTGCGGCTTATAGACAGGTGCGGCCTATATATGTACAAAAATAAAATTCTTTGAAAATTTAGTTGATATTATATTCAGGTGCGCTCAATAGTCCGGAAAATACGGTACCTACACGTACAAAATAATGTATGATGATCAGCGCCAGGAGCGCAAGGCAAAGCTGTTCCTCCATGGTGATCGAAAGTGGCGTGTTTTTTAGTCCGGTTCCGGTGACGATGGTCTTCGCGGTCTGTTTTGGTTCGTTTAGAACTCTGCATATGTGAAAGCAAACCGTACCCACGTCTGTTTGCTACATTGTAACTTTTTTCTGACTAGTGCGGACCAAAGCAATCGAACCATAGGTGTGAAAGCGCCCTAAAAGGGAATTAAAGCCACAAGAATGCAACAAATGTGTCTTCAACATTGCATGTTATTCTAATTTTTTAGGTGGATCAAGACGTGCTGATTACAAACTCGTATGAAACAGCCATGAGGACTGCACAAAACTTTCTTTCCGTCTTCCTCAAAAAGTAAAGTCACCACATATTCTTTTACTAATTCTTAAGTTATTCAGTTGAGTATTTTTGCCTTATACCCTTGTGGTGTTGTTTCTCACTTTATTTCAGATGCGGCAGCAAACAAGGAGAAGAAGATTACAGGCCGTTGTTTGAAAACTTTGTGCAGGATCTTCTCTCCACAGTGAACAAACCCGAGTGGCCCGCTGCAGAGCTCCTCCTCAGTCTGCTTGGGAGATTACTGGTTAGTCCCTTTTGGTTATGTTGATATATATAGTATGGCTGGGCAATATGACAAAAACATTGTGCAGTTTAGAGTTTGCATTAAATTTTATTTTATCTTAAAAGTTTAAAAATTGCTTTCAATATTATTTCTAGAACATAAACAAGACAGACTTTAAATCTGTGATATTTAACATGAAATACATTATATCTGACGGAGGCCATGACAAAAAGGACTGAGCTGGCAGTGAGTACCCTCGGCACAGCACAGCGGTGCCATTTCTTTATTAAAATGAAACACAATGTCTTAATTTGATTAATTGCACAGCCCTAGTATATAGGTATGTTCAGTATGTATCTGTCTTACTGTTATATAGATTATACTGCGTTTCCACAGTTTTCATAGTTTCCTGTTTATATTGTATGTGTCTAAAATGGTTCTCTGAAGAAAAACATGTCAGTCTGGAGGATGTACTAAATTCTGTAGCTCTAAGATCTTCCAAAAAATATATATTTATATAATATATTGGTTTATGATCATGTTTATTCTCTCTGTCTCCAGGTTCACCAGTTCAGTAATAAGCAGACGGAGATGGCTCTGAGGGTGGCGTCGCTGGACTACCTCGGCACTGTCGCTGCTCGTCTCAGAAAGGATGCAGTCACCAGCAAAATGGACCAAAAATCAATTGACCGCATCCTGGAGGAGGTACAACAAAGCTGCTTTTTAAAACGGTTTACAATAAAAAATACTTCTATATTTTAAAAACTGTACGTTATTGTTTCTGATTGTAAAGACTCCGGGAGACGATGAGACGCAGCAGCTACAAAAGGCTCTTTTGGATTATCTGGAGGAAAATGCAGAAACGGACGCCTCCCTGGTGGTGGGTTTGAGTTATTACACATAGTCCTCTTTGACAAATTGATACTTTACAGTGACATCATGCTGGGGGTTTCCTACATGTATCTCTATTGGCAGAATGTTCAACAGTTACTATGGTGACACAATGCACACATTAGCAAAAACAGCCAAAAATTATTTATTATAGAAAACTCAAGAAGAAATACAAAATTTATTTAAACAACACATTTTCCAGAGCCTGTGATCAACATAAGTGTTCATGGTCCTGTTTAGGAGTTTGATTTTCAACAAAAAGGTGAGAGGGACTAACTGAAAAAGTGCTAGCTAGCTTATAACTATTTTTACACATCTCACCTGTAGCTGTAGTTTCAGCCAAGTCGGCTCTTTCTGGTCATACTGTATTAAAATAAAGATCAGATTAAGAAAAAATTAAGTTAAAAAGAGCTTCTAACAGAGTAGTGCTTTCAGTTAGCATCACACCTACAGGGAATGTTGATGACATCAGCTGCAAAGTATCAATTCGGATACCGTCTCATACAAATTTTTTTTTTTTTGTAGTTTGCGCGGAAGTTCTACATCGCTCAGTGGTTTAGAGACGCTACGACAGAAGCTGAGAAGTCGATGAGGAGCCAGAACTCCAAAGACGACGATTCTTCTGACGGACCTCAACACGCCAAGGAGATCGAGACCACGGGCGAGATCATGCAGCGCGCCGAGAAACGCAAGAAGTTCCTACGCAACATCATCAAGACCACACCAGCCCACTTCGCCACACTCAAGTGAGACTAGAACTTATATGACCATAAAGCACCATCATGTCATGTTTAAAGGGCCCATATTGTTGTTTCCTCATCAAGAACATGCCTGGATTTGTGTTTTGTTTCAGTCATACAAACGCTGCATATTTAGGCTGCTTTTTTTCTCAAACAGAAAACACTCTATTCCACCTTGTGATGTCATGTGGTAATACAGGAAGTGCTCCACTGTGTTTTTAAACTCCATACACCTTCACTAGAATCATTTGGATGATTTCAGCCCTGGAATCGACCATTTTGAGCTTTGAAGATGTAGACTAATAATAAGAGTTACTCAAACATTTGTGAATGAAACAAAACACAGCTGTTTTTGATGTAACAACATTACAACTTGGCTAAAAGCTTATTAGAAACAATCTGTAATATAGGGCCTTTAATAAACTCATGAGACCATAAAGTACCATCATATAATGTTTAATAATATAATTATCTGTTTGCTCCTTTAGAATGAACTCTGACACTGTGGACTACGACGACTCCTGTCTGATTGTGCGATATTTGGCCTCCATGAGGCCGTTTGCCCAGAGCTTTGATATTTATTTAACACAGGTTTGTTCAGATAAATTATTCATATATATATATATATTATAATTGTAAAAATAGTTAAATGTTTTGTTGTCACTTTGTTAGATTTTGAGAGTACTTGGAGAAAGCGCCATTGCTGTCAGGACAAAAGCCATGAAATGTCTGTCTGAAGTTGTGGCGGTGGACCCGAGTATTCTGGCACGGGTAAGTCTCTATCCACCTCTGTTAGACACTTTAGACTTAAACTTATCTCATTCAGTGTTTTTTTTTTCTACATTTTAGATACACACAGGTCAAATATATGAAGCCAGGGATATGGAATTATGTAGCAAAGAAAAAAGTTCAACAACTATTTTTTAATTATATATCTTATTTTTTATATTCAAATCCTCAGAGTAGCCACCCTTTGCTTTGTCGAAAGATATTTAGTAGAGTTATGTAACTTTTTTTCTTTACTACATAATTCCATATACTTAGACAAACTTTATTGATCCACAAGGGAAATTATTTGAATATATATTGAATATATATATATACCTTCATATATTTGATATCATCCGTATGTATAGAAACTGTAGAAAGTAGTAAAAATAAAGGAAGAAAAATACTGAATGAGAGGATGTGTCCAAACTTCTAACTGGTGTTGTAGTTGTACAGTAGACATGTTACTGATCTGTGTTTCCTGGTTCAGTCTGACATGCAGCGTGGGGTTCACGGGCGTCTCATGGATAACTCGACCAGCGTGAGGGAGGCGGCCGTGGAGCTGCTGGGCCGGTTTGTGCTGAGCAGACCTCAGCTCACGGAGCAGTACTACGACATGCTCATCGAGAGAATACTGGTAAATACCTTTTATTATTATGTTTTCTTCAAACTGAATGGTATATTGAAAGGTGCACTGTACAACATTTCTAGTAGAGGGTCTAAAATGTTTCACAGTATAGATTAAACCTGTCTACAAAAAGGGAGACGAGCAGGTTACAGCACTACACTACATTACTGGTCAGATCTATGGAGAGTCGGTCCTACTCACAGAGGGAATTATTGTATTTTTGAGCAATAGAAACACTCGTAATGAAGAAATGCTAGATGGATATGTTTAATGTCATACCATGGAACATTTCAGGCAAAGCAATAACATCACCATAGGCATAAGTTGGCAGCGGACCCTTCACCAGAAAAGTTGCACAGTGCACCTTTAACATTTAGCATTTTCTACTGAGTGGGCATTAGTGGTGTGTATATTCTGTCTAGAGTTATCTGAAGTATTGAAAATAAGATACTAATCGATACTAAAACTATTTGATGACTATTTGATTGATGATGACCTTTATCAGATCAAATATAAGACCTCATGCTAACATGAAGAAAAAAAAAACTATTATTTTGTATATGAAAATTACATTCTATCAGTAAAAAAGATTTTTTTTAGTCTTCGTTGTGGTATTGTAATCCGTATTGAGTACACTATTTCTGTCATACTGCATTAGATTAGAACACAGCTGGTTTTAAAACAAGTGTCTGCCTAAATAACATAAAATAAATCCCTGTGACACAAAATAAGAAAAGGACCAAGCCACAAGACAAAAGAAAAAGTCTGTGGTCTAAGCCTCTCTTTGTGTCAGTGTGTCACTGTTATTGAGCTGTTCTATGGGGTCATGTAAAGTTCACTTCATTAGTTGTGTTGTCCTGCCCCCTAGTGGCTAAATTAGATCACTGCTGTCTGGTAACTGCTGTTTCTTTCCGTTTTTCTGCAGGACACAGGCATCAGTGTGAGGAAAAGAGTGATCAAAATCCTCAGAGACATTTGCCTGGAGCAGCCCAAGTTCAGTAAAATCACTGAGATGTGTGTGCGCATGATCAGGAGAGTCAACGACGAGGAAGGCATCAAGGTCTGCTGCTAAAACACTGCTGTTTAAATGTGCACCACCAGTCAAAAGTTTGGACACACACTCTCATTCAATGTTTTTTTTTGTTTTTGGGCTGCTTTAAGGATTTGAATATAAAATATAAAAAATATATTTAGTAGAGTTATTTAACTTTTTTTCTTTGCTACATAATTCCTTATATCTTACTCTATTTACTGGATGTCTTCTGTATGTATCTAAAAATGTAGAAAGTCGTTAAAAAAAAAAAAAAAAAAAAGTGTCCAAACTTTTGACTGGTAGTGTATGCTTATATATATATTTTGATGTATGTACTAACTATGACTCTGACTGTTCTCATTAGAAACTTGTGAACGAGACATTCCAGAAGCTGTGGTTTACTCCGACTCCAGCACACGACAAAGAAACGATGACGAGGAAAATTCTGAACATCACAGATGTGGTTAGTGTCAGATTGAAATAATAAAACGTGTTTTAACAGTAATTGGTAGAGGTGGGACGAGACACAATTTCCACAGGAGAAGGCCTGTCACGCTAATTACTATATCTACTTATCGTTCAGTGTATATAGAGACATACAGACAGATGGAACGCTAATATTTTGGGGGTTGTATTTATCGTGGGTACTTTTTCTTTGTACTAGTGGGAAAATTGTCATTATTTTTCTGTATTATGAGATTTGAGCCATAGAAGGTTGAATTATGAACTTCTGTGACTCATTATAGACAAACTAATTACTTAAGTGTTGCATTCTATCATTTACTTATTGCAGCTTGTGTTTTTTTACAGTATTGTACATTTAGAATACTTTGGGCGGGTAGTTCTGCTTTATGGTTTGGTTTCTATATTATCGTTTATCGTCTGTATTTAATTCTACAATACATGGCACTTCAAAATGTGTTGTCATGACAGGAAAAGGTACAAGACCGGTCCATGAGAAGAAGACAAGATTTAGATTTTGACAAGATTTTTAAATGTATTTAATATTTTTGCTGTCATTTAACAATTTGTCCAATCCAAATGTAAACACGAAGTACATATATTCTCCCATCCCTAATAATTAGATTCACAATGCCAAAATGAGCTGTGTTTTTTTGTTTAAGGTGGCAGCGTGTAAAGACACTGGCTATGACTGGTTTGAGCAGCTGCTACAGAATGTAAGTGTTGGATTATAATTATAAAACAAAATAAAATATATAAGTTTGTATTCATGGTTGTGTTTTTTTTTTTGTGTGTGTGTGTTTTCTTTAGCTCCTGAAGTCTGAAGAGGACGCCTCCTATAAACCTGCCAAAAAAGCCTGTGTGCAGCTGGTGGACAATCTGGTGGAGCACATTCTCAAATATGAGGAGTCTCTCTCAGGTCTGTGCACTGTTTATGGAGTTAGTGAGTAAATTAGCTGAGGTTTTGGTATTTTTTGGTATTTCTATGTAAAAAGGCAGATTAAACTCAAGATTCACAAGTTTAATCTGTCTTTATATAAATACAGTGTTTGCAAGTACTTTTTTTCTGCATAAATAGTTGTTTTTGCATGAATTCCTCGTAGTCTTGTGAGAGAAGTTTGGGTCAGATACACAGAGATGCGTAATAGTTTTGAGAGACTAATCCATCAGCAGGACATGTTTTTAGTCCACCGAGAATTTCTTTAGTCGACTAGCCCTAGTTTAGAATATTATTAAAATTCTGCTTTAAAGGTGCATTGTGTCACCTGCTTGTCTCCATGGAGATGTTGGTATGACATTAAACACGTCTATATATTGATTTATTCATTATGGGTGTTTCTATTGCTCAAACTTACAATAATTCTCTCTGTGAATAGGGTTTCCTCTCCACAGATCCAACCTGTAATGTAGCCTATAGTTGTCTCCTTTGAGATATAGTTTAATCTATACTGTGGAACATTATAAACAAAGCAATAACATCTCCATGGAGACAAGCAGGTGACAGACCCTCCACCAGATAAGCATGATATGTGACAGGCCTATTTATAAAAAGTTAAATGTCTTGATTAACCCAGTCCCTTGTTCTGTGTTTTGTCTGTAGATAACAAAGGAGTCAATTCACAGAGGCTGGTCGCTTGTATTACCACGTTATATTTGTTCAGCAAGATCCGGGCTCAGCTCATGGTGAAGCACGCCATGACAATGCAGCCGTATCTGACCACCAAGTGTAATGTAAGTGACAACGCTCACAAAAAATGCCATTCGATTTGGATCTATTCTGTTTTAAAATCACGAGCTGTCTTTGTTAAAATGTAAAACTTAAAGTGCATATGTTAAGTTTTTATTACTTGGTTTGGTGGGACAGTTCGCAGTTTCAGTTAAAATAAAAAGTTGAAGAAAATTACAAAAATAAAGTAGTGGTAAATTCTTAAACAGAATCATCATCAGCACTGAAAATTCCATCCAAAATGCAGACAATTTAACTTCATTTTTGTAACATAACATCATAATTGTTTTCCATTTCCAACCAGGAAGTCAAATTACAAACTTCACCAAATTAAAAAAAACAAACAAAAACAAAACTAGGCCATTTTTTTTGTAAAATATAAAAAAAATATAATGTTAACTCATCTAACCTGTCATTCTGCAGACTGCCAATGACTTCATGGTGATCTGTAACGTGGCAAAGATCTTGGAGCTTGTGGTGCCTCTGATGGACCACCCCAGTGAGACGTTCCTGGCCACAATAGAAGAAGACCTGATGAAGCTGATCATTAAATACGGCATGACGGTAAGAGACATCTGCACTAGGTTATATATCGATGCGCCAAAGAGGTGTAGGACTAAACACTGTTATTCTAAATACAATATTAATGTTATTGTCGTCCACAGGTGGTGCAGCACTGTGTGAGCTGTCTGGGAGCTATCGTCAACAAAGTCACTCACAACTACAAGTTTGTGTGGGCCTGCTTCAACAGATTCTATGGTAAGACAAGAATGTTACACTGTGAAAACTGAACATGATTTGAGTAGTTGGCTCTTTAGTTTATGGGTCTAAAATTGGGACTGGTTTCAATATTTGTTCCTGTTTCAAGCAGAATTTTCCAGTCTGTAGATTTTTTTCTTTATTTGAATTATTAAAGCCCCACCATATAATGTTTTGCCAAAAAAACAGACTAAAATAAAAGCATGTTTCTTCATTTTGGATTTTATTGTACTGAAAAACGCAGTGTTTTATTTGCACGGGGAAAAGGCCTCTTCCTTGTTTCCATGGAAATGTTGATTCTTTGGCTATAATATAAAGCTTTTCTATCTTTGTGGTGGTACCACCTCCAAGTTACACTGCCTTCCTTTAAGTGCAAAATGTACATTTTGGATTTATGCATTTTTTCTTTCTTTGTCATTTTGTTTTGTAGTGTTTTGATTTGTACAAAATGTATTGAGAAAGAATATGATTATCTTATTTGTGTGTCCAGGTGCACTGAACAAACTGAAGAGCCAGCACCAGGAGGACCCCAACAGCACGACTCTGGTGGCGAATAAACCGTTTCTGCTGCGGTCGCTCTTCACTGTGGGCGCTCTGGCACGACACTTCGACTTTGACCTCGAGGAGTTCAAGGGACCCACAAAGGTACAGGACAGCAGCAGTCAGCCATTATCATTATTATTATTATTTTTAATGATGCTGCTGTCTTTGTTATAAAATGTCTTTAAGCATGTGTTTTGGAGTCTGTCTTAATAACTGTTCAAAATATGATTGAATGTTTCAGTAGTTGGCCATGTTCACACACTGACTGGATTTGATAATTTTCTAGGTGATCATCAAAGACAAAGTGCTAGAGCTGTTGCTGTATTTCACCAAACACGATGATGAGGAGGTCAAGACTAAAGCCATCATCGGCCTGGGTAAGGCTGCTGTCAGACCCTAAACGATACTTTTTCATATGGATGCTAGATTAGTGTTTCCCAGCGGAGGAGACTAGCCCCTATAATCTAAAACAAGATGAACAATACTAGTATTATTATTATTATTATTATTATTACTATTATTATTATTATTATTATTAGTAGTAGTAGTAGTAGTAGTAGTAGTAGTAGTAGTAGTAGTAGTAGTAGTAGTAGTAAGTAACTAGTTTTGATTTTCTCCAAAAATTGTACATATGCATTGTGTGTGCCACAGTTTTGTGGAAAAAAAAAACAGTAATCCTTAATTCATTCTGGGATTGCCAAATTTATAATAACTCTTTTTAAATAACATAGACCTCCACTTTTACATTTTTGACTGTAAAAAAGTAAACCTAAAAAACCTGAAACCTAACCTGTTGTGCTTCCGTAGGGTTTCTGGTCATCATGCACCCCAGTCAGATGTTCATGCCTGAGGTGAAGACTTTGTACAACGGGATTCTCGCTGATCCAAACTCCTCCATCAACCTGAAGATCCAGATTCTGAAGAACCTGCAGACGTATCTCCAGGAAGAGGACACAAGGATGCAGGAAGCAGACAGGGAATGTATGTTATAATCATTCAAAAAGATACTAATAATAATACACTGTTACAAGCACCTTTTCAAAGCCAAGGAGAAGTTATGAATAGCTTTGAATGCTTTGAATTTTGAAGTTTTATGAGGCACTAGTGAAGTTGTTGGATGAATGGATTGCTAAAGTTCTGTCAAATTATTGTCATCAGGATAATCAAGAAAATTACTCACTACTTTATACCGGGGGTCTCCAACCTGTAGCTCTCCACCCCCTTCCAAGTATCTCACCAAGGGATTTGTGAATTATTATATGCATAGTGCTGAATAACAAAACTGTGATTGATGAAACGCCTGCTGCCATTGTAAATGTATAATCTTGCACTAATAACTGGATAATGGTCTATGATTCATGGGCATCTAACTGTTCCCAATTTAAGGCTCTTGTATTCTTATAATTTCTTGCCGCCGCTAAACATTTTTATTTTGTAAAGGAAGCTCACCAGAGGAAAAAGGTTGGAGACCCCTGCTCTATACAGATTTAGCTACCACCATAATAATACTCGTTTTAGACAATGTGATTTTCGACTCAAAATAATAACCTTATCATGGCAAGGTGACTACTTTATGTCACTGTATAACCCTTTCTGATTAGATAATGATATTTTCTATTTTTGTGTTTAGGGAAGAAGCTGTCCAAACAGGAGGACCTGAAGGAGATGGGGGACATCTCCTCTGGGATGAGCAGTTCCATAATGCAGCTGTATCTGAAGCAGGTTCTGGAGGCGTTTAACCACACTCAGTCCAGCGTCAGACACTTCGCCCTCAACGTGATCGCACTGACGCTAAACCAGGGCCTCATCCACCCTGTGCAGGTCTGTACACAAGCATTTAGACTTAGACAAACTTTATTAATCTGCAAGGGAAATGATTTGGACACAGTAGCTCAAACATCACAATATAATATAACAAAGAGCAGAAGATTCAAGACTACATTCATGTAGTTAGAGATTAAAGTAGACCTAGTAGTGGATAGTAGGAATTTAACATCACAACAATCTAGGATAACGTGATAAATAAAACTAATTTTGGGTTCCATGACTGAAACTAACCTCCTCAATATATGGCAAATATGTTTACAGCTGTTAATTGAGCAATTTTGGGTGTAGTAATAAATCATATGAACCTTTTAGTCTTTACTGAGTTGATGTTTTGTTTTGTGCAGTGCGTGCCCTACCTCATCGCCATAGGAACAGACCCAGAGGCCACAATGAGGAACAAGGCCGACCAGCAGCTCGTGGAGATCGACAAGAAGTACACCGGCTTCATTCATGTGAGTTCTGAAACAATGTCCTCCATAAAAGAGTAGTGTTTGTAATGGAAATAAACAAATGTTCTCACCACCATTTCTTCAAAGGGCCCATTTTGTAGTTTCCTCATCAAAAACCTACCTGAAGTTGTGTTGTTTCATTCACACATGTTTAACACACAAACTCTGCATATTTAGGCTGAGTTCTTCTCTCAAACAAAAGACACTCTTCCACCTATGTGATGTCATGTGGCAGTACAGGAAGTGCTCCACTGTGTTTGAAACTCCATAGACCTTCACTAAATCCAAATCCACTTTATTTATATAGCACATTTTACAAACAAAGCGGTTTCCAAAGTGCCGCACAGAGAACATAAAATGAAGACAACAAAAGGTCAATTGCTAAAAATTTGAGCATACCAGTCCTAAAACAATAAAACCAGTAAAAATAAAATAAAAGCAAAACCATAAAAATCATAAAATACCAATACATAAAATAAATAAAAGACCACACATCGCACATGGTGTTAAAAGCCAGAGAATAAAAGTGGGTCTTAAGACGAGACTTAAAACACTCCACTAACTAACTCTAGCAATTTTATTATTCCACTAGAATAATTTGGATAATTTCAGAAGTTTGTGGATTTGCCAATCTCTACTGAACAAAAGGTAAAAGTTGTTCATTTGAAAACTAATAATGCAGGATTACTTAAACGTGTGAATGAAATAAAACACAACACCAGGTTTGCTTTTGATGAAGTAACAACCTTCTAACATGTCTTAAAGCCCAAGAGTCAACTTTGTGTGACATAGGACCTTTTAAAATTGTGAGTTGTCTTTAAAAGTGTCTTTAATGTAACTCCTCTCTCTTTGTTTCTCAGATGAAGGCTGTTGCTGGGATGAAGATGTCGTACACGCTGCAGCAGGCCATCAGCTCCTCCAGAAAAGCCATAATCCGCGGGTTCAGACAGGACGAGACTCACTCCGCTCTGTGCGCTCACCTCTTCACCATGATCAGAGGAAACAGACAGCACCGCAGAGCCTTTCTCATCGCTCTGCTCAACCTGTTCGACGACAGCGCAGTGAGTACAACATCCAAACCGTTGCTTAAAGGGCCCATATTATGCTCCATATTATTTTATTTTTTTTATTATATTACACTGAATTGACTCTTGTGAGGTTTAAGTCATGTCACCTTCTCAAAAACAGACCTGGACCTTGTGTTTTGTTTCATTCACACATGTTTGAGTAACATTTTATTATTAGTCTGTCTATGTCTCCAAAGCTCAAAATGCTCTGTTCCACCTTGTGATGTCACGTAGTGGTAGTTTTCAATCTAACAGCTCCTTTTACCTTCAGTTCAGTAGAGACTGGCAATTCCAGGGCTGAAATGATCAAAATGATTCTACTGAAGTCATGTGGTAAAACGGGAACAGAGTCTTTTCTGTTTTAAGAGAAGAACTCGGCCTCAATATGCAGGGTTTGTGTGTTAAACTTGTGTGAATGAAACAAAACGCAACTCCAGTTCTTTTTTTGATGAGGAAACATAATATAGATCAGAAAATACAGTAATGTAGCCCTTTTAAATGTGTTGTAATAAGGCTATAATGATGTTACCTAAACCTTTTGTGTCTTTGTGTGTCTCTGTAGAAGACGGAGGTGAACATGCTGCTGTTCGTAGCAGATAATTTGGCCTGTTTCCCGTATCAGAGTCAGGAGGAGCCTCTGTTCATCATGCACCACATCGACATCACTCTGTCTGTGTCTGGGAGCAACCTACTGCAGACCTTCAGAGAGGTAATCCGGGTTTATTAACTTAAATGTGTTAGATTATTGCCTTTTCCTCAAAATTAGTTCATATTTAAATCAGACTTATTACAAAATCGACTTTTCAGAGCCTTCAACCATGTTATAGTTGTTTTCCCTTCTCATTTACTCACCTGAAGTTGTATTTGGAGTGATTGGTGCATGTTTGAACAATCTTTAATCACTTATTTTCTGTACTTACTTCATTTTTCAATTGTATTTTCTTGATTGTTGATAAAAAAATAAAAAATAAATAAATATTGAGATTTAAAATGTGCAGATTATAACATGATCCACAGGTGACACAACCACAATAGGTTTTCTTTAATAGCTGTAATCTGATCCAATGGTTCTTCTTCTGTGCACAGCTTCTATTAAAGGAGCCCAGACGCAAAGAGAAGAAGGTGAAGAAGGAGTGGAGGAGCGCGTCAGACGGAGAGGAGGACGAGGGGAAGATGAACTGTGACTCCTCCAGAAGCGAAAACAGCGAAAGTGACGAAGACGTGGAGCGGGGCGAAGTACGGAGACCCAAAAAGTCAAGTAAACGCGGCGCTCCGGCCTCTGGATCGGAGTCAGACTCAGACCTGGAGGATCTGGACGTGGAGGACGTGGACAAAGTGATGAGGCGTCTCCCGGATAACCCCATCGGACTTCTGGACTTTGCCAACGCTGTTCAGGGAATTCTGTTACTACTGGTGCTCAAGCAACACCTCAAGAACCTGTACGGGTTCTCCGACAGGTAAGTTATTGATACTTTGCAGTGGTATCACATCAGGAGAAGGGACTGCATGTACACACACATTTTAGGAGTTTTCAACTAAAAAAGAGAGAAGGTCTAACTGAAAAAATGGTTGGTCCACCCATATATTTAGTGATGTAAAGATTCACTGTAAATCTTCAACTCATTATAAAACTTAGGTCTGGCTTTATTAGATTTTAAGTTGGGTTTATTAAAGCTACATTTACTGTTACTCTGCCTCTTCAGAGTCAGTTTTAAAGACAGTAGGTAGGCCTAATGGTATTTTTGCATGACATTCGAGCCAGTAAACAAAGTAAGAAACAACAGATTAGCCTAAGCATTTAGCCTAAATCCTCGGAGACAGTTTGATAGTGTCTCCCAGGCAAAATTATAACATTTTAAACAGGTGTTGGACACTGCACGAGAAAAGTTTGTAAAAGTGGGGAGATTTGGGGTATTTTTGCTGTAATACAATAAGATTTGTTTATACGGCTGAAAAAGTAACTTGAGATTATCTGTTGCAGCCACTACTGCTTATTTAAAATGGTTTATAGGATTATCTTGCTTTGTCAGTGTGTCAGTGGCATAAAGTAGTTTCATTGTCATTTATTGCAGTATTGTAGCCATATATTGTGCTTCAAAATGTGTTATTGTTAGAGGCGTATTTACCAGACTTGAGCTGAGTTTAACGTTATCCTGATTTTCCTCTTTTCCCCACAGTAAAATCCAGAAGTATTCGCCCACGGAGTCGGCCAAAGTGTACGACAAAGCCGTGAACAGGAAAAACAACATCTTCTTTCATCCGCGACAAACCATCGACTTCATCTCCAACAACATGGCCCACGCCACCCTGACGGAGGACATGAAGAGGAGGATCGTCAAGCAGTACCTAGATGTAAGTCATTTTGCAGTGACATCATGCGGGGGGGTTCTACATGTATGCCTATGGTGACACGTTGGGCAGCAACACATTTTCAGGAGCCTGTGATCAGTCCGAGCGTTCATGGGCTGGTTTAGGAGTTTGATTTTCAACAAAAAGGTGAAAGTGTCTAACAAACTGCTGGCTAATGCAAGGCTGCTTTGTGACTGTAATTTATTTGAGAGGGACTTGTTTAACTGCACAAATCAGCTCACCTCTTGTACCCCCAGATAGTCAGTACTTTGTGTTAAAATAAAGCTCAGGTCAAAGTCTAACTTGAGTAACAGTTTCAGACAGAGCAGAGCCTACAGTTAGCATCACACCCTCAGGAAATGTTGATGACAAGTGAAAATATAAATATGAAAAAATATGAGCCTGTTAAGAATCTGTATCAACACACAATACAGGATACAGAATGTGATAATGTAGTAAAATAAATACTGTTATAATGAGCAAATACATTGGCTCATCTCACCCAAAGTTGTTTCAAAGACGATAAAAACATAATGAATGTTGTTTATGTTTGTGTTTGTTTAAATGCATGTTTGCGTTTTCCCCCGCTCCAGTTCAAGGTTCTGATGGAGCACTTGGATCCAGACGAGGAGGATGAGGAGGGCGAGGCTTCGGCCAGTGCCAACATCAGAAACAAAGCCATAAACGCTCTTCTGGGCAGCTCCAGTACCGTCCTGTGTGGCCCCAGCCCCAGACACCAGGGCCCGGGCCCAGAGACGGACGACGAGGACAGCGAAGGAGAGGAGCGGGCGCCAGGGGTGAGACGGGCAGGGCGGAGGGATACATGTATAAGATGAGGCTTTAGAGAATATCACAGTACTTTTTTATGCCAGGAAAATGTATGTTTTTATGATTAGGCGTGATTTTTAGGGGAGTGGGTAAGAATGTATTTATTTATGTGTATGGCTGTATTTTGTTTTTAGTATTTGAACACTGTGAGCCTAGGTAATATCTGTTTAATTTATCTGTGGTCAATTTATCTATTTATTTAATCTGTATTTTTAGTATTTCCACCAGCCTGCTCTGGGACTACAGGTGTAAATTAGCTTTCAGCTTTCATGCTACAGCCTGGCACTAACATCTTTCCTATGATTTTTGTTAATGTATTGTTGTATTAATGTCCCTGTACAAATAAAAGCATACCATACCGTACTCTTGGAGATGAACAATTGAAAAATAAGAAAAAAGAAATGCACATTTTCTTTCAAATGCTATTCATTTTGCAAAATTCACAGTGCAAATTTAGGAACATTTAGTGTATAAACTGCTAAACTGATGGTTCTCAAAGTTTGGTATAATAATAATAATAATAATAATAATAATAATAATAATAATAATAATAATAATAATAATGCACTGGCCTATGCCTATTCTAAACCCCTTCTTCTTTCTGCCTTTAGTCTTCTAGAAAATCCCGACGCGGCGACTCCGACCCGGGCCGTATGAGCGAGACGGTGGAGGTGATGGACGTGATCGCGCTGCACTGCCCCAAATACAAAGACAGACCCCAGATCGCACGCGTGGTCCAGAAGAGCTCGCACGGCTACACAGTCAACTGGATGGCAGGCTCCTACTCAGGGCCGTGGGCGGAGGCTAAAAAACGCGATGGACGCAAACTCGTGCCTTGGGTGGACACTATAAAGGAATCAGACATTATTTACAAAAAAATTGCCTTGACCAGCAACCATAAACTGAGCAACAAAGTGGTACAGACTTTAAGGTCGTTGTATGCGGCGAGGGAAGGAGGGGCTAGCTAATAGTCCCTGCTGTGTGCGGTTGTTTTTTTCAGTTTGTACTTTTCCAAACCCCCATCCCCACCTCCTTCAGCCACGCCAAACTTCACTGGATTCCTCTCCCCTTCTCCCTTCCTCATTTTGTAACGGGAGAGATTTGACACTACATACTTTTACACGAGTTATTCTTGCAAAAAGACTTATTCTAAAGAGGGACTGCTTATGTTGTGTCCGTGTAAAGTGCAGATTTAGAAGAAGGATTCCAGAGGCGTGTTAAGGAAAAATCCAGCCGAGGAAAAGCGTTCCAGACTGATGCCAGAGGAAATGTTTCGTCGACATTGTAGTGGGAGCTCCTTCGCTGTTGTGCAGCAGATTCTAGTCCTTCATTTCTACTCCCACTGTATTATAGTTTAACACAACAAACGAAAATGTTTATATCTGAAGACAAAAAATCTGTAAAAAAAGAATAAAACCTTAAGTGAATGTTGAAAATTAGTCTTTTTGATGTTCTTATTCAAGTGTTTTGGAGTTTAGTGTAGAGGTTATGCACATGACGTCACAACAGCCTCAGTTTTCAGAATGAGCGGCAACGTTATGAGAGTCAGTGGTGAGTAAATGACATTTTCACTGTAAAAACTCAAAACACATCTAAAATGTGAAAGAGCTGCTACAGTTTAATAACATATCGCCAACTCTGCTCAATATTTAGTTTGTACTTGACCTTTGGAACAAGAAAATCAAGTCAACAGTAGAAAACCAGTGAACACAGGCACATTTCTCACTGATACAGACTCTGGATCAGACACAGATGAACTGAACCTTTCCCTTTAATAACATCCTTTGAGTCCATGTGTTGAGGAGATTAATTATTGTGGCGCAAAAACAAAAGCTTCACAGACAAAAAAAGCAAAGAAACACGTTGTCTGTTGTGCTGCCTGTAGATCTGCCTCAGTGCCGCTCAGTCTAATGTTGAGGATCATTTTTCAAATAAAACAATGTCTGTGCATAACCTCTGTACTAAAGCATCCTGATGAGTTCATTTTAGTTTTTAGATATTTGAAAGAAAACCGTAAAAAGTAACAGAAAAATAAGATTTTTTATTTTATTCACTTTTATTTGTCCATTCTGTAAAATGGCGAGAGTCCTGGTATAATTTATTCTATTTCGAGCTCCGCATGCAGTAACCGTGGCCAACGGGAGGATATTTTGTACATGTACATTTTGATGTTTTAGGTCACATAAGAAGAGGGGTATTTATATCCTTTTGGTGGAACAATACTGCAATAAATTTTCTACTTCTTTGTCACTTTTTTGCCTAAAGTTTTAATCCATTTTTATAATAAACAAAATCTTGGGATTATTTTTAAAAGTGCTTGAAGGACCGCTACTTAATTGAAAAAAGTTTTGCCTGCAGTGTCGCCCTTTTTTTTTTTTCAGTTTGGTCTCTGAGAATACAAGTTTTCACGTGGAAAGAATATGTTTTAATATTTAATTTAATCAACTTGCAGCCATAGAGTTATATGGGACATTGTCATTTCAAAAGCGGTTTTCACAAAATGCATTTTCCCCCCGTAGGTAAATAAGGATCACCCGTTAAAGTAGCACTTACACCAAACTTTACAACTCTGTATTTAACAAGATTTTGACTAAATGTACAGAAGGATTTTTTATATATATATGTAATTATGATTTATTAAAGTTTAACTCCAAAAAAAGAGGCAAAATTTGAATTTTTTGGCAAATTTAGTTTAGTTCACTCATATACAAAGTAAAACATCCAAAATCCTAATATGTCCAATATGACAACAAAATGAAGCGAGAAGTATTAATCTCTATTTTTGAAATTCTTATGTCCCAAAAATGTTTTTGTACACATAAAATTCTTTATTTTTTATATGAAAACATTACATGATCTTGCATTTATGTGTCAACCACAGAACAAGTTTCAAATTTTTTATCTCTAAGATTTTTTTCAGATTCACTTGCAGTATCCAGACATACATTTTCATGTACAGTCCCTGACAAAAGTCTTGTCGCTTATCCATTTTGTAGAAACAAAAGCTTATAACCTGACTTTAAATTAATCGATTGGTTTTAGAAATGTCTCATATGAAAGCTAAAACCCTCCCAAATTATGCTCAATATACTAAAATAAATTTGCTTCACTGAAGAAAGATTGATCATTTAATGAACACAGAAAGGTCAGATTTTGGCAAGACAAAAGTCTTGTCGCCTACAGAAAATTGAACAAATAATTTACTTCATATATAAAAATATGTTGCATAACGTCAATGAATTAAGTAGTGGTGCTGTGAGATCCATATTTAATATCTTGTATGACTTCCATGAGCTTGAAGGACTGCATCCATGCGGTTCGACAATGATTCATACAATTTGTTGATGAAGTCATCAGGAATAGCAAAGAAAGCAGTCTTACAGGCCTCCCAGAGTTCATCAAGATTCTTTGGTTTTGCCTTCCATGCTTCCTCTTTCATTCTACCCCAGACATGCTCAATGATGTTCATGTCTGGTGACTGGGCTGGCCAGTCCTGGAGCACCTTGATCTTCTTCGCCTTGAGGAACTTTGATGTAGAGATACAAGTATGCGATGGAGCACCATCCTGCTGCAAAATTTGACCCCTTTTATGGTTGGGAATGTAAGAGGTAGCTAATACTTCTTGATATTTTAGGCTATTGATATTGTCTTCCACCCTGCAAATGTCTCGCACACCCCCATACTGGATGTAACCCCAGACCATGATTTTTCCGCCACCAAACTTAACTGTTTTCTGGGTGAATCTTGGATCCATGCGGGCTCCAGTAGGTCTCCTGCAGTATTTGCGGCAGCTGTGATGTAATTCAACCGAGGATTCATCTGAGAAATCCACCTTCTGCCACTTTTCCAGTGTCCATCCTTTTAGCAGGCTGTGGGCCTTGGCAAATGCCACACGGTTTTTTGATTGCCTTTTGTTTAGTGCTGGTTTCTGTGCACTGATGGAGGCCATTTCGAGACAGAATTCTACAAACTGTTCTGGTTGACACAGGGACTTGAGGTGACCAGGCCTGGTGGAGCTCTGCTGCAGTGGAAAAGGGGCCGGCCTTGGATTTTCGAATCAACAAACGGTCCTCCCGAGCAGTTGTCTTGCGGGGTCTGCCGGACCTGGGCTTGTCAAAAACATCTCCAGTCTTTTCAGATCTTTTTCTTATTCTTTGTACTTGACGCTGAGACACATTGAAGGTGTCAGCCACCTCAGCAGTGGATCTGGTCTTCAGCCTCTTGATAATTAACGCTTTGGTCTCAGGGTGGATCTTAGGCATGTTGTCAGAGGTCAAGTTGCAGTTGATGTGAAGGTCTGGTGTGCTGGGGTTCTTTTTATACACACCCACTAATTGATTGATCAGTAACTGATCACAGGTGAGGCTGTAATCTAGGATTGGGTGCATCATATGACAAGGCGACAAGACTTTTGTCTTGCCAAAATCTGACCTTTCTGTGTTCATTAAATGATCAATCTTTCTTCAGTGAAGCAAATTTATTTTAGTATATTGAGCATAATTTGGGAGGGTTTTAGCTTTCATATGAGACATTTCTAAAACCAATCGATTAATTTAAAGTCAGGTTATAAGCTTTTGTTTCTACAAAATGGATAAGCGACAAGACTTTTGTCAGGGACTGTAGAGTGTATTGGTCCTCAAGGGAAAGTGGTACACAGAATTACATTAAAAAGTATTAATAGTTGAGAATAAGTTGAAAACTTGTTGCATTGTACCAACACACAGATCTGATTATTACATAAAGGCTGGTTGCACAGCTGTTTTTTGTCATTTCATTTTCAGAAGACAACAACATTCTATAGGTCAATAATATTTAATACAGATGGGGGAAGCTAAAATGAATATTGTAAAAATGCAGATTTCTTTTTTGTAATACAGTGAGCTCCTGGATCTAGTCACTGATAGAAATGATCAGGTTCAGCATTTGTGAATTTACGTTTTGGATATCTCATGGCAAAGTACAAATGTTAATGGGGCAATTGACCTGATTTGAGAACATGACGGCCACATCCTAGATTATGAACCGAAGATGTATGGAGTTTAAAAACACAGTGGAGCACCTTCTGTATTACAGTTCCATTTGAGAGCAGAGCACAGCCTATAAATTTGCAGGTTTTGTGAGTTAAATGTGTGAATGAAACAAAACACAACTCCGGGTATGTTTTTGATGAGGAAACAACATCAGATCAGAAAAAGGGTGACCAGATTTTCAAAATTCAAAACTGGGACACACCCGGGTTTCGACGGCTGGTATAAATAAAATTGTGAAAAGAGCGCAACATTGTCCATTCTCCACTCACTTTTGGGTCAGTATAAGATCTGAGGGACTTCTGTAGGTGCAACTGACTGCGTTTATTTGCCTTATTGTCATTTCCAAGCATGTTTTTATGTTTTTAGCTTTTATATTTTTAGCTAAACAAACCACAATATATTCCCCTAATTTGGTCAAAAATGGGACATATCTTGTATAAAACTGGGACAAATCAGTGGTTTTGGACAAATCTGCTGGGACAGGGGACAAAGAGGTCAAAACTGGGACTGTCCCTGGTAAATAGTTACATCTGGTCACCCTAATCATAAATAGAGTAATATGGGCCCTCTATAATTATTTTGTCCCCATAGACCTGGCTATCCCTTACATCTTCCTTTCACTTATGGCGAGGGTAATTCTTAATAATTTCATTTAGTACAATAATTCTGAGTAAAACTGTAATTAAGGTTTCAACTTGTCTCGTCCGATTATAAACTGAGAAGCGGAACCGAAAAACGCGAAGCTGCAGTTCCCCCCGGGCTCGCTGCTTGCCGTAGTTTCCGGTCTGGTTTGTTTTGAGCGGGAGGTTCGTCTTTTTGTCGCGTTTGAATTTTGTTTATTTGTTTTCCTGCAGTTTTTACAGATTAAACCATGGAGCGGTACGTGATTTAACACTTATAATCACATAATTATCTCTCACAGTACTTGGGTTGGACTTTGTCTCGTTTAAAATGTAGAAAGTGGAAGAAAATCCGTTGTTTTATTGTTGACAGTCGCCTTTGCAGCTTTATTATTACGGTTAGCTACTCCTACACAAATATAATACAATAGATCATTATTTTGTGGGTGCATAGATTGTTAAATATATTAGATTTTGTTATAATTTGTAAAATGTTTTAAAAAACATTTTTTAAGAAACATTATTGCCTTCAACAACAGGGTGACCAGATGTCCCTATTTACCTGGACAGTCCCAGTTTTGAGCCCTGTGTCCCCTGTCCCAGCAGATTTATACAAAAACAGTGATTTTGTGATTTTACCCACTTTTATACAAGAAATGTCCCAGGTGTCCCTATTTTTGACCAATTTGATCCATGTCAGGTCTAAACCAGGACTAACTAAGACTACACCAGGTCTAAACCAAGACTAGGACTAAACTAAAACTAAACCAGGACTAAACTAAGACTAAACCAGGACTACACCAGGTCTAAACCAGGACTACACCAGGTCTAAACCAGGACTAAACTAAGACTACATCAGGTCTAAGCCAGGACTACACTAAACTAAACCAGGACAAAACTAACACTAAACCAGGACTACATCAGGTCTGAACCAGGACTAAACTAAGACTAAACCAGGACTACATCAGGTCTAAATCAGGATTATCACAATTTTTGACTAATCTGATCCCTGCCAACAGTAAAGAGGAGCATAAATTGTCATTTGTTTGGCCAAAATACAGAAAACCCTGTGTGCTAATGACCTTAAATCCACAGTGTTACGTCCTCTTTTCACAATTTTATTTATACCGACCATCCCGACCCAGGCGTGTCCCAGTTTTGAATTTTGAAAATCTGGCCACCCAATTCAACAAGTAACAAACAAAGAGAGACCAGACGGAAGTATGAAAATGTATTATCGTTACATTAGTTGATGATGATTTTTTTTTATGCATTTTCCTTCTAATGTACATACAGAATACACATATAAAGAATATGAGCATTAAAATAAGCAAATAGTCACAGACACACACTACCAATCAAATGTTTGGACACACCATCTTATTCAGTTTCAGTTTTTCTCTCTTTATTTTTTACTACTTTTGATATTTTATACACATACAGAAGGCATCAAATATATGAAGTAAGATGTATGGAATTATGTTAAAAAAAAGTGAAAGAACTATACTAAATATTTTTTATTTTATATTCAAATCCTCCAAGTAGCTACCCTTATTTCCCTTTTTGTCTTTGCTACATAATGCCACATATCTTGCTTCATAAATTTGATGTCTTTTGTGTGTATATAAAATGTAAAAAGTAGTAAAAATAAAACCTTTGGATGAGAGGGTGTGTCCAAACTTTTGAGTAGTGTGTAAAAACCTCATGTCATTTCAGTTTTCCGACAACAGAAATCCAATTATGATTCGATTTTTGGCGCACATGGTGAAGGCAGCCACTGTTTCTCAGAGGAGACATAGAAACTGACTGTAGACACCTTTAGTAAACCGATTAGAAAATAGGAGAGAACAGTTTCTGTCACATTAAAGTCTCTTATCTGTTTAAAAACCGTTATCTTGTGTTTTTCCTTCAGTGGGAGAATGAGCCGAGCAGGAAGCCGGCCGTCCGAGCTGCCGATGAGAGTCCAGGACAGTAACCGCATGAGTATGATCTACACCACCCCTCAGAAGTGAGAATAACCCTACAGGAGAGCTACTGTTTTTGAAAAAAATGTCCAAAAAGAAAACCCTCTAACATAGAACAGTATCATCATCATATATTATTATTGACTTAATAGTAGGGACGTAAAAATAATCGAAACATCATGATATTCTATCCTCAGAACTCACAATAATATCATGGACTGTCACAATATATCAAATTGCAAAGTTTTTCACTTAAAAGTATTAAAAAAGAGGGAACTGCATAGGCCATGATCCTTTACTTAATTTACAGTTATTAAGCACTTTTAAACCTTATTTCTTTGGAATATGACAGAAATGATTCACACTGAAGACTGGTCAAGGTATTTAAAAAGGAAAAAATAGCAATTCTGTTAACCTCTCCAAAATATCACAATAAATATCATACCGTGAGATGCATATTGTGATAATATCGTACCGTGAGATTTGGTACGATATAGTACTTTTCAACTGACAGTAATCACATCTTTGGGGTTGAGTAATGGCCTAATACTACAAGAACTGTAAGTCCTGAAAAATTGAGTAACGTGTGATAAATTTAATCTGAAAATATAAAGTAATTTCCAGATTCTGGTATTTCCAAACAAGTGATGTGAAGAATTTGTAAATGTATTTTAGTTACAGAATACTGAGTACCTGCTTTAAAATGTATTACTTATTATATTTATTATATTATATTCTGTAGTACTGTATTCTGAAAACTTTCCCATTGAGTTGCATTATATTATTGATACTTTGCAGCTGATGTCATCAACATTCCCTGGGGTATATAAAGCTAACTGAAAGCACTACTCTGTTCAAGTTAGACTTAATCCGAGCTTTATTTTAACAATCTGAAAAATCTGAAAATCAAACTCCTAAACAGGACCATGAGCACTCGTATTGATCAGACTCCTGAAAATGTGTTGAATTTTTGCAGCAAACCTTCATTTGGGAAGCTGAGTATCTCAAAGCCTCAGTCCGTGACGTCGGAGCGGAGGACCAGCTTCTTCGGGGCCAGGTACGCCATTTCACAGCTCTGATCCGTAAATGCACTACTGAGATTTTATTATTTTTTATTTGCGCTGTTTTGTGAGATCTGTAATCATACTCACTTCTTACTCTCGCTGCTCAGGACGAGTGGAGTCGGCGCTATCGGAGGCATGTCGGGTTTCGGAGGGACGGAGAAAATCAAAGATGTCCGCCCTCTGCACGACAAGTCCTACGTCCAGCAGTGCATCAAACAGCTGTATGAGGTAATAATACTCTATATCTTATACATGAAGTTATGAGGGATTTGTCTCTGGGGTTCTTCAGGGGTTTGTTTTGATGTTTACTCGCTTTATTTGCTAGACTGTATTGTCTTCTGCCACGTCCTATATTACGCAAAATCGACTCTTGTGAGCTGTAAGCCATGTTATAATGATGTCAACTCATCACAAACATGACTGGAGTTGTGTTTTGTTTCATTCACACGTTGGAGTAATCCTGAATTATTAGTCTGTCTACATCTCCAGACCTCAAAATGCCCTGTTCCGCCTTGTAAAGTTGTTTTTGAAGTCATCATGAAGCAGGGTTTGTGTGTTAAACATGTGTAAATGAACCAAAACACAGCTCCAGGTCTGTTCGTGATGAGGAAACAACGTTACATAAAATACAGTAGATCAGAAAATAATGCAGCGTGGGCCCTTTTAACGTGTCTTTTTGTCCGTGTAGTTCCTGACTGACCAAGGCTTCCCAGGCCCATTATCACCCAAGATGCTTCAGTCTCCTTCCACCAAAGAGTTTGTGAAGATGTTTGAGTTCATCTACCGCCAGCTCGACCCCACCTTCGAGATGCCCAACCAGAAGGTGGAGGAGGAGGTGCCCTCGCTGCTCAGAGCCCTGCGGTAATCAACAAGCCAGGGTTACACAGAGTTATTTTAATTTCAGTTAAATCAAATGTTTCTGTATTTAGTTTTATTGTATTTTTATTAACATGAGCCAATCAGATTTAGCCATAATAGATTCACTGGCCTCAGTAGCAGTTTTGCTTTTTATTATGTTTTTGATGAATATTGCGATTTAAAATGTGCAAATTATCCACAGGTGTCGTAGATTATAACTATAGAGCAGACACAAGCACAAGTCTTCTTTAAGAAAAGACAGGAGAACCTTTATTTGCCATTAAATATTTATATTATTATTATATTATCTCCAGTACAAGTAGAGTACAATATTTGGCCGTGACTTTGATTATGAACAGTACAGCATATGGACCCTATGTCCACATGCCCTGGTAACTTCTGCAGTCTCTCATGTGCTCTGTCTGTGCTGCAGGTATCCTTTTGTTCTGTCCAAGAGCTCCATGTATTCTGTGGGGGCCCCTCACACCTGGCCCCAGGCGCTCGGGGCCCTCATGTGGCTCATTGATAACGTCAAGGTGAGAAAATAAAACCACTTTATTTTAACTCGATGAAAGGAAAGGAAAAAGAAGGACCATAGATTGTGTGGTTCTCAAACTTCACACGCAGTACATCTGGCTCGCTAAATACCATCAGATCAGGCTGGGGGATGTGAAAAATTAAACGCGATGTCGTCATGATTCAGAATTTCTGTATTTGCCGAAACTATTGATATTCAGATACTAATTGGTTCTGAAATTGGTATCGAAACTTGATACTGATTTGAACAAGCAGCGATACAGAAGCAAATCACATCAATGCGACAAAACTGGACGTACTCTGAATAGTTTTTGAAAAGTCTTGGTTTAAATCAGAACTGGTATAAGAAACCACATTATAAGATGAAAGAAACTCTTAATTTGTGTTGGAAATTATATTCTACTGTCTAAATCCACTGTAATTGCTGTATTTCGAGTTTGAATTGTTGGTATCGTCATGCCGACAGTCCTGGTGTGCCTAAACGTTGTGTTGTGTTGTGTTGTTGTGTTTTTAGATCACCCAGAGTCTGAGTAAACAGGAGCTTCTCTTCACCGACTTCTGTGAAGACGACAGAAACATCGAGGATGGAGTGGAGTACAACAGGGTACACATGTGTTTCATACTAAAACTTTACTCTTATAATTGATACTTTGCAGCTGATGACATCAACATTCCCTGGGCGTGTGATGCTATCTGTAGGCACTGCTCTATCTGAGGCTTGTTAGACTTGTTTAATCTTGTTTAATCTGAGTTTTATTTGAACACAGTCTGACCAGAAAAGAACAGGTGAACTGGTTTATGCTGCTAAAGAGCCATTAAACACCCTCCCAAAGCTTTACTGTGCCCCTAAGCAAAATCTGAAAAATCCTCCAGAGTGGGCGATGCCGGGCGGGTGGGAGGTGTGGGGCAGTGCCAGGCGGGTGGGGGGTGTGGGGCGATGCCGGGCGGGTGGGGGGTGTGGGGCAGTGCCAGGAGGTTGGGGGGTGTGGGGCGATGCCGGGCGGGTGGGGGGTGTGGGGCAGTGCCAGGCGGGTGGGGGGTGTGGGGCGATGCCGGGCGGGTGGGGGGTGTGGGGCGATGCCGGGCGGGTGGGGGGTGTGGGGCGATGCCGGGCGGGTGGGGGGTGTGGGGCAGTGCCAGGCAGGTGGGGGGTATGGGGCGGGCTCTGGAGCGATGATTGACAGCCGACTGACAGCCACAACAATCCAATATGGCGCAGACCCATTGTGCTCCAGACTTCGAAACAGAGCGGACATTTGTGCTCAGATCACGCCGTTTTCCTTTTCTCCAGACACGGTGGGACATCGCGGTGACAGGTAGGGGGCGGTGCTGAGAGGAGCTCCTCACATACCGCCCATTGACCACCAGGGGCAGTGCTTGTCACGTAATAACCTCAGAACAGCATCTGACTCACTGGCGGCCGTTTGTCCAACCCAGAAATTCAAATGTCGTGGCCGTAGTTGATCCTAAAGAGGCCGTTACAGACCCAAAAGTCATATTTTTAACAAATATGCTCCAAAATGCCAAAATAAGGCCAGGGATAGGTATCCATTTACACGGCTAATCAGCAGAAAAAAGTGATTTTGGTGTTTTGTGGCTCTTTAAACAAGTCTCTCACACATAAAATTATAGTCACAAGCTAGCCTAGCATTAGCCAACAGTTTTTCAGTTAGTCACTCTCACCTTTTTGTTGAAAATCAAACTCCTAAACAGGACCATGAACGCTCGTATTGATCACAGGCTCTTCGAAATGTGCTGTTTAAATCCATTTTGTATTTTTTTCTTGAGTTTTCAGATTATTTTACCTTATTGACAGCGTTTGCTAATGTGTTTGCACTGTGTTTCATGGTGACAACATTTCACCATAGAGATGCATGTAAAACACCCCAGTCAGCATGGTGTCGCTGCAAAGTATCACTTGCTTTCCCTGGAATGTTCCACAGTCTGGCATTAAGCTTATCAATCTTGCATTTATTCAACTACAGTTACGTTTTATTGCTAAAAACATGTTTTTGTTTTTTTTTGAGCTGGTTTGGCCTGTAATTGGTGTCACCTGTTTGTTTCCATGGAGACAGATGGGATTAATGCCATACTGAAGAAAATTCCTGGCAAAGCAACCTCTCCATGGAGACGAGCTGGCGAATGACGGTCCACCAGAAAAGTTCCATAGTGCAGCTTTAAATGTGCTACTCTTTTGAAGTCACTTTACTGAGATTTACTCTGTTCATATGCTGCACTGTTACTTTTATTGTACATAGCAAAAGGAGAAATTTAATTTGTCAACTGGACAGAGTTTATTTGGTCGAATACGTTTCGCAGCTCATCCAAGCTGCTTCCTCAGTTCTGGTCAGATGCTGGTGGACACTGCTTTATATCTGCCTGAAGGGAGGAGCTTAATTACAATGAAATTACTCTGAGACACATATTTGTTTACAGTTTCTGTTAGTCAGGTGAGTCTATTCAATATGGAGTGGGAGTGGGGGAGTAGTTAGCATATCCATTCAGGGCCATGATGGTGTTTTCACACCTTTGGACCTGACCTGGCTAGTCCCATTGTTTTCCCAGTTTGTTTTGATTTAGGTTTGAGGATAGAGTTAGTAGTTTATTGTACATAATAGTTTTTTTGGTATTTTATATTTTATATTTTGTATTTTGGATTTTATACTTTTGCTCCACCGGAACAAAATTAGAGTCTATCTTTAAGTCTATTTCTAAATTATTATTATTTTTTTTAGCCATTATCTATTATCTTGTTTTATTGCATGTTCCATTTTCCTGCTGTTCTTGAACTGTGCGTTGCAACACTGGAATTTCCCCACTGTGGGACTAATAAAGGCATAGCTTATCTTGTCTTATCTTATCTTATCTTATCTTTGTTTCAGCTGTTCTTCGACTACACTGCAGAGACCTACGCCAAGTTCATCCAGGGACACGACACTTTCGAGGACGAAGACGAGACATTCATTAATAAACTACGTAAGTCCTCAATATTTCTACAATATTAAAGGTGCACTGTGTAACATTTCTGGTTGAGGGTCTGCTACCTGCTTGTCTCCTTGGAGATGCTGTTGCTTTGTCTAAAATCCTCCTCAATATGGCATTAAAAGTGTCTGTGTCACATTTACTAAATTGCAGATGTTTTTATTGCTTAAAAATAAGTTATAACATGCATTCTTGGCTTTACTGACCTCGTGGCGTTGCTTGTTTCTGTTATATTATTTATTTTTTTTCCTATTACAATTCTTGGTCCAAAAATGAGTAATTTTGCATTTTTATCAATAATACACTTTACTTGTAAATTTGTATTTATCTAGAACAGGGGTCTCCCTGTATCTTGCCAAAGGATTTCCGAATTATATGAATTGTGCTGAATAACTTTTTTTTTTGGTTAATTAAAAGGCTATTACCAGTGTAAATGTATAATTTTGATGCCTAACTTTGTGCACTAATAAATGGTTTATGTTTTCTAAGCATTTAACTGTACCATCTAAGGCCGTGGCTCTTTTATATACTCAATTTTTTGCGACTGCTAACTAACTCAGTACCGAGTCTAAGTGGAGTTTTGTGTTTTGTCTGTGCAGAAAAGCTCTACAATGTGGACGAAGCCTATCTGGCCTCGATGGAAGAAAAACACCAGTTCCTGAGCGAAGAGGTGGAGAGACTGGAGAAAGAGAGCCACACGGTCAGGAGACAATTTATCAGTTATGAACATTTCAATGGTTTTAAAGGCCCTGTACAGTTTTTTTCTCACGGATTTGAGCAAAAATGGTCTTTTCTCAGTGCAGATTTATTGTATAAGCAGCTTTCGAGGTCAAAATAAGTCCCCTGTGAGCTGTCTAATATTTGTGTTATTGTCTGATCATCTTAGCTTAACCAGTGGTGGATAATTAGTGTTAGAAAATAGTTTTAAGACTGAACACACGTTTTAGGTATTTCTTTAAAAAAATATTTCTACAGTTTTAGTCCAGGCTGTCTTATGTGTTCAGAAGTGATCAAAGAACATTCACAAAGACTTTAAATGAAGCTGAAGTTGATTAAATGAACCTCTGTCCAGTCCTGTTTCACGCTCGCTGATGATGTTTTGTTGACAGGACCGCCTGATGCCCAAACGGATGGAGAAAGTGAAACTGCAGTCGGACCTGAAGAAGCTGCAGAGCTACAGGAGCAGTCTGGACACGTTTAAATCCAACCTGGAGAGCAAAGACGCCGAGCTGACGGAGGAGCTGGACAACACCGGTATGAGGCAGATTTAAAGGACATGTTGCCTGAATAAACTAGCTGCAGTTTTGTATTTTCCACGGTTGATTCCCCCTGCTGCCAGTAGATATCAGGCTAACACAGATCAGGTTTCAGATGACTTCACAACATTCTATTGACAGTAATATTTAATACAGATGAGGGATGCTAAAATCAGTATTGTTAAAATCCATATTTTACATATATTACAGTGAGTTTAAGTTCTAAAAGATGAGGCGCCAATATGAAGGTACTCAAGCATGTTTAAAGCCCATTAACAGTACCAATAATGTATAATATTTATAGGGACACATCGATCCGATACTGGTACTGAATATCGGCACAGATACTGAAAAATTATTTGCTCCAAATATCAGTTCACTTGGTATTCTGGTTGGGCATATTAATCCATGTAATGAGATTATTTACTGGTCGTAGTTGGCCCAAAAAGTCTCATAATTTTTAAGGTTTTCTGTAGTTACTTCAGAGATAAATAACAGCTACATAACAGTTTGGATCAGTTTTGTCTTTGTCTTTGTCTTTGTTTTAAAGGAAATAAATGTTTTCAGTCTCTGCTCTGGTATCAGTTGATATCGGGTATCAGCAGTTGCATAAATCCATAGTATGAGAATTGGTATCGGAACTGAAAAAGCCGGATTGGTGCATCCCTAAATATTTGTCCTTTTAAAATGAAATATCTGTCAGATTTCTAAGAGTGTTACTTGTGCTGCTGTTGAAATTCTCATTAATCTGCTTGAGCAGTCCTACAGGGAACCACAGATACACGGTTCGCCTCGTCTCTCTTGATACTTTGTCTTGATGCTCTGTCCCTGTTTGCAGTGGGTCACCTGGACTCCCTGAAGCGTGAGCGTGATGAGCTGCAGGTTCTTCTGCAGAATCAGAAGTTCACGCCGGCCGACGTGGAGAGAATCAACCGCGAGAAGAGCGAGCTGCAGCAGACCATCTCCAGCCTGAGCCGATCTCTGGAGGAGGCCGAGCAGCACAAGTGGAACGAGGAGATGGCCCTGGCCAAAGTCAAGGAGAAGGTACCAGAGCACAGAGCAATGGGCAGGGTTTAGAAGAAGAAAATTTAACATTATTTTTTATTATTTAACTATTTATCACAATTACGCTATTTCCTGATTTGTTATGATGTTGTTTCCTCATCACAAATGTACCTGGAGTTGTGTTTTGTTTCATTCACACGTTTAACACGCAAATCCTGCAGATTTAGGTTTCTTAAACAGAAAACTTTGCGATGTCATCAGGGCTAAAAACTAAAAAGAGTAAATTTTGCCTAATATAGAACCTTCAGTTGGCTATACCAGGTTTCTTTCAGAGTAGTTGTGCAAAAATTGTCACAAACTGAATCCACTGTATTCACTTAAATATGTTTTTCTGTCTTAGATGGAGCTGAGGCTGGCAGAGTACCACAAACTGGCGCGTAAACTGAAGCTCATCCCGGTGTCTGCGGAGAACGCCTGTGGGCACGACTTTGAGATCCGACCTGGAGACTCCAACATGGTCCAACACAAGACACAGATACAGGTGCACACACACTTACACATTAAAACCCAGCCAGAATAGTACAACATCTGTAAAAAATCTTCAGTGCATTGCCAATAAACTCCGATCATAAATATCAACCTGAGTCAAACAATAATAAAGGAACTCGGTGTATCCTCTTACTGGTTAAGCAAAGGTACTGCAATCACAACTGAACCTGAGTTGCCAGATAATTTATTCTTATTCTCAGTATATGGACAGGCCACGCCAAAGCTCAGAACCTCCAGAATTCCCTCACTGAGCTGCAAAGGCTGCACTAGCACTGACGTTCCCCCATCGTTGGCTGCAGACGCTGGGGTTTAAAGTGAGGATTCAGATCAGAGAGACTCCTGATTATGAGCATTAAAACTGGCAACCCCAATGAGAGAAACACCAAATTATACAATAAACAACTTGACAGTCATATCCAATGTTGTAATTAAGAATAAATTAGTGTTGCAGTTGTTATCAATAAAAGGTTTATTTGATTTGAACACGTTAATCTTGTTTGATGTTTATGGAATTCTTTATACCCTCTCTTTAAAAGCCCTAAAATATATTAGTGTGTGTTGTAATGTGTGTTGTAATGTTGTGTGTGTTTCAGATGCCGCTGAGGAAGCTGATCAGTGACGTGGAGGAGGAGAACAGTCGTTTGGCCAACGTGAAGCTGAGTCTGGAGGAGTCTGTGGAGCAGGTGGTCTAACAGTCTAATATAAATACAGTTAGACTGGATGGAGGTATTCGAACGCATACTGTCGTGTCCTTAAGCAAGACACTTCACCCACGTTGCCGTGTGTGTGTGATGTTGCAGATTGGCAGCGTCACTCGTCAGTCTGTGGCTACAGAAGACGCACAGAATATACACACACAAGACATCAAATTTAGACTTGGACTTAGACAAGCTTTATTGATCCACAAGGGAAATTATTTGGATACAGTGGCTCAAACATCACAATATAAAATAATAACAGAGAGTAACAAAAATAGATGGTGTAGCAAAAAAGAGCAAGAGACACGTGTCAAATGAGACATAATTATAAAAATAAATGTATATGTACAAGTCAAAATAAAATAGAAAAATAAGTCATAAAATATAAAATAAACTATAAAATCACAGCTATAAACAAGAGACAAAAACGGCAGTACAATACTATGCTGATTGACAGGGCATAAGGTTATCCGTTACTTAAGATTAAGTTGTTGTACAGTTGTAGGGAGTATTATAGTATGAATGTAGTCCTGAATCTCTCACTGTTTGAGCGGAGCTGTAGGAGCCTGTTGGAGAATGAGCTCCTCTGTCCCTCAGTTTTAAATTTATGAAACATTTATGTAATGTAAAGTGTGTGTCCAAAATGAGTTGTATACATTTTTTGTATTTTTATGCTAAAAAAAAAAAAAAAAAAGAATTATGTTGTATGAAGCATTTTTGAGTCACTTGAGGGTTCTGCAGTAGATTTTGTTGTGGTGTTTGTTTGAGCTGGTGAAGGGTTTGAATTCATCTTTGTGAAATTGTCATTTTAAAATATTTTAATACTTTTACTTTACACCATTTTATTTTAAATCGTCTTTACTCCAGGTGAACTCAAACATCTCAGACAAAGTGAACGACCTGAAGCAGCTGAGGGAACATATCAGAAAACTGGACGATCGCCTGGACTCACATAAACAGGTGCGTGTGGGTGTCCGTGTGTGTGTCAAAGTGTGTGTGTGTGTGTGTGTGTGTGCGCATTCATCGGTAAATCCTTTCATATTATCAGAAGAGTTCATCAGTTAAGACTAAACATAAACTTGTCTTACGTGTGTAGGAGCTGGAGCGTGAGGAGCAGGAGTGGGCCGCGGAGATCGAGTCCATGGACCAACATCGCTCTCTGCTGGAGAAGAAGGTGAACCACGGCTACGACGACGCCGTGCAGCAGCTCAAGGCCGCGCAGCAACAGTAAGAAACACACGAGTTTAACGTGTGGATGGAGGGATGAGAGATGGAGGACAGAACGTGTGAGGTAGAACCCGTTTCTATGTGTCCTGATGTTTTTTATTCCCGTAGGGCACTACGTCACACCATTTTCAGAGATGTTCAAATGTTGATAAAGTAGTGCACTGAAAATTTTCCACAATGCATCAGTCGGTATACAAAAACACTAGTGGACAGCGAAAGGTCTTTACTCGAATATCTGGCCCAGGTTATTCGTTTTAACACTGACAAACGACCTTTATTTTTCCCACTTGGCAGTTTAGTTTGCAGCAGACGTTACACGGAACAATATTCATGATTTATGTGTCTGTTTTTGGGGCTAATCCCAGGTGATAACGTGTGTTTTTCTGTGTCGCAGGTATCACTTGGTTCTGCAGGAGACAAACGAGGAGAAGAGAACTGTCAATAATAACTTGGCCTCTGTTTTGGCCACTGCAGCGAACCACCTGACCATCACAGAGGTACGTCACTCACAGACCACGGGGTCCCTCAATCTTCCATTTCTATATTCGATACTTGAATCACGATGGGACGATATCACAGTTTTTGCATCATGTACAATAATGAATATACTGTACATGACATTCTGCAATAAATCACTATATTTTAAGAGGCAAATAGACCCAAACACCTTTGTAAAGTGGTGTTGTTGTGACACAATTTCAAACTCCATTTCAATTTAACGAATAGACTCCGATTCTGATACCATCATGATTATAAAAAACACTCTTTAGACCAGGGGTGGGCAATTATTTTTTCCATGGGGGCCACATGAGAAACAGAAAATACTGTGGAGGGCCGGGCCAAAATGCTTAACTCAATTCTGCATAATATTAATTGTATTTTTTCATAAAACGCAGTAAATAACATTGTTTTGACACGCTGGTAAGACTGGAAAGAGTTTTTGTTACGACTCAGCAATGAAAAAGTGAGGCTGCCTTATAAAAAATGTCATAAAAAAACACCTCTAAAATAAAAGCAATGCAGCTTTAGTCTAAGCATGAGGTAAAATTATAAAATATGTTTATTTTGTAATTCCAAATTAGCTTAAACGGACCGGTCGGAGTCAAACAAAGCGCCGTATGTGGCCCAGGAGCTGGACAATGCCGAGGTCTGCTTTAGACAATAGAACGTCATTTTCAACATAAATCGTAGTACTTTTTTTCTATTTCCATGTGGTCTTATATCTTTTTAATCCCTCAGTGGTCCAGGTAGGTTCCGTAGTGGTCCATGGGCGTATACGAGTCTATGTGCTCTTAAACTTGTTCTGATTCAGTGAAAGGTTCATTTTTGTCCAGTGAATGCGACTTTTTTAATATCAATATCTAGTTCCTGTACTAGTTTTAGTATCAAGTATCAAAATCAGTATCTGATTTTCGATACTTTGACAGCCGCGGGCATATTTAGTATCAGCTCTTGACCGATCTTTATATTTTGTGGTTTCTTCGCTCACAGAAATGCCTGGAGGACGTGCACAGCAGAGTGAAGCGCGTGTGTACGAAGGCCGTGGAGGAGGACGACGCCGTGATCGTCCAATTACGAGATTCACTCAAGAACTTTAGAGCCAAAGCCAACCACCTGTAGAGCGCCCCCTGCAGACCACCAAGGACTAATCACATGCGCTAACTCCTCCCACATCATCACTGTTCATTTCACTATCCTTTTTACTCACATTTAAAAGAAAGTTTGTGTAATTGTTTCTTTGTTTATGAGCTGCGTTCACACTAGTCCTGGTTTGAAGACCTTTGTAACTACACTGTTATTAGCCTTAAAGGTCCAAGTGTTTTCTGTTTGAGAGAAGAACTCAGCCTAGTTCTGGTTTAGTCTCAATATTTGTATTGTTATCAAAATTAAATTGTTCATTGTAAATAAGCATTTGCTGTTTTTTTCTTTTAACCACTAGAGGGCAGCACATGCCTTTGTTAGTAGTAGGTCTCATGTAGCTCAGAATTTACTTGGCAAATCCAGACTGATATTTCTGTATTTTTTAAAGGTGCATTGTGTAACTTTTCTGGTGGAGGGTCCGTGAAATGCTTTTGTACATGGTGTTAAGTGTTATTGCTTTGTCTGGAATGTTTCACATTATGGCTAAACCTTTCTATCTTCATGGAGACCAAACCAGACCAAATTACAGGTCAGATCTGTGGAGAGGCGACCCCGCTCACACTCAGAATGCCTGTTTTTCTAGGTATTTTTGAGCTATAAAACCACCTGTAATTGAATAAATGTAAAGCTGTTTAATGTCACACTGTGGAACATTCTAGGCAGAGAAATGACATTCACCACTGATTCACCAGTGACCAGACACTCAGGTATTGAAGAAATGTGTATTCTGGATCCCAGACAAGCTCAGAACAGGAATCGGTATCAGAAGTTTCACAGTTTAAGAATATTTTCTATTTTCATTTATGATATGTTTTCTGATCTGTGTTCTAATGTTGTTTCCTCATCAAAAACACCTGGAGTTGTGTTTTGTTTCATTCACACATGTTTAACGCACATATTCTGCCCTCCCACCAGATCACCACAGTTTTACTACAGTTCGAGGTGGCCACCATAAACTGTACACAGATATATACAGTCTACGGTGGTCATCCTAAATGCTGTGTGTACGTTACATTGTTAGGTCTGACAGCTTCCTTTCAGCTCGCTCCGGTCCAATCAGGGCTCTTGTGTTGAAGAATAGAGGCACTTAGCGAGGAACACTGCTGGTTTTCCATTCACAACAGCTCACAGGTCACACGGGCCTGAGACAAAACACTTTCTCACATGTTATGATTTTGTGTCACGCCAGAAACACGCAAAGACCCGCTGAGGAGGAGCCCACACGGAGCAGAGCGTGTGCAGTGGAAACTTCAACCAGTAAATGCTCAGTAAGTGATTGGGTTTATTTAATGGGAGTCAAATAACGCTATTTTCTGATCTATATTATGATGCTGTTTCCTCGTCAAAAACATACCTGGAGTTTTGTTCAATTCACACATGTTTAACACACAAATTATAAAAATACTACCTTCACTAGAATCATTTGGATATTTTCAGGCCTGGAATTGCCAATCTCTACTGAACGATAAAATGTAGGTGTTAACTTGAAAGCTACCACTAGATGACATCACAAGGTAGAACAGAGCATTTTGAGCTTTGGAGATGTAAACAGACTAATAATAATGGATAAACAAAATTCTGTGTAAATGTTTTGTAATATTGGACCTTCATAAAATTCAGTTTACCTTAAGTTACGGTACATCTTACACAGAGTTGTATTTTGATTTATGCATGATGTAGTAATCCTGTGTTGTCCTGCATTCGAGGCTTGAGTGCTCTGAAAAATGTTGTTTTCACTTACCCCCTATCCCCACCCTCTGATCTTTTTAAAATTCAAACTGTTTTGTTAAGTTTTGTGGTTTTAACCAGGAAGTCAATGGAACTGTTTCTATTCTTATCACTTTAGATCAATATTGCGGTTTACAATTAACAAAATGAAAACTCTACATGTTACACTTTCATACTAAATATCAGATAAAAATATAAAAGAAATGGCAAGTGCTAAAAAGTGCTAACACATCACATATTTAGATCACCATGTTTCCTTTTATTGTCTTGAAAATGCTTTATTGGCTGAAAATTAATATGTTTTATGTTACGTTTTTGTTTCGTTTTTGATGCTCTGAGTCCTTCCTCCCTTTGCTCCTCGTGCAAAGCCACCACCCCTTCAGAGCACAACACAATCAGCGTGCATCCCACTAATGAAACTACTGCACATCGTATCAGGTTTGTAAAGCTGTAGTGCACAGTTTTGTGTCATGTTTTTTGTATATTTATGGAGAATTGTCGTGTGGGAGCATGGGTGACGTAGACGTAGAATTTTCCAGCTAAGACATCTAAAAACTCTTAAGGCATGTTTTTGATGAAGTTATAACATGGTAGAAAACTCCAGAAATCTATTTTGCATAATCCCCCCTCTTTAACTGAAAATCTGCTGCTGGCCACTTTGCTATTCGCTTGTGAGATTTTATTTGGAAAATGGCTATTTTGGCCCTGCACATGTTTGACCCAGTATGATTTTTTTGTGGTTGATCTCCAAACCATAATGTTTTCTTATGGATAACAGTGAAACTCTAACCTCTGCCCTGTACAGTCCCATTTCACACAGGCCACCTGGATCCAGATGGAAGCACTCAGGAGGAGCGTGGGTCCGACCTGCACTTACCACATCCCAGCTCTCTTAAATGACCTGAATTCTATTTTAGTACACACTCATTTAAATGTATTTATTTATTAATGCAGAGTTTTTGATTTGAAACTGATGTTAAGTCAAGAGAACAAGAGCATTTACAGACTATTTCAGATTTGGAGAGAGATTCAGAGTAAGAAAAGATCTACTTATAAGCCAAAGTCCAAGAATCAAAAGACAAAACTCCCAGATTGAGGAGAAAAATTGAGGAGAGGTCACTGAACTTCAAGCACAGCTAAAGTCTCACAGCTTGGCAAATCGACAGCTCAAATCGAAGCCCTCACTGAAGAAAATACTGAACTTCAGGCAAATATGAACAACACAGAAGCTGAACAGTTACATTTATTCAAGAGGTTTGGATATATTCTTTAGGACATGAATTTCAACAGCTCGGTTAGGTCTCGGCAAGGAACAGTAATCACAAAAATAATTAGTTTCATGTTTGTGAGCATAGAAACAGCCATATACTACTTCTACTTCCCTTTTTACTCATTTGTTTGTTTAAAAAGACACATCTGATGCACTGAAGACGATCTGAGAATGGGGCAGTGCCAAAAATATCTGTGTCAAATATCGACATTGGTTGATACCTTTATCGATGGATTGCTGTGAATATCGACCGATACTGGGACCGATACGATCACCCATCCTTGACCAGGAGTTGTGTAATTTTGAGCGCTCCATCACATACAAATCACAAATAAAATTCTACTTGTAAATAAAAATAATAAAAAGCTATTTTCCATGTAAAATGTGTTAATTTTTATTTTTTTCCTAGTGAACAGGTAGACAAGAAAAACAAGAAGCAGAAGAATTGCTTATTATTATTAAACAAGACATCAGGAACAAGAATATATCAGTAACTCATATTCAAATATAAAAATGAAACCAGGACAGTTACCAATTAAATGTTTATTTGACTTTCAGTGTGACGTTTGGGAAAAAGCATCACAGTCCTAGGTCTTCTGGACTCTCCTTCTCCGGTTGGTGAAGTTGGTTTTATCTCTCCCGACATCTGCACATCCATCTCCAGGTTTCCTTCAGACTCGGAATCCTGAAGATCTTTGAATGCTTTTGGTTGAACGTCATCTTGCTCTCAAGTCAGTTGTTTTGACACAGTGAGGTTCATTTGTAAACATTATTTTTTTCAGACCTAAGTTTAGTTTGTAAATTAACTACTGCTATTAAATTTAGTTTAGTAGCAGTAATTTTGTAAGTTTAAGTTAAAGTCTAAAAGTCTGAAAGTTAAAGTCTGGGGGAAAAAAGTACAGTTAGAATAGGTAAGGTGTTGATGTTTTGGTGATAGGACCATTGCCAGAGAAACAAATTGTTGAAAACATTGATGTTCTATGTTTTCAGAGGCCGAAACTCCTCAAAATGGAGCCTGGTAAAGTGTCATGATGGGCTTTAGTATTTAAACATGTCAGCCAGTTTCTTTTTTTTTTATTTATCCAAAAAAGCATCAACATCACCATCGCTCATGCAGAAACTGCGAGGAAGGTTGGAAAAACCTTTGAAAATATGTGTCTCAGAAATGTGCCTTTCCTCCGACTTCTTGACATTCCTCGATGTTCAGGAAGTTTAAAGTTGTCCTGCCTCTTACAGCTGCCCATCACTGGTTCTTTGGCTTTGGGCATAATTTTGTTTTCTCTGCTGGTTTTATGTCCTTATTATGCAACATTGATGGTTGGGCCTCCATCTTGGCTCTAACTGAAGGCTCCTCAGGCTTTGTCTCCTCCACAGGAACAGTGCAGGAACACTTTTCTCTTGGACATTATTTTTAGTCTTTAGTGATTGTTTCTGGACTCTGACTGAAGGTTCCAATGTCTTTTTATGGGTCTGGTCCTTCAGGTCTCCCTGTTAAGTTTGAGACTTGCAGGTCACCTCTGCTGCAGCTACTTTTTCAGTGACATCAGTTTCTATGCAAAGTTTTTCAGATGTCTTCTTTTTCCTGTTTTTCCTTTCTGCTTTTCGTTGCTTTGGTCAGGTTGGTCAGATCATTCTGGGCAGGTGTTGGAATCATCTTTGACAACATCTGTGGACTCTGGTGATTTAGTTTCCTCTTTGATTGCAATGATAAGCTCCTTGGTCTCTTGACTATGTGCATTGTCAATTAGATCACTGTCATTTGGAGGACCATCTCCACTTCAGCCACCTTTTTAGATGGCTTCTTTTTTCCGTTTTGCCTTTTCCTTTTAACTTTAGTCTGTTTTGAATTAGGGAGCAGTGGTGTACCAACTGGACATCGTCAGTAATACAAATGAGAATTTCTGCTTCCTCTTTTACCTCTGGAGGTTGCTCTGAGTCCTTATGTGGACTATTGTTTATCTCATCTGGTTTCAGAGGAGCTAAAGGAGGCTCTACCAATTCAGCAAAATTCTGTTCTGTGACCACTGCGCTATCTGCCTCATCTGATATGACGTTGGAGGTAATTTTGGGCAGGTACCTGCTGTTCCACATGGACCTCCTCTTCTCCACACTGACCTCTCATTGGTCCAACCACTTGACACAGGTGAACAGCACAGCGGCTCTTGGCAGGACTTGGCAAGAGTCCTTTTAGGTTTAGTCCAACTGGATTCCAGCATTGAAACTGGCAACCCAAATGAAACACTTGTGTGAGGCTCATTCTGCTTTCTGACTGGACAATCGTCTTGAGAACCGAAACACCAAATAGTTGGTATATCAGGTTGAAATGCTTTTGTAATTAAGAATAAATCAGCATTACAATTGTTATCAGTAAAAGTTGTATTTGATTTCAACATGTCTACCTCCCATCTCGGGACACGGATAGTTTCAGCTTTATCATGAGTCATTCAGTTTTTGCCGTGTGCAGGTCAAGTGTGATGTGAATTGCTGCTATCATATTTCTCTAGATTCTCTCAGATCCTGTTGATACTTTGCAGGTTAAATAAAGGTCACCGAGGGGTCATAAGGTCATAAAGTTTAAGTGACTCATTTTAGGATAACTCAGGGTCAAAACACATGTGGGTAAGTATTTTCCCTTGGTACAGAGCGGGAGGAGTAAGATGTGACTCCTCTTATTACCCAGGGTTACTCAAGTGAGGTTCTCATGTTTTTCTAATTATGACTTGGTTTGGTGGGATAGTACCTGTGTTTAATATTTATCATCAATATTTTTACATCAGGTCAGTGGCAGTTTGTGATGAAAAGTGACAGGAAAATAACAGGAAGTTGCGCTGAGTTCTAACGCTTATTGCTGAGACTGGAAAAGGTAAATACTATAAAGGAATGCATTTTTCTGACAGCTTAAACATTCATATCCAGCAAAATAAAAGTGTTGTCAGTGATTTCATTTGCTATTTAACTCTAATTATTACACCGGACTCTTATTTGACCTGAAGGATGGACATTGGACATCTGCCTATGTCCATGGAGAATGTTCCAAAGTACAATTTTAAATTTCAAAACAAAATACTTGATCTAGATTAAAAGGCTTGTCCCTTATTTTAAACCAAAAACAAAGTAAAACATGTTAGCCCCGCCCCCTTAGTCAACTCTCTGGGGTAGTGACAGACAGTTATTTCCACATGGTTCTCATCCAACCACGTCTCTGATTGAATAAATGAAAATCCCAGGTTCTTATCCAAACAAATTGTCTTTTAAAGGTCTTATATTACACAAAATGGATTCTTGTGCGCCTTAAGCCATGTTATAATGTTGTGACCACCTCAAAAACAGACCTGGAGTTGTTTCATTCACACTTGTTTGAGTAACACTTTATTATTAGTCTCAAAAGCTCAAAATTCTCTGTTCCACCTTGTGTAGTTTTCAGGTTAACAGCTCCTTTTACCTTTAGTTCAGTAAAGACGGGCAATTCCAGGGCTGAAATGATCCAGATGATTCTAGTGAAGGTGTGTGGAGTTTAAAAACGCAGTGGAGCACTTCCTGTTTTACCACATGACATCACAAGGTAGAAAAGAGTGTTTTCAGTTTCAGAGAAAAACATATTACAAGATCATACTTCAGAGGCGATTTTCTTGTAGCATTTTGAACTTTAGTCGGAGCTTTGCTAACTGTATACGTCATGTTTAGTACAGAGCGTATGTGTGATCTGTCAGGGGCACTTAAAGCTGCCTGGTGTGTGCTTACGTTTGTGGTTGTGAAACCTTCTCCGTGCCCTGTGGTGTCCTGTAGTGGCTCTTACATGTGGTCAGAGCAGCCATATTGTCTCTGCCTCCTGATGAGCTGTAGATCTATAGTGTTTACACATGTGGGTTAGCTCCATGTCAAACATTAGCATACAGACATGTTATTCTATGCTCTCATTTCCTGGATAAATGTTAGCAGTACATATACATACATACTGTTTAGATTTTAAATGCCAGTGTGGGGGCCTCTTGTAGGAGTAGGAATAAATGTGATGTTTTTGTGTTAAAGGTACGCCACCTGCCTGTCTCCTTGAAATGTTAGGGGTTATTGAGTTATTTTAACCCGAACCCTCTTTCTCTCTTTCCCAGATATCCATCCATCTTCTTCCGCTTATCTGGGGCAGCAGTCCAAGCAGAGACTCCAAACCTCCATCACCCCAACCTCTTAACTCCAGGTCCGCCAGTGGGACCCTAAAGCGTCCCCAGGTCAGCCGACAGTGAGTCCTGAGTCTTCCCCAGGGCCTCTTCTCAGTGGGAAATTACCTGGAACACCTCCCCAGAGCCGTCTCAGCTACTCCTGTCCAGGTGGAGGAGCGGCGGCTCTACTGTGAGTTCCTCTTGTGTGACTCTGATCATGTCCTTTCGGTCATTACCTAAAACTAATAAGTGAGGGTAGGACCAGAGATCTAAACCAGAACTAAACCAGGACTAAACCAGGACTAAACCAGGACTGAACCAGGACTGAACCAGGACTGAACCAGGACTGAACCAGGTACCACAGGTGAGAATAGGAAAATAGATTGACCCGTAAATCGAGAGTTTTGCCTTTAAACTCAGCTCCTTTCTTTCCCATCTACTGTCTATGTCTATGTAACTTTTCTGGTGGATGGTTTGGCACCTGCTTGTCTCCATGGTTATTGCTTTACTTGGAAGGTTCCACAATAAGGCATTAAACTTATCTTTCTGCATGGAGACAAGCAGATGACGCCACAGGACCAGGTTTCTTTTTTAACAATTAATGCAAGAAATAATGCCATGCTGTGGAACATTCCAGACAACACAATAACACCTTCATGGAGACAGCACAACACTTTACAATAACTACATGAACAAAGACTGAATTCATGATGAACAAAAAGTTAACGAAGGCATAGTAACGTCATTCCCTCGTCAGAAACATGCCTGAAGAAGTTTTGGACGTCATCCATGCATGTCTGAGTAATTTAGAGATCTCTCCTGGGCCCTGTTCAAATCTTGCCGGTACAATCGGCCCACAAGCCGACGTCATCCAAACTCCCACACGACAATTCTCCATAAATATACAAAATCATGATATAAAACAACATGATAAAAACACTACAACTTCACAAACCTGATGCAGTGTGCGTTAGTTTCATTAGCCAGATGCACGTTGATTGTGTTGTGATTTCGCTCTTAAATCATTTTGGTCTTTTGTGAGTGACGTTTGAGTCCTTCTATCTAAAATTTAAGAACCCATTTTAAACACTGTTATGTCAGAACTTTTTTTTATTATCAATTTTAATCCAAAAAAACATTTTCAATAAACAGATATTTCAGTTTTGAAAATGTGCCACTTTTATCTTTTTGTCATTAAATTTTACACAGTATATTCATGACAAAATCTAATTTGCTCAAGGAGGTAAAGTTTTGATTAAACCTTCATGATGACTAGCTGCTCTACAGATGGGAAGCTGATGATACACAGAAATAATAAACTGTAATTATTTATCAGTTATAGGTTGGAGATCACATAGTTTAAGACCACAGCTGTATTTTGTATATAACATGATGATGCATTACACCAAAATGTTGCACAAGCTATTTAATGTATAAGGATAGGGAACTTTATTGGAGCGTGAGCTCTTCTAGTCCGTCAGTCTGCCCCAGGGCAGCTGTGGCTACAATAGTGGTTTACCACCACCAAGTGTGGAGTGAATGAATAATGCTCTGTGAAGCGTCTTTGAGTGTCCAGAAAAGCGCTGTATAAAACGGATGAATTATTATTATTACTAGTCCTGGGATCTGCTCGTCCAGGAAGTATCTCAAGTCCTCGGAGGATCTCGAGTCCAGGGATCTGCTCAAGCCCAGGGATCTGCTCAAGCCCTGGAATCTGCTTGAGTCCTGGAATCTGTTCAAGTCTAGGGATCTGTTCAAGTCCTGGAATCTGCTCAAGCTCTGGGATCTCTTCAAATCCAGGAATGTTCTCAAGTTCTGGGATCTCCTCAAGACCTGGGATCTCCTCAAAACCTGGGATCACCTCAAGATCTGGGATCTCCTCAATCATCTCCCAAACATTTACTCACTGAGTTTATGTTTTTGATACCAGTCACTGGAATGCTCATTCTTGTTTACTACTTTACTCTGTGCTTTTAATTAATCCCTTGTCTACACTCCTAATATGTTGTTACAAAACTCCACTGTGCGACTTATTAACAGTCTTCTTTGTCATGGTTCATGGTTACAGCAGTATAGTCCACGCTTTAGACTGGGGAACACATAATCAACTTTATAGTACTAAAGCCTTTGTAAATGTATTTATGAACCTGTTACAGTCAAATAAACCTGTTTACTAAGGGCTTGAATACAACCCATGAATCACTAGGCGAGTTGATAAAAGTTTTGGTTGGAGGTCCATCACCTGTTTGTTTATATCATTGCTCTGCCTGGAATGTTCCACAGTGTGACATTAAACAGCTCTACATTACATTTATTCAATTACAGGTAGTTTTATAGCTCATGGAAACCTATGAGCCTATCCAGCATTTCTTGAATTCAAGGTTCTGTCCTGTCTTATAAAGTTGTCAAAACCTAAACACAATTTCCACCCCCTTCTCTCTCTATAAAAATGAGAAATGCAGAGTTCATAGCCTGTACTGTGATGGTTCTTTGGGGAGTGCGCGGTTCTTCTGGACACAGCTCAAAGCAGAAGACCAGAGGGAGCATGGATCATCTTCACCTAGGCCCAGACCAAAGCCAGACCTCCACGCACCATTCGCTCTGTGGATCATCGCCTGTCAGGGAGGAGGAGACCAATCACACGCTAAGAACTGAAGCTGCACGCCGACAGTATCAAAGCTCAGACAACAGGTTTTAAAGTTTTTCTAGTACCTGTGGTTAAAATGGATCATAGTTTTACATCAGTTAAAGGAGCACTGTGTAACTTTTCTGCTGGAGGGTCCGTCAAACACTTTTCTCCGTGGAGATGTTATTGCTTTCTCTGGAATGTTTCACAGTATGGCTTTAAACCTTTCTATCTTCAGGGAGATCAAACCAGACCGAGTTACAGGTCAGATCTGTGGAGAGGCGACCCCGTTCACAGTCGGAATGTTTGTTTTTCTAGGTATTTTTGAGCTGTAAAACCACCTGTGATTGAATAAATGTAACGTAGAGCTCTTTAATGTCATACTGTGGAACATTCCAGGCAGAGCAATGACATATCCATAGAAACAAGCAGTTACCAAAAAGTTACATAGTGTACTTTTAAGTGGCAGTTTGTAGAAAAAAGTTGAGAAGAAAAGTACCAAAACACATTGTTATAATGCTGTTACCTCTTCAAAAACACACCTGGAGTTGTTTCATTCACACATGTTTGAGTTTTCCTTTATTATTATTAGTCTGTTTACATCTCCAAAGCTCAAAATGCTCTGTTCCACCTTGTGATGTCATGAAGCGGTAGTTTTCCAGTTAACACCTACTTATTACTCAGTAGAGACTGGCAATTCCAGGGCTGAAATGATCCAAATGATTCTAGTGAAGGCGGATGGAACGCTTCCTGTCTTACCACATGACATCACAAGGTGGAGGTGAGTGTTTTCTGTTTGAAAGAAAACACTCCACCTAAATATGCAGGGCTGACGTGTTAAACATGTGTGAATGAAGCAAAAACACAACTCCAGGTGTGTTTTTGACAAGGAAACAACATTATAACATTGATCAGAAAACTGTGCAGTATAGGGCCTTTCAAGTTAATGCTTATAGACATTTGACAAATAACAGAATGCAATTTTGATATTTCTGCAAAAGTGAACAGGCCTCGTTTGGGCTGAGCTGGGAGTGCAGGACTGTAACTCTATCCGGTGAGGTGTTTGTATGAGGTGTTCAAAGACTCAAATATTGATGTGAAATCTGAGCGCTGCGTGTGACCGAGTGTTGGTGCGTCCGGTCTCTGCTTCACACCTGCACTACGTCACTGTGTGTGGAGGACAATGGACCATAAAGACCCCTCATTCACCTGTGACCAATATGTCCGTGGCTTTTAAGTAATGTTCAGAGAGTTTGTACTGTATTACGACCTTGTGCATATAGCTGAAATGTTTTTTTTTTTTTTTACTTTATTTTTGTATTTTATTTGATTTTTACTTGTATATATACATTTATATAATTATACCTCATTTGACAGCTGTCTCTTTGCTCTTTTTGCTAATGTATTATTACCATTTATATTGTTTCTCTTTGTTATTATATTATATATTGTGATGTGTGTCCTGTGTCCAGATAAGATAAGATAAGATATGCCTTTATTAGTCCCACAGTGGGGAAATTCCAATGTTGAAACGCACAGTTCAAGAACAGCAGGAAAATGGTAACATGCAATAAAACAAGATAATAGATAATGGCTTAAAATAATTTAAAAATAGACTTGAAAATAGACTCTAATGTAACACACTGTTTCAGTGATAATTTCCATTTTGGATCAATAAAGTTTGTCTAAAAGTCTAAGTATAGTTAGAGTTCTTTATTTGCTTCTGGTCTCGTATTGTTCGTCCTTGTGTATGTTCTATACTTTGCAGTGACATCGCGCTGGGGGTGTTCTACATGTATGCCTATGGTGGAATGTTCGGCACAGTGACACAATGCGCACGTTAACAAAATAACGTTTTAAAAAGGTTTTAAAATGGTCTGAAAGCTCAAGAAAAGATACAAAATCAGAAGTCTGTGGTCAGTACGAACGTTCATGGTCCTGTTTAAGAGTTTTTTAGGAGTTTAGGAGAATTTTCAACAAAAACGTGAGAGTGACTAACTGAAAAGCTGTCGGCTAACGTGTGAGAGACTTAACAGCACAAATCAGCTCACCTGTTGTAGTCCCAGCTAAGTCTGTTCCTTATAGTATAGATTGTGTTAAAATAAAGATCAGATTAAAGTCTAGCACAACCTAAAACAGATTAGTGCCTACTGTTAGCATCACACCCCAGGGAATGTTAATGACCTCAGCTGCGAAGTTAAAGTGACCGGATGTCCCTATTTATCCAAAAACAGTGATTTGTCCCAGTTTTATACAAGAAATGTCCCAAGTGTCCCTATTTTTGACCAATTTATTACCTGCCAACAGTAAAGTGAGGCATAAATTGTGATTTGTTTAGGTAAAATACAGAAAAACTGCTTAAACATGACTAAAACATTTAGACTTAGACAAACTTTATTGATCCACAAGGGAAATGATTTAAACACAAAGAAAATGTGACGATACTGACTCGTATGTTCGTCATGAATGGGCCGAGTTCAGAACAGTTTTCTTTAATTACGCACTCGTTTCACAATTTTATTATTACCAGCCACTACAAAAAGGGGGTGTACCAGGTTTTGATTTAGCAAAAAACTGGTCACCCTAAGCAAAATGACAACTTTACTGAAGATCGGTACTAGGAGGATACCCAAAAATACTGATAAAAATATAAAAAAATGTAAAAATTGATATTGATTTTTGTCAATATTGGACAACTCTCTTGAACCGTAGCCCGGTGTGTTTGTTTTCGTTTCTTTCCTTGGTGCACTGCTTTTACACGTTAGAGTCTTGTTTATGAAATACACATGCTGTTGTCCTGGAAACCACTCTTAAATCCCCAAACATGGCAGCTGCGTTAAACAACTTCATGCACAACTTTAAACACTGAAGAAAAACCACGCTAAGAGTCCATCCCTGTGTCCACAAACGCACGCGTCATTTAGTATAACGGACGGCAGCGTTATCAAGGGGAGTAGAGCCGTTCCCACAAGCTAACGCCGCTAACGCGTTCCAGCTGCTCCCCGCGGCCTAATAAACGTTATGGATGTAGCCAGCAAGATGTACGGAGCATACGCCGCGGAGACATCACAGTGCATTCTTTCAAAAGTTCAGAGGTGGAGAGAGAGACGGCAACAATGCACTTAAAGCTGCGCTGTGGAACTTTTCTGGTTGCTTAGAATGTTCTGCAATATGGCATTTAGCTTATCCATCCATCTATTTATTTATTTATCTGTCTAATGTGGTCGCCTCTCCACAGATCTGACCTGTAACTTGGTCTTCTGGTATCACCTGCTGGTCTCTGTAGAATTAGAGAAGTTTATTATGAGATATTGTGGAACATTTTAATAAAAAATGATCACTTCAAAATGTGTTATTGTGACAAGCCCTCTTCATCACTGGGCTCAGTGATTCAAGCTGTGATTTGTGCTCGGACCAAGTTCTGTGGTTGTGTCCTTAGGCAAGACACTTCACGCCCCTTTGACCAGCCCCTCTGCCCCCACCACTTGAACTGGCCCCATGAGGCAATCCTCGAAAGTCTTCATGGCCTATTTTTTAAAATTACTTTTTGGCAAATAATAACATGTCTGCATCTTGTATTTCGTTGATTTTTTTCAATTAAAAAATTATATTTATATGAAGTATTTATATTTATATTAAAATAATTATATGATGTATTTGCCATTGAATTTGCAGCCGAATTTTCTTGTCACCTGACAAACAGTGACAGTCAAAGCACACGCAGAGTCTGTAGTGCAGTTAAGGACAGATATGTCTTATATATATTATATTATGATATTTCTCACCTTTGATGTTATTGTTATTAGAAAATAAATAAATGGAATATCTGTGGTATTTCAAATTAAAACAGTGTGAAGTACTTACTGCTTTTGCAAACCACTAGTAACGATAAACAAATATGTGCCAGGAATTATGTGTTGATATAGTTTTGTGGATGGCTGTACCAGGCTCATTTTGGTCTGGGTCATACATTTCTGTTATACGTCCCCAACCCCGGCCCCCCATCACAGTCAAGAGCGAAAATGTGGCCCCCAGAGAAAAAGGTTTGGTGACCCCTAGTGGAAGGCATTAGTGCTCTTATTTAACACAGATATTCTTAAAACACAGATTTTTGTTGTAACACAGTGAGTTCTAGGGCCCAGTTCCTAATAGAAATAATCAGGATCAACATTTGTTAATTGACCTTTTGGATATTTCATGGCAAAGTACAGTGTAATCTATAGGTAAAACTCTGTGATGACTTCATCACACTGTAGAATCTGAAAACCAGCAATAAGTGCCCCTCTCCCCCTCTTCACACTCTCCCTGCCCTCCCGCTGGTGCTCTGTTCCTGGGGTTTTGAAGTCTGTAACATCCATCCTCTTCTGTCCTGTTAGGTCTGTTTTCCTGCTCTGTTCCCCAGTGGAGGTGAGCTGAACTGGGGTGTAAATCCACAGGCCTGTCCCGGGTGCTACTCCCAGCGTGGAGGGAGGAGAGGCAGACTTCCTCCATAAACACGTCTCTGGTATGAACATGAGGCTGCAGGCTGCAGGCGATGTGTCATGTCAAAAGTACAGAATAGGTTGTGTTCATTCTATAATTCCCGAGCTGCAGGACAGGGCAGAATTCTACGGTGGAATTTACTGTTTAACTGTCAAAAGCTTTCCCGATCAGCCAGTCCCTGCTACACACAAGGTCTGGCTTCTTATTTATAGCATATGTCTCTTTCATGTGAAAAATCTTGAAAATGTTCATAATTCAGAGCAAAATATATAACTTCTTTTACCTCAGGTTTGCAGAAATCTGTGCTTTTCTTAGTCTCAGTGGAGGATTTTACCTATGGTGCCTGTTTTGGGTTGATCCAGTACAGAGAGAGAAACATGCAAACTCTACACAGAAAGGCCTTGGTGTGAATTGGACCTAGGAATCGAACCTGGAACCTTCTTGCTGTGAGGCGTGAGTGCCAGCCGCTCAGCCACCATGCTGTACCTCTGTAATTGCTGGACCTAACCACATGAAACCAAAAATGAACAAAAATGAAGTTATTTCAGTACCTAGAGCTACTTTGAGTACTTGTTTATTTTAGCGACATCAGTTTCCTTATTTAGAACTACATTATTTTTAGCCCATTATTTAGTCCAGGTTTAGAAGAACTGGACCCCGTGTCTCGGTGTTAATGCCTCTGCTCTCATCTCTGTGACCTGTGCAGAACCTGAGCCTTCATTACAAGCTCCTCTGACTCTGGGACAAAAGACGCTCTTCTCGTGTGACTAATGAAAGATCGGCTTTACTGTGGCTTTCTCTGCTCCACCGCTTATCCATATTTCACACCAGGCCGCCGGATCAGGTACAAGACTCCTGACAGGGTAATGCTAACTGTAAGGAAAATCTGCTTTTAACCATGTTTTAACAGTGACGTGGATTTTTAGTGATTCGTGCGTGTTTGAGTAATCCTGGGTTGTCCTTCATTCATGACTTGAGCGCTCAGGAAATTTCTGTTTTCACCTGCCCCCTATCCCCAATCCTCAATTATCAATTTATCTGGCACAAAACGCGAATATCTAAACATTAAGGTACCTCCGTTCTCCATTCGTCCTGCAACCAGTGGGACCCATCTCCAGATCTTGAGCTGGTCTTGGTCAGGATTTGACGTATGATGCATGTTTTGGTGTTTTTGGGTTGATGAAACTGGAGTGCCTGGAGGAAACCCACCCAGACAAAGTTAGAACATGCAAACTCCACACAGAAAAGTCCGGGAATCAAACCCAGAACACACAACATATTTTACAAATAGGAATCTGACGTGGAAATAGAAGATCTGAAACACCCAAACTTCAGCCTAACACCAAAAGTCCAACTGCAGAAACACGACTGTGAAGACGTCAACATGGCCCCAGTCCCCCCAGCCTTTCAAACTTCATCAGACTCATGAGCTCAACGTGGACGGGCCTCCTCTGTGTGTTATTTGTGTGTTCTTTGTGTGTTCTTTTCTGTGTGTATGTTCTTCTCTGTATGTTCTCCATTGTGTGTTTTCCTCTGTGTGTGCGTCATTGTGTGTGTTCTTTTATGTGTGTTCTCCTCTGTGTTCTTCTCAGTGTGTTCTCCTCTGTGTGTGTTCTTCTCTGTTCTTTGTGTGTTCTTCTCTGTTGTCTTCTCTGTTCTCCTCTTTGTTCTTCTCTGTGTGTTGTCATCTGTGCTCTTCTTTGTATGTTCTTTGTGTATTTTCCTCTGTGTGTTGTCCTCTGTGTGTTCTTCTTTGTGTGTTCTTCTCTGTGTGTTCTTCTCTGTGTGTTCTTCTCTGTGTGTTCTCCTCTGTGTGTTTTTTGTGTGTTCTCCTCTGTGTGTTCTTTGTCTGTTCTCTGTAGGCCCCACTGACTCTGGCCTGGACTGAACGAGGTGAGGAGCTCTGGCTTAAAGGTGCATTGTGTAACTTTTTGATGCTTGTTTCTATGGAGATTGCTCATTACTCTGCCTGGAATGTTCCACAGTATGACATTAAACAGCTCTACTTTACATTTATTCAATCACAGGTGGTTTTATAGCTCAAAAATACCTAGAAAAACAGGCCTTCTGACTGTGAGCGGGGTCGCCTCTCCACAGATCTGACCTGTAACTTGGTCTGGTTTGGTCTCCCTGAAGATAGAAACGTTTAATGCCATACTGTGGAACATTCCAGACAAAGCAATAACATCTCCATGAAGAAAAGCATTTGAGGGACCCTCCACCAGAAAAGTTACACAATGCACCTTTGATATTGTACGGTTGAAAATTCTCAGCAAAGCAACAAGGTACGTGTGCATGGGGAATTAAATCATGAAATTTACAACTAAACTGGAACAGTAACAACATTTTTGAAACAATACAACCAGTTTTCATTCTTCTGTCCATCTTAACGTCTCATATTTGATGCTTTTATTCATGGTGAACACAGTGGACATTGATACTCTATTCTTCTGTATTCTGTATCTTTGTCATTTGAGCATAGTTTATTCAGTCATTTCTATTTTCCTTAACCTCAGCTTGTACAAAGGCCTGTTTGAAGCCCTGCATATACAGTATCAATGTACCGCACTATTTCTTTAAGTCATGAGATCTAAGCTTATTTCACCTCTTTCACCGTTAAAATCCGAACAAAGAGAAGACAGGAGACTGTAAGGGACGCAGGTGGTGCTGGGGAGATCCGGTGGTCCGATTGTCTACAAATTGATGGAGTGTTTTTGTGAATGAAACATGATTCTACGATTCTGTTCAATGACCACAACTTTATAGTCCCCACAGGAGGAAGTGTAGAGCATGTAAACCATCCCTCAAAGCTGCTGTCAGGAGCATATGAGCAGAGTGCAGCAGCGTGGTACTGTTTCAGAGGCCTAAAGGGAAAAAATACACTATATTATATATGATTATCATTTAAATCTTATCAAAAACAAAATAAACATGCCAGCTATGTCATAATTTCAGATGGATGGTAGGTCCATACATAACTCTATGGATTAAGAGCTTAATTTTTTACTAAAATTCCAGTTGTTGAAGCTTAATATTAGTTTAGGATTGGCTCCACAACCTTGCCAGTGTCTTGCTGCAAGCTAACATACTAACATACTAACATGAGCTACCTCTTTTCTGCATTTACTGTAGTTAGTTTTTGTTTTAGTTTTTCCTCGAGTGATGCAGAAAAGAGGGAGCCACTGTCTGTGTGAATGTTCATGTATGTTAGTTTTGGCAAAGTGTCTTTTTTGGGGAAAACAAAAAACAAAAAACAAACTACTATTTGAAAAATTCAGACTCATGTCATGTTACGCAGCCACTTTTCAAAAGTAACTAACACTAAATGAAAATCCTCCACTTGTTAATGGATCTGTTTTTGTGTAAACACATTTGACCCACGCCTCGCAGGTGCAGCTGGGGCACGTGTCAGGAGCAGTGAGTTACTGCTGTACAGCCCAGGGACCCATCTCCAGATCTTGGTCACAGTTTTACACAGCGCTTTTCCACCTTCAAGGCACTCAGCGCTTTACAACAAAGAACCACTCACTCATTCATACATCAGTGTACGCAGACGCTAGGGGCAAGGTGGGTTAAGTGTCTTGCCCAAGGACACAACGACGGTATTCACCTGTGGGAGCTGGAATCACACCGCCAACCTGTGGGTCAGTGGATCTGCCCGCTCAACCAATGACGTTGATGTCGAGAGCAGGATTCGAACCAGCAACCTTCTGAACCAACTGAGCTACGTGAGCTCGTCTTGGTCAGGGCTACTTTAGCTGGAGGATTTGACCTTATGTTCATGTTTTGGGCTGATGGGGGAAACTGAAATGCCTGGAGGAAACGAGGAAACGACAACAGTGACAGTGGCTGACTCTGTGTGGAGTTTGCATGTTCTCCTGTGTCTGGGTGGGTTTCCTCTGGGCACTCCGCTTTCCCCCATCAACCCAAAACAGGCACAATAGCTCAAATCCCCCAGTTAATTTAAATATCTCTAATTTGTGAGCCGGTAGTCAACTAAATTCTGTCAATTTAAGTCTGTGAACCCTGAAAACTATTAGAAAAACTGACCCAAACTACACTCAAAATACGATAAGAATTATACAGAAGTAAACAGCATCTTGATTATGTAAAAGAAGAGATTAAATTAACAAATCACTCCCAAAACTCTAAATAACTCACTCCATACCTTCCCCTTTCTGCTGTTGTAAAAAAAAGAAAGAAACCATACAATAATTAGTCTACTATTCAGAATTTTGGTCAACTAAGACTCTCAACTGATTAATGCATACATCTAAAGACTGAGGCTGTAAGTCTTTAGTCGTCTTTAACTAAGTAATCTTTATGGTATTTTAGTCGATCAGATCTTGTACTGATCATTTTGTTTAGATTTTAAAGACAACAGCAGAAAGGAGAAGTTAGTGAGTGAATTAGCAGAAGATTTGGTATGTTTTGAAATTTATAAAAAGGCAGATTTAACTCGTGATTCTTTCCTAGTACTTTTTCCTTCCCTGACCAGCCAGTCTGGAACCCTGGAACCTGGACCATAGACTGTGAAAAACCTCCGTCCAAATTTTAGAAGATCCAACCACAGCCGCTAATTTGCAGCACGTGTCTCTCAAATGTGGACGACATCTCCTCTTGAAAATTCTTGGAACATTAAGAACAAAAGATATAACTTCTTTTACCTGAGATAAGTAACAGTTTGGTGCTTCAACTGTTGATTCTGTGAAAATCTGCTGTTTCTCAGTCCTTTATGTAGATTTTTCTCCTTTTTTTTATGTTTAAGCAGCCATATTTGTTCTTCTCTCATGGGTTAATCCACCTGTCAATCACTTCCTCTCCTCGATTCTGCAGGAAATGGGTGAGGAAGTTCCGCCCACAGAGGAGACAGAGCGAGGAGAAAGGATCTAAACTCCTCACTGAGACCAGTAAAGTTTGATTCTTTTCTCTGACGTCTGCTCCTGAAGACTCCCTCAGGTTTACTCCTTCCTTCCGTGGTTTTCTTAATATGACACATTTGATTGACAGCTGAAAAATGGAGGATCAAGGAGAAAGAAACGAAAAAAGAGAATTGTGACGCGCCCAAAGTGTGTTCTGGCTGGACAGGTAAACTTTTTTCTGCATAGTTTTTGCATGAACTCCCCCTGCAGGTGTAGTTTGAGAGTTTTTGCCACACCCCCTTTTTAGTCGACCAATCAAACGGCAGGACATGTCTTTAGTTTACCAAGAACTTTTTTGCTCGACTACAACCCTATTAATGTGAATAACAAGATAAAGTAAGTTTAGAACAACTGCTGGTAATAAAACTTCTGATGAGCCTCCAAAACATACAAAACAACATGGATTCTGATTTCTTTTTAAACCACAAAAACAATATTCAGTTTCAGTATTAATAAATAATCTTTATTTTAGTAAAAACAGAATAAATAGTTGTAATAACTTAATAAACTCCACATGTCATAAATAAGAGTTGTACAGCCTTCACATGCCTCATTGCTCTGAGCTACAGTCTGTTTGTGATGTCCGTCCGAGTCAGGTCCAATCACACTGAACGCATTAGGAGTCCTGTCGCCGTGGGAACAGCACCAGGAGAGCAGCTCATCCTTCAGAGCTTCATGTGTTTACGTTTAGACTCTGCAACCCGCCAAATATCTACAAAGGCAAAATATGTAGCTTGGTCTGAGAGGTTTTGACCAGTTTGGAGTTAGTTATTCTAGATCAGTGGTTCTCAAACTTTTAACACCAAATAGGCTTCCATTTGAAAAAATATTTGACTCTACAGGTGTTAAATAAACCAGCTGCAACATGCCAAATATCTACACAGCTTTGAATGAAGACTAAATACTGTATGTAGCTTCGTCTGAGAAGTTTTGACCAGTTTGGAGTCAGTATGTCTAGATCAGTGTTTTATAAACTTTCACTCCAAATAGGCTACAAACTTAAAAATATTTGACTCTACGGGTGTTAAATAAACCAGCTGCAACACCCCAAATATCTACATGGCTTTGAATGAAGACAAAATATGTAGCTTGGTCTGAGAAACTTTGACCAGTTTGGAGTTAGTTATTCTAGATCAGTGGTTCTCAAACTTTTAACACCAAATAGGCTTCCATTTAAAAAAAATATTTGACTCTACAGGTGTTAAATAAACCAGCTGCAACATGCCAAATATCTACACAGCTTTGAATGAAGACTAAATACTGTATGTATTAGTTATTCTAGTTCAGTGGTTCTCACACTTTTCACTCCAAATAGGCTATAACCTTGGAAAATATTTGACTCTGCAGGTGTTAAATAAACCAGCTATGTTATGGCTGAGTTTGCAGCACGCCATATATCTACACAGTCATGAATGAATGCAAAATATGTAGCTTAGTTTGAGAAGTTTTGACCAGTTTGGAGTGAGTTATTCTAGTTCAGTGGTTCTCAAACTTTTCACACCAAATAGGCTTCCACTTTAAAAAAAATATTGACTCTACAGTTGTTAAATAAACTCGCTATGTTTACGCTGAGCCTGCAACACATCATATATCTGCACAGCTTTGAATGAAAGGAAAATATGTTGTGCTTGTCCTGAGAAATTTTGAAAAGTTTGGAATTAAGTAGTTTAATTAAGCAGATAAATGGCTCTCAAACTTTTCACTCCAAATACTAAACAGCGCGGAAAAACTCTGGTGTCAATTAATCTGGAATGGCTCCTGCTGGGAAGAGCCAATTAGAGCAAAAGCAGAGCCAAGAGACATGCTTCAATAATGAAACAATATAGTTTTTGGCCAAAGTAATGTGTAGCAGCTCCCTTATTAGAAATTATTTTTAAAATGTTTTTGACGGAAAATACTGTTTCTGTAATGCACCAAAGTTGTGTAGATTCAAACTTATCAGTCGGGAGTTGTGCCAAATGGTGGATTAAATGTGACAATCCTTTGCAGCAAGTACCGTTTAAAAAAGTATTAAAAAATTTGACTTTTTAGGTGCCTCCAGGTCTAAACCAGGACGATTCCTGGTCTAAACAAGAGCTAACCCTAATGGAGCTTAACAGGGATCAGCGCCAGTTCCATAAGTAAATTTCTAGTTTTTCCCATAGAATAATAAAATAAAAATAAATAAATAAAATAAAATAAAATGTTTCTCAGGGCTAATCAGTAATGAGGAAACTAATGACCACAAGACCTATAATTTTTTTATAAACCAAATAAACCGCTAAATTATTAAAGCATTTCACAGAATCTTGTGTTTTAAAAGTGTTTTTTGGACTTAAAACAACTGCATTATGGATATTAGTTAGCATGTAGCTGGTTAGCCTCTGCGATACTGTTGAACTCTTAATATTTGAATTTTTTGGAAACTGTATGGGAAAAATGAATGGTAAATTTACTTCTGGAACAGGAGCGAGCGGTCACTGTTGAGCTCCATTACACAACAGCGTTGCTCTGTGGCAAAAACATGACTCTAAATAAAACGTAAAAATACAGAGGAATCTGCGTACCCCCAGTGGTACATGTACCACAGTTTGAGAACCACTTTTCTTGACGTTTTGAAGTCAGAATACACATCCAAAGAGTTGACTCTTCGTTGACTTCCACCGTGAGGTCAGTAAAGTTCTATTAGATCTTAAAGGTGCTCTATGGAACTTTTTTGGTGATGGGAAATTTTCATCTCCATGGCGATGTTACTGCTTTTCCTGCAATGTTCCACACTTAACATTCAACTAATCCATCTCCATGCAGACAAGCACATAATGCCACCAGCCAAGTTACATATCAGAACTGTGGAGAGGCGAGCCCATGAAGACTATCACCAGGAAAGTTACATAGTGCACCTTTAAAGGGCCCATATTACTATTTCTGATCTCTGTTCTAATGTTGTTTCCTCATCACAAATAGACCTGGAGTTGTGTTTTGTTTTAGTCACACATGTTTAACACACAAATCTGTATATTTAGGCTGAGTTCTTCTCGCAAACTGAAAACACTCAATACAGGAAGTGCTCCACTGTGTTTTTAAACTCCATAGACCTTCACTAGAATCATTTGGATCACATCAGCCCTCTCATCTCTACTGAACTAAAGGTAAAATGGAGCTGTTAACTTGAAAACATCATGACATCACAAGCTGGAATGGAGCATTTTGAGCTTTGGAGATGTAGACAGACAAATAATAAAGGATTACGCAAATAAGTGTGAATGAAACAAAACACAACTCCAGGTTTGTTTTTGACTAACAGGGCTCAAAGCTCACAAGAGTCAGTTTTGTGTAATACAGGACCTTTAACTCTGTAGATTTTCCTTTTTTTTCAGTCCTGTCACCCTCTGGTCACACACACGCACACTTTCGGGCAGAGTGCTTCCTCATCGTGTGGTAGATCAAGTTATCATCCAAAAACGAGAGATCATCGTCAAACGCGACTGGCCGACAGCAGGCCTGGGCGGGGCGGTCTCTAGGGGGCAGTCTCTTGCTCTGGACCAGGTTGGAGAGGATTTTGTCATAGTTTGTCTCTGATTTTCTGCATGGTCCTGCGCAGTACCTGAAAATCATCTCTTCGCTGGAGCGGTATCCCAGGGCCAGGTCAGTCACGTTCAGCTGCACCTGCCTCAGCACACAGCCCTGGTTCTTACCCCTCCCTGCTCTCCCACGCTTCCCCACCGCCCCTCTCCTCTGCTGGGTAGGTGGTCCCCTCTTCTTGGCCCTTCTGTGTCTAGTCCTGGCGGTTGTAGCCGAGGGAGAGGAGGAAGAGGAAGAGGAGGAGGGAGGGGAGGTGGAGGAAGAGTGGTGTATTCGACTGATGGTAACTTTGATGAGGTCCACTACGTCTGCATAGTCGTCCAGCAGCGATTCTTCCATAACGTCTGTAATAGAAAAGAAAAAAGAACTGAAGCTAAAATATGGATATGAAGATGTGACAGACCTCTGCTCTGTTCAAACCTAGTTTCTGTAACAGCATTTTATCTTCACTCTTTGCTCCAAAATATAGTTATTTTCATTTTAATTACTCTCGTCACTTATAATGACCTAGTGTACAAATTGGGCATCACAAATAAATACGTCTTTCCTAAGCCACGTTAATATGCAAAGTTGAATTTCCAATATAGGTTTTTTTATGGCCAGTGCCGATACGATTGTTTAGAATCCAGAGAAACCGATGGGCGATAAGGTCCACCGATATTTTTAGGCTGATCTGTAGGGCTGATTTTGATTATTTTCCCCAAATTATGTTTTTTTTTTTATTTGTTATTGTAATATGTTATTAACTACAAACTCACTCAGTCCTTTTTTTTTTTTTTTTTTTTACCACAAATCTATAATAGCTGAGCAGCAACACTTTGTGCAACTATCTCAAATAAAGCTTTTTGTGCACTCTTCAGGCAGCAGGTCAGCCAAACAAAATATTGGCTTGTGCTGAAGATTTAAGGCCGATAGCTGATACTAAAAAGTGCAAATATCGTCAAACCGATATCTCTTTAAGTAAAAGGTTGGTCCTTTTGTGTATTTTAGAACAGACTAATCTTTACATGAGAGTTACTATGGTTTTCATGACAAGCTCTGGGTTATTCATCTTAGCTCCAGACAAATAGGGCCTCAAACAAAAAAAACAAAACACACACTGGGAACATGTTTGATTAGATCATGTGAGATCTGGATCATTTGAGTTGTTGGGACATGAGGCCTAAATTGGTACACCATAAAAGTTGTGTCAAATCAAACCTTCATAAAAACAAAAAAGAGGGATACAGAATAGATCCTTACACTTTTCTCCAACTTCCAGCATTTCCTCTTGTTCCTCCATGGGCCGACGCCTCACGGTGGACTTGGCCGACAGACTGGCGCTGCTGCCCGGGGAACTGACCGACAGTCGTACGCGCACCGGCGGAGGCATCTCCAAAGGTCTCTCCTCCTCCTCCACCTCCACCGTGCGCGCTCCCGTGTGTCTGACCGGGCCGGCGTGCACGCAGCTCAGCAACAGCATCAGACAAGTGGTCAGGCTATGCCATAACTTCATGGTCCACTACTTTTCTCCGCGTGAAAAACATGACGAAGCGTTACGCAGCGACAGATACCGACATGATCAGTGCGCACTGGAGAAAAGACGGCCGGAGGAATTCATTTCAGCTCCTGCGCGGGTGAAATACGTAAGAATCCAACTTAGCAAAGCATTTAAAAGGATTTGAAGGTGATTTTCGTAAGTAATTAGTCCACATAAGCAAAAAAATGATCCCAGTTTTGACTTGTGTGTTGAGAACTTGTGTCACCATCCAACCATCTGTCTTCTGCGCACAGAGTGAACTGTCCGAGCGGAGAAGGAGATGCGCGGAGGAGGAGGAGGAGTGACCGCGTCTATCGACTCCACCCACTGCTACTACCACAGCACACGGTAAAACACGGCCAAAATCTACCACTGAGCTGGCTTCTGGGCGGGTAAGGAATCCAAACTGCTCTGCAAAGTGTTTAAAAGACTCGTATTACGCAATTTTCTGGTCTCTGTTATAATGTTGTATGTTTCCTCATCACAAACAGACCTGGAGTTGTGTTTTGTTTCATTCACACATGTTTAACACACAAACCCTGCAGATTTAGACTGAGTTCAATTTGTGATGTCACGTTTGCATAATCCTTTGTTAGTCTGTCTATATCTCCAAAGCTCAAAATGCTCCTTGTGATGTCATGAAGCGTTTTCAAGTTACCGTTTATCTTTAGTTTAATAGAGATGGGAAATTCCAGAGCTGAAATCTTCCAAATGATTCTGCTGAAGGTGTACGGAGTTTAAAAACACAGTGGAGCACTTTTCGTATTACCACATGACGTCACGAGTTGGATCAGAGAGTTTTCAGTTTGAGGAAAGAACTCAAAAAGAACTAAATCTGCAGGGTTTGTGTGTTAAACATGTGTAAATGAAACAAAACACAACTCCAGGTCTGTTTTTGATGAGGAAACAACTTTATAACAGATCAGAAAATAGATTGATATTGGCCCTTTAATATTTCCAACATAAAACTTTCGTCACTTGTAGAATTACTCACAGTGGGAAGAGTGACCAAAACTTGAGTCCTGTTAGACTGTCACACGCCAATATTTCCCATTAAACTGCTCCTGAGAAATCCAGTGTTTTTCGGAGAATTGAAACTGTCCAAGACAAAACAGCTCATTTAGTGCATTTTCAATGAAGCGTGCTGCCAGCCGGTAAACTACCAGAGATGGAATGTAGTGTGCAGCCAACTGAAACAGGAAACTGCAAAATCCTCCTCTGGAGCCGAATACATGAAAAATAGTATTTAGTAATTAAGATATATTATAGTCTGGCACAAATTGTGGAATTGGAAAATGTAATTCCTCTGAGGTTTAATAATACATAACTGTTAACACATAACATTTAGATCACCATATTGCCTTTTGTTGGTTTGAAAAATACCATATTCACCGAAAACAACATATTAACAAGTTTTATAAGGTCCACTTTTGTTTTTTATTTATTAAAGCCACAGTATGTAACTTTAGACTTTTATTATATCATTTTAGATATGTTTATTGCACTGAAAAAAAAAAACATGCACCTTTGCTGTATGTGGGCTTGCATCTCCACAAACCTGACTCTGCCTGGAGGAACAGTTTGTTAACCCTAACCCACGGAAACAATTAATTCCACAGTATGGCATAAAACATGTCTGTCTCCATGGAGAATGTTGCAAAGTTTGGGTTTAAGTTTCTATTTTCAGTCACACAGCTGACAATCCAGCTCTACAAAGTTACATACTGTAGCTTTAAATATTATCACTTTTGGATGGACAAATCATAGAGTTTATAAATAAATACATAGCTAACTTGCTAACAGGAAGTGTGCATGGGAGCGTTTCCAGCTCCTTTTCCTCTGGCTCCAATTCACTTTACATTGAAATATTGTCCCCCGTCTCTCTGTACCTGCTGCTGTGAGCCTCGTCATTTTGGTCTTAAAATGTTTGCATTAACCCGCTCTACATGATCCTGGGGTTTTTATTTCACTGTTTTGTTCGTAAATCAGTTCCTATTCCTAATATGGAGCCTGGCTCCAAATACGCCCCTATAACCGCGAGCCTCGGTGAGCTTCATTTGACTGGAGCCGAATGCGATGGGTGACGTCACACTCCTTTAGTCCACTTCTTTACAGGGTATGGGACAAATGGACTTTGAAAACAGGCAGAACGTCTGAATCCCCCGGGATGAGTTTAGTCTGAGACAGAGAAAAGCGTTTGTCATCGCTCAGCAGAGTTCTCTGTAATTTGAGGTTGTGACTGTGCAGTTTTGTACTGAAATCAGACCTTATGTTTTATTTAATGTAAAAACAATACAGAAGCGTGCTGCCAAAAATGGCCAAAATTACAGTTAAATCTTTCCATGAAGCACTTGTTTAGTCCGAAAAGCAGCTGCAGGATTTCACTGAGTCTTCTGAGCTGCTAATGTTACTGTGTGATTATTCACAATCAGGTTAAAGGAGGTTTGGGGAGATGAATACAGGCAAGGAGCCAAACACGGCAACAAGATATTCTGTTCATAAATATGGTTTACTGGGGATTAAGGCACAGGGGGAGAGCAGCTAAAACTCTACAAAGTCACACTACTGTAACTTCAAGGTCCTGTATTAAAGGTAAAACAGACTCTTGTGAGATTTAAACCAAGTTACAGTGTCGTTACCTCCTCAAAAACAACCTGGAATTGACTGATTTTGATAAAGATTTTGCATTGAATTTTATTAAACAGAAGCAACTGAATTGATCTTTTTATTCTAGCTGTTTTTATTTATTTGTTCAAATAAATAAACGTACAGATACATGCTCTCAAATTTAACTGTAAAACTTGCTGTAATGTGTGGAAAATGATCCTCAAATAAATAAATAAACAATAATAAAATAATGTAGTGAAGTCAGAGTAAAAAGTATCCACTTCTCTACTTAAGTAAAGTACAGATACATAAATGTATACAGTAAGTACAGTATTTTACTACTTTACACCACTGCAAGAAACACAAATGTTCAAATCATTTCATATTTTCACATAAAGCTTTTGTCACTTAGACTTACTCAGAGTGGGAAGAGAAATCACAACTTTTACTCAAGTAAGAGTACTGTTTGTTACATTACAATATATTACTCAAGTAGAAGTAAAAGTATGATGTCTATAACAATTTGGAGAAGTATAATTCAAGTAAAATACATGTCTGGAAACTTTGAAAGACGAATTGCGGCAAAACTATTAGCAGCCAAGATTTTATTATATTTATGTAACTAGATCCTTATAACAGGAGGGATTTCAGCACAAATCTCCAAGTGTAAATTTGCCTTTCACAATATATAAATGAATTATATTAAAACATCCTCTGGCAGGGAGACGGGGCAAAGAAAATGAATCTTTTTATTATATCTGCACAACAGTATCTCTCTAAGCACTGGCAAAAGGCTCAGTCTCTGCTGCCAACTGGACAAGAGCGTATCGTCGAAATGAAAAATGCAGATGTGGAAAGTACCACTGGCAAATCATCAGACTATATATTTTTGTTTTTACAGACACTTCATTATAAATGATCTGAAAAAAGCCAGACTGATATGTGTTGTACTTTATAATACTTATTTAAAAACGTCATACCTGGTTTTAGTGTCTTATTTGAAACAGTTTGCAGTGGTCCAAAGTTATTCCTCATTTATTTTATGCATTCAGAGTTATTTAGTTTTGCCATTACGGTAAACAACTAGCATACTAACACGCCCTTCCTAATTATCTGACAATAAAACGCTTAATTATTACATGCAGACCGTATAAACCAGACTTATTTTGACGTCAGGAGCTGCTTTTACAAGATAAATGTTGATCAAATGTGGAAAATTGGGTCCAGGGCCTTTAACCTGGAGTTTCTATATGATTTGAAACGTAAAAACAACAGAAGAAGCAGAGAAATCAAACGAGCCACCTGTTTGTCTCCATGGAGATGTAATTGTTTTGCCCTGGAGATGGATTACAGGTCAGATCTGTGGAAAGACAAACCTGCGCTCACGCCATTATGCATGTTTTTCTACGATATTTTAACACTAGTAACAATAATAACATCTATAATTGATTTGAAGTGCAAAATTAATGCCATACAAAGCAATAACATATGTCTTTCTTGAATTTAGTGTTACGCAATAATTCCTTACGTGCAAGAACGGACTGGCAATCTGTGCGTTCTGGAAAAGTCCAGAACGGCCGTCTGGTCTACCGTCGTACTAACAACAGAGGGCGCTAATACGATAATTTGCCCATTTGTCAAACATAAATTGTATAGGCCTAAAAGGCGACAAAGAAGAGCGGGTTACTCGTTGATTTCAATACGTCAAAGATGTTGAACAGAAAACATAAGGAGAAAGGTGGATGGGAAAATGTTAAAGACAAAATGAAGTGAAATGAAGTGATTTAGGTGTTTTTGTTAATAAACAATCAGAAGTAGTTCATCTTTGTGTGTTTTCTTCAGTTATTTCATTATTGATTTATTGAAATTATTCAGTATTAATTATTTAAATTATCAAAATCCCCCCCGTGGTCGGCCTATTTGTAGAGAAAAGATCCAGGGCTGTTTTTTGGTCCCAGTCCGTCCCTGCTTGTGTGCATTCTGGGTGTGAACGGGCTCGTCTTTCCACAGATCTGACCTGTAACATGGCCTGTGTTTTTAAACTCCACACACCTTCACTAAAATCGCTTGGAATATTTCAGCCCTGGACTTGCCCTTCTCTACTGAACAAAAGGTAAAAGGAGCTGTTAAGTTGAAAACTACCACTTCATGACATCACAAAGAGGACTAGAGCATTTTAAACTTTGGAGATGTAGACAAAAGATTACTCAAACACGTGTGAATGAAACAAAACACAACTCCAGGTGTTTTTGAGGAGGAAACAACATTCTAACATGGATTAAAACGCACAAGAGTCAGTTTTGTGTAATATAGGACCTTTAATTTGGATATTTGGAAAAAGCTATAAAGTTCAGGTGTGACATGTGTTGAAAATAGGATCATAAATACAGTTGTGTGTGTGTGCGTGTGTGTGTGTGTGTGTGTACAGCTGTGCGTGGCTCTGGCCTCTTTGTAGTGTCCTGTTTGATAGATCACACTCTGGTTTTACACATGTGTTAGCTTCATTCTCCCAGCTCTGCCTCTGATGCTAAACATGCTAAAGACATTTCAGTAACTTCTCTGTGTTTTCGCAACTAATCACTGCGAGAGGCTTCCACCGTTACCGCGGAAACCTCCTCCTCTATGCGCTGTTATACACCCAAAGCTCAAATACACAGAGCAGATGTGCGCACTGCAGAAAGGGAATGATTAGACTCCAAATGTCTTCAATCAGGTTTACTAAATCTATCAAAAAAATTCTCAGTTTAAAATGTCAGAAAAACTGTGTTACTTAAAGCCACAGTATGTAACTTTTTAGCCAAAAAAATAGACACATTTTAGTCTCACCTGCATGATTCTATTTCGATGGAAACATGGAGGAGACATGCCACCTCCAGAAAGTTACGTACTGTATCTTTAAGTTATCTCGCCTGCATTTTGGATGGAATATTCTGTATAGATGATCTAAAGAAAACTTACATGACCTGTTATTATTATTATTATTTTAATATTATTAAGCTCAGACTGCTGTGTTACAGTTTGTACACCCTTATGTAATAGATAATACTCCCTACAACTGTACAACAATTTAATCTTAAGTAACAGATAACCTTATGCCCTGACAATCAGCATAGTATTGTACCGCCGTTTTTGTCTCTTGTTTATAGCTGTGATTTTATAGTTTATTTTATATTTTATTACTTATTTTTCTATTTTATTTTGACTTGTACATATACATTTATTTTTTATAATTATGTCTCATTTGACACGTGTCTCTTGCTCTTTTTTGCTACACCATCTATTTTTGTTACTCTCTGTTATTATATTATATTGTGATGTTTGAGCTACTGTGTCCAAATAATTTCCCTTGTGGATCAATAAAGTTTGTCTAAGTCTAAGTCTAAATATATTTTTGTATCGTTTTGATAAATGATGCCATGTTTGAAGCTCCATAGAAATCTGAAACAAGACATTTCTATTGTTATTCTTTCTTTCTTTCTTTCTTTCTTTCTTTTTTTTTGTTTAGTGTGTGTGTGTGTGTATGTGTGTGTGTGTGTGTGTGTGTGTGTGTGTGTGTGTGTGGGTGTCTGAAGCTCACACACAGGAGCTCAGGCAGGGAAAACCTTTTAATTCCATGTAGTAATCTGCTCAGTCCATTAGTGGGCACTGTTGTTTCAGTTTTGGGACTGTAAGAGTTCAACCACAGTGGCCTGTTCTGTTAGAGCCTTTGAGAGTTCAGTTTATTTATCCTGAACCATCTGCAAACATGCTGACTTCATGAAGAGAAGATGTTTTATACCAGACTTAGCTAGAGCTCGACTCCACACGAATTCCCAATAATCAGATATGAATCATTAAAAGTACTTGGTCTTGGTCTAATTATTTCTCCTGTGTAACGTGCTCCTAGGTTAATAAGATTCTATAGTGACTTTCTGTCAAATCATCACTACATCAGTAAAAATCCATCCATCCATCCTCTTATCTTGGGCCAGGTCGCGAGGGCAGCAGTTTAAGCAGGGACTCCCAGACTCCCTTCACCCTGGACACTTCCTCCAGCTCTCTGTTATTATATTATATTGTGATGAATGAGCTATTGTATCCAAATAATTTCCCTTGTGGATCAATAAAGTTTGTCTAAATCTAAGAGCATGCGTCTGATTGGTTAATCTGCCTGTCAGTCACGCTCTTTGACATCAGGGAGACAAGACACAGCTCCAGATCCACTCGTCTCTGTAAAGTTTTGTCAAAGCGTGTGGTTCTGGCTGGACAGGTAACCCAGGTAAGCGCAGATTGGCGGCTACACTAAATCTCTTATTTGACATGTGAATGTACAAAGCCATTTTATACATTATGTTAGTGACACGTGATGCTTATGAGACAAAAAAACTACAACTTTTACAGCGGCCACCTGCTTTTCTCCACGGAGATGTTGCTGCTTTGCTTGGAATGTTCCTTAGACTTGGACTTAGACAAACTTTATTGATCCACAAGGGAAATTATTTGGACACAGTAGCTCAAACATCACAATATAATATAATAACAGAGTGACAAAAATAGATGGTGTAGCAAAAAAGAGCAAGAGACACGTGTAAAATGAGACATAATTATGAAAATAAATGTACAAGTCAAAATAAAATAGAAAAATAGGTAATAGACTATAAAATCACAGCTATATACAGTTCCACGGTATGACATTAAACGTTTCTATCTCCATGAAAACCAGCAGGCGACGCTCCACAGATCTGACCAAGTTTCAGGTCAGATCTGTGGAGAGGCAGGCGACCCCGCTCACAGTAAGAATGCATGTTTTTCAAGGTATTTTTGAACAATAAAAACACCTGTAAATAAATGTATATAAATGCAAATGTCTAGTATCTCAGGCAACGCAGTAACGTCTCCATGGAAACAAACAGGTAGCAGACCGTCTCCTCCTCCCAGTCACTCTCCACTGTCCCTCGGTGCCTCTCCGAGCTGGAAAATCTGCCTTTTCCTACGCAGCACCGCGGTCTTTTACATCATCATTTACAGAAAGATCTTAAATCGGAATCTGTGATGTCACTTGATAAGTTCAGGAAAACTGTAAATAGTGCGGTGACGGAGACGTGTGTGTTTTTCTTGAGACATGCAAATGGTTTTGTAATGTGATATTTTGAGATTTTACTGTTTTGTATTGATTGTGTGGCTGCTCCTTGGCCAGGTTTGTCTCGAAAAAGAGATTCTGAAACTCAGTGGGACCTCCTGGTTAAAAAAAGGTAAAAAAAATAAAAAATAAAAAGCTCAAAATGCTCTGCTGCACCTGAAGTGGTTATACCTTTAGTTCAGTAGAGATTAGCAATTCCAGGATTGAAATGATCCAAATGATTCTAGTGAAGTTCTGTGGAGTTTAAAAACACAGTGGTGCACTTCCTGTATTACCACATGACATCACAAGGTGGAACTCAGCCTAAATATGCAGAATTTGCGTGTTAAACGTGTGTCAGTGAAACAAAACACAACTCCACCTATGTTTTTGATGAGAAAACAACATTATAACATCAGAAAATATCAAAATATAAACCCTTTAAAAATAAGAATTAGCCTGTTATAGGAAAAGGTCTAAAAAGTGGCTGTTTTTCCAGTGCAGCTATTTAAATCTCATTTTGACGTTTTACCTTTTTGCTTTGTGTCTAAATTTGACAGTCTGTATAGTCTGTATTAAAAATAGAGCAATGATGGTGTAAAAGGGAGAAATGACAGAGATTCGGTCCCAGGGGAGTTGAGGAGACAGCAGCTCTGTGGGAGGAAGGCTCATTCTCAGATACACACCCTTTTTTAGTATTATTTTATTAAAGGGCCCATGTTACGCTATTTCTGAGCTATGCTTTAATGTTTCCTCATCACAAACAGACCTGGAGTTGTGTTTTGTTTCATTCACACATGTTTAACGCACAAATCCTGCAGATTTAGGCGGAGCTCTTCTCTCAAACTGAAAACTTATTATGTCATGTGGTAGTGCTCCACTGTGTTTTTACCCTCCATACACACACCTTCACTAGACTCGTTTGAATCATTTCAGTCCTGGAATTTCCAATCGCAAAAGGTAAAAGGAGCTGTTAACTTGAAAACTGGCACTACATGACATCACAAGGTGGAACAGAGCATTTTGAGCTTTGGAGATGTAGACAGAGTAATAATAAAGTGTTACTCAAACATGTGAATGAAACAAAACACACCTCCAGGGAGATGGCAGTTTTCAAATTAAGTTTACCTTTATTTCATTACAGATTGGAAATTCCAGGTCTGAAATTATCCAAATGATTCTAGTGAAGGTGTGTAGAGTTTAAAAACACAGTGGAGCACTTCCTGTATCACCACATGACATCACAAAGTTGAGCAGAGTGAATTCCGTTTGAGAGAAGAAATCAGCTTAAATCTGCAGGGTTTGTGTGTTAAACGTGTGAAAGAAACAAAACACAACTCCAGGTCTGTTTGTGATGAGGAAACATTAGAACACAGATCAGAAAACAGTAATATGGACCCTTTAATGCCATACCGCGGAACATTTGGCCAAGCAGGTGATAAGAAAGTGGCGTTTTGTCCTCCCACCAGAAAAGTTATTAGGCAATCTCTACTTGAATAGCTTTATATTGTGTTTTTGAGTGTTTGATTAGCTGGAGAGACGCGCCTTTGAAACCTCCTCTGTTCTTCTTCTCTCAAATGAATCGTGTCAGCCCCCCGCGCGCACTCAGGCGAACCACGCGCTCTGCCACAGTGCAGCGCGACACTCGGCTCCACTCCACTCCACTCCACACTTGCGCGTCGCCTTCTCCATCTGGATCCAGGCAGCGCGCGGATTAAGAACTCATTATCCTCTTAGCGCTACATGACCGCACGTCCTCGCACTTGGACGCCCGTCTCTTCCGTTGTTTAAACTCGAACAGCGACGTCTTCTAACAACTTGACTTACGTGCAAAGAAGTCAAGCATCGAGTCCGCTTTGACTGCTCCCCGTGCGTAATTTGGCACAGCTCTCCACCGTGCGTAAAAGCGCTTGTACCCGCCTGTCCATGTGTCCAACCCGCTGATCTTTTGTAGCCGGTAATCTTATCAGAGTCAACCCGGAGCTGGCCTCTCCTCCTCGGCACGTTCTGTCTGGATGTGGATGGCGATTTTTGCACCAAGGAGCGCGTTTTTGTTCATTTCCTTAAAACTTTATCGGTAACGGAGTATTACGATCAGATCAACGTGACCGGTGCGTGATCCTGCGAGTTGTACAATGAACTTTTGATGCGTAAACTGTGGGAAAACGGAAGATAAATGGAAGTTACGTGTAAAGAACGGACTCTTTTGTACTTGCTGCTGTTCGCGGTGTGTTTGAGCGGCGTGAGCTTCGGAGCGCGGAGGTCCAGCGTGCGGAGGTCCGGTGAGTACAAACACCGGCCCGTTTCAGTGGCGTTAAATACGGTTCATCCTAAGCTAATTTACGCTACATTGCAGTTTATTAGCAATTCACAATTAAAGGAGCACTGTGTAACATTTCTGTTGGAGGGTTTAATGTATTTTGTTTTCTTTTATTCATTTATTCATGGATTAATTTGCTTGGAATGTTCTGCAGTGTCACATTAAACTTATCTGTTTCCAATGACACAAAGAGGTGATTAGGTTCAAGTTACAGGACAGATCTGTGGAGAGGTCACCCCACTCACAGTCCAAATGCATGTTTTTACAAGGTATATTTGACCATTGAAGCCATCTGTTATTAAATACATGCAAGATAGATGCCATGTTTAATGCCATACTTCGGAACATTCCAGGCAAATGAATCAAGCTGGCAAAAAAAGACGTGGCAAGCCATCCAACCGTACGGAAAAGTTACACATTCTATCTTTAAAGGTCCTATATTACGCAAAGTCGACTCTTGTGAGCTTTAATCCAAATGATTCAAGGTGTGTGGAGTTTAAAAACACAGTGGAGAACAGTTTGAGAGAAGAACACAACCTAAATATGCAGGTTTTGTGCGTTTAACATGTGAGAATAAAACAAAACACAACTCCAGGTCTGTTTTTGTCGAGGAAACGACATTACAACAGAGATCAAAACAGCATAAAATGGGCCTGAACTGCGCAGACGTGACAGTTGCATCCTATTTTCTAATATTAAGTCAAGCTATTCCATTACTTATTCATGCAAACTCTCAAATGTCCAGCCAGGTTTCTTGCCAAGTGTGTCAGGATTAAAAATATGTGAAATTGTTTACTGAAGAGTCCAAAATAGTCGTGACCTCTTTGCAGTGTTGATTTTAGAACGCGCGGCAGATGTTGGCGATATCAGAAGTGGGATGAGCTGCGCTGGTGAACAGTTTTTAAAAGCGTAAAAAGAAGACATATTGTTTGAGATTTTAAATAAACTTTTTGTGTTTCTATTTTGCAATTTTCACATTTAGTTGTTTGTTGTAAAGATAGCTATCTCAATTAAAGCTGCACTGTCTAACTTTTTCTTTGGGGTCCGTTAGCTGCTTGTTTCTATGGAGATGTCATTGTTCTGCCTGGAATATTCCACAGTATGACATTAAACAGCTCTACTTTACATTTATTCAATTACAAGTGGTTTTATAGCTCAAAAACCCCAAAACAAAACAAAAAAACAGGCATTCTGACTGTGAGCGGGGTCGCCTGTCCACAGATCTGACCTGTAACTTGGTCTGGTTTGGCCTCCATGAAGTATAGCATTTGATGGAGCCAGAAAAGTTACACAATATACCTTTAATTTAAAAGTTTTATCATATAATACATATTTTTTTACTCCATTGGTAGAAAAATCACAATGGAAGAAATCATGACATGACATGTTCAAATGATTGTAATTGTATATTGATAATCGTCATGGTGATCTGACTATACAGACTCTAAACACAAACTAAAAGACCTTCTAACTGAGACAGAGACTTTATTAAAACAAAATCTCAATAAATAACACATTTATAAGACACTTTTGTCGTAAATCTTCTCTGTCTAAGTCTTCAGTTACTGTATTTTAACCTTCATTTGTTTAAAAATCAAATGCAAAATGAAATGTCCAGTAGAAAAACTGTAAATCTGACCCGTCGACTACAGTTCAAGTCCTACAAAATGAAGTCCGTAGTCTTGGTATTTAGATTTTGCCGAACCAAAACACATTTTAAACAAAGAAACAGCAGAAGACTCATGATTGGCTGGGGCATTCCTCTGCTCTGTCTCTCTCTCTTTCTTCTGCTTCTATTTTTCTCTCTTTTTCTCTCTCTTTCTATGCTCTTCTTCACTTTCTTTCTCTCTCTCCTTCTTCCTCGCTCCATCTTCTAAGCTACCCCCTTCTCTTTCTCCTTCTCTCTTTCTCTTTTTTTCCTCAGGGCGTTCCTGTTCTCTGTGTCTCTGTCATGTCTCTCTCTCACTGCTCTTCTCCCTCTACTATCTTCTCTCTTTTTCTCTCTCTCTCTCTTCTCTCTCTCTGTTTTCCCTTTCTCCCTCTTCCTCTCTCTCCCTCTTCTACCTCTCCCTCTTTCACTTCTCCTTCCTCCCTCTCTCTGCTCTCTCCTATCGCCCTTTCCCTCTCTCCTCATCTTCCCTGCTTCCTTCTATCTCTCTCTCTGCCCCTCTTCCCCTCTTTTTCTCTCCCCTTCTGCCTCTTCCTCTTTCCATCTGCTCTGCTTCTTTCTCTCTCTCTCTCTGCCCTCCTTCTCTCTCACTCTTTTTCTGCACTTCAGGGCGTTCCTGTTCTCTCTGTCTCTGTCATGTCTCTCTCTCTCTCTCTCTCTCTGCTCTTCTTCACTTTCTCTCTCTTCCCTCTCTCTCCCATCTCTTTCTCTGTCTCTCTTCCTCCTCTCTGCCTCTTCTACCTCTCCCTCTTTCACTTCTCCTCCTTCCCTCTCTCTCTGCTCTCTCCCTTTCGCCCTCTCCCTCTCTCCTCATCTTCTCTGCTTCCTTCTATCTCTCTCTCTTCCCCTCTTCCCCTCTCTTTCTCTCCCCTTCTGCCTCTTCCTCTCTCCATCTGCTCTGCTTCTTTCCCTCTCTCTCTCTGCCCTCCCTCTCTCTCTCTCTCTCTTTCTTCAGGGCGTTCCTGTCCTCTCTGTCTCTGTCATGGTCTTTATCTGTCTTTGTTTTCCTTAACACTTCTTCTTCTTCTGTCCCACTTTTCCCTCGTTTTTCACGCTCTCCATCACTTCCTGTTCCACATTCTGTCACTCAGGCCCTTCTCTCCTCCTCCTCCTCCTCTCCCTTCTCTCCTCCTCCTCCTCTCCCTTCTCTCCTCCTCTCCATCATCTCTCTCTCTCTCTCCTCCTTCTATCTTCTTGGTTGCTTTTAATGGAGCCGTCTAAAATCACGTGGTTTGGAGCAGATGAAGACTTTGGAGGAACAAATCGAAATTGTTCACAAAATTTAGGTTCTCGGTTTGAATCCCGTTTTGCTCAGGCCTTTCCAGTGGTGGATGAAGTACTCAGTTTTGTTACTTAAGTAAAAGTACAGATACCGGGGCAAAGGATACTCAAGTAAAAGTAAGAGTATCACATGAAAAGATCTACTGAAGGAAAAATGTTGAAGTACCTGTTAAAAAATGTACTTTAAGAGTAAAAAAAAAAGTATATTAAAAGTGTTTTGCTGAGATTTTTTGAGCAATGAAAGCATCAAACGTTATGATTTTGATAAAGAATTCAGCTGATTTTAAGTGATTCAATTCATTTCTTAATTTTTCTAGCTGTTTTAGTGTTTTTGTGTATTTGGTTTGCTCAAAGTCGGGACGTTAACTCAAATTAAATGTGCTAAAAATAAGTCTCAGCCTTTTCTGCAAGTCTCAAACCATAAAGAAAAGAGCTTTTTACTTTTTAGTCCTAGTAAAAATACTTTTTACTTTTTAGTCCTAGTAAAAATACTTTTTACTTTTTAGTCCTGATGTAAAATGTAGTGGAGAAGAAAGTACAGATACCTGCTCTCAAATGTAGTGAAGTAAAGTAAAAAGTATCACTGTAAAATGTACTTAAAGGTGCATAAAGGGTCCTTCACCTGCTTGTTTCTATGGAGATGTCATTGCTCTGCCTGGAATGTTCCGCAGTATGACATTAAACAGCTCTACTTTACATTTATTCAATTACAGGTGCTGTTATTGCTCAAAAATACTTCGAAAACAGTGATTCTGACTGTGAGCGGGGTCGCCTCTCCACAGATCTGACCTGTAACTTGGCCTGGTTTATTTAATGCCATACTGTGAAACATTCCAGACAAAGCAATAACATCTGCATGGAGAAAAGGGTTTGACGGACCCTCCACCAGAAAAGCTACACAGTGCACCTTTAAGTAACGTACAGATACGTAAAAATTTGAGTATTGCACTTTTACTTTTGTACTTCGTTACCTTCCACCACTGGGCCTTTCTGTGTGGAGTTTGCATGTTCTTCCTGTGTCTGGGTGGGTTTCCTCTGGGCACTCTGCTGACCCAAAACACGCACACTGGGTCACAGCGTTGAAGGATGGGTCAAATGCAGAGGACACGTTTCTTTACGGGGACAATAAAGTGTACCTTAAAGATTTACCTAAAAACTGAATAGTTCTTTTCCCACTTTGGTTATTTTTTTAGGTTTAAAATTTTACTTCCTGGTTGGAAATTGTGACATCCCGATTTCATAACTGTTACCTAGCAACCATGTGATACAGTGGTCTAAAACTCCTTTATGCACACAGAAAGTATTTTTTAACAAATAAAAATAGAAGAAAACACCTTTATTTTGTTAAAATCATGTTTAAAGTATCAGAAAAAACGGTTTCTTTTGTGTAAATTGTGACGAACTTTTAGATAGAAAAGTTCTCCCTAAAGTGATGTCATCAATGTGGGACTCACCTTCCCACTTGCTGTAATTTTCAACATATTTTTCAACTATTCTGTCCAAATTGCTTCTTGATTTCTTTTACAGCAGATATTAAGTCAACATTAGAGAATCATCAAAACCTGCTATTCACACTTTAACGTTAAAAAAATCAGCAGTCTATATCAAGAAAACGCCATTTTTTGTCAAATCGCACAGTCCTGTTCCTGTCCTCTCTTCTCTATATCCATCCGCCCTTCCCTTCGTGCATCTCTCTCTCCTTCCATCTCATCTCTATTCATTCTCTTTCTACCTTCTTCTGCTCCCTCCCTCCCTCCTCTTCTCGTGTCTCCGGGGGCTGTAGTCGTCTGTGAGTTCGTTCCGACTGTATAGTGACAGATTTTGTGCGTTTTTTTGCCTCCGGGGCTTTGTGTCACTGTGGATGTGGTCAGGTTTGTGACTGGAGCAGATGACACGACTTTGAAACATCAGTGCAAAAAATAAAACAATACAAAGGGCAAAACAAAAGAAGCGGGTGTTTGTTTAGTCATTAAAGAGCCATATTACGTTATTTTCTGATCTGTTCTAATGTTTCCTCATCACAAACAGACCTGGAGTTGTGTTTTGTTTCATTCACACATGTTTAACGCAAAAATCCTGCAAATTTAGGCTGAGTTCTTCAAAAACACTCTGAATTAAAGGTAAAACGGAGCTGGTAACTTGAAAACTACCACTTCATGACATCACAAGGTGGAACCGAGCATTTTGAGTTTTAGAGATGTAGACAGAGTAATAATAAAGCGTTACTCAAACATGTGTGAATGAAACAAAACACAACTCCAGGTCTGTTTTGAGGAGGTAACAACATTATAACGTGACTTAAAGGTGCACTATGTAACTTTAACCTGCTTGTTTCTATGGATACGTCATTGCTGTACCTCAGGGGTCTCCAATCTTTTTCCTCCGATGAGCTACCTTTATAAAACAGATGCCTTTAAAACATAAACCATTATCCATTTATTAGTGCACAAACTCAAAAATTCTCCATTTACAACTGTAATTAATCAAATTTGAGTTATTCAGCACAATAATATAATTCAGATATCCTTTGGCGAGCTGCTCTGAAGGGTGTGGAGAGCTACTGCAAGCTCATGAGTGACAGGCTGGAGATCCCTGCTGTACTTGGAATGTTCCACAGTATGACATTAATTACATGTATTCAGTTACAGGTGGGCGACAGTAGCTCAGTTGGTTGAGCGTTTGTCCACTGGTCCAAAGGTTAGCAGTTTGAATCCCGCTCCTGACATAAACATCATCGGTTGAACGGTCAGATCCACAGACCCGCAGGTTGCGCGATTTCAACTCTCACAGATGAATGCTGTCGTTGTGTCCTTGGGCAAGACACTTAACCCACTTTGCCCCCAGTGTCTGCGTACACTGATGTATGAATGTGTGTGAATGTGTGAGTGGTTCCTTGTTGTAAAGCGCTTTGAGAGCCTTGAAGGTGGAAAAGTGCTATATAAAAATGTGACTATTTACCATTTATAGCTCGAAAAACCTAGAAAAACAGACATTCTGACTGTGAGCGGGGTCGCCTCTCCACAGATCTGACCTGTATCTTGATCTGGTTTGGTCTCCGTGATGATCGAAAGGTTTAATGCCATACTGTGAAACATTCCAGACAAAGCGACAACATCTTCATGAAGAAAAAGCATTTGACGGACCCTCCACCAGAAAAGTTACACAGTGCACCTTTAAAGCTCACAGGAGTCCATTTTAGAGCTCTTATAGAACTCGTCTTTTGATAATGTTTATGACGAGCACCGTTTCAGAGGCAGAGTGCGTTTCACCGAAGCGTTCAGAGTCAGAGGAACGAGGGAATAAACAGAGATAAACGGCGACGACAGCACATGTAATCACACACTTCTAATGGTTTTCAATTCTTCTAATGTCAGACTGTCATCACGCGCTCCCTCTCTCTATCTCTCTCATCCCCCTCTCTCCTTCTTTCCCACTCTCTCTCCCTCTCTCTCCCTCTCTCATCCCCCTCTCTCCTTCTTTCCCACTCTCTCTCCCTCTCTCTATCTCTCTCATCCCCCTCTCTCCTTCTTTCCCACTCTCTCTCCCTCTCTCATCCCCCTCTCTCCTTCTTTCCCACTCTCTCTCCCTCTCTCATCCCCCTCTCTCCTTCTTTCCCACTCTCTCTTCCTCTGTCTCTCTCATCCCCCTCTCTCCTTCTTTCCCACTCTCTCTCCCTCTCTCTCCCTCTCTCATCCCCCTCTCTCCTTCTTTCCCACTCTCTCTCCCTCTCTCTATCTCTCTCATCCCCCTCTCTCCTTCTTTCCCACTCTCTCTCCCTCTCTCATCCCCCTCTCTCCTTCTTTCCCACTCTCTCTTCCTCTGTCTCTCTCATCCCCCTCTCTCCTTCTTTCCCACTCTCTCTCCCTCTCTATCTCTCTCATCCCCCTCTCTCCTTCTTTCCCACTCTCTCTCCCTCTCTCTATCTCTCTCATCCCCCTCTCTCCTTCTTTCCCACTCTCTCTCCCTCTCTCTATCTCTCTCATCCCCCTCTCTCCTTCTTTCCCACTCTCTCTCCCTCTCTATCTCTCTCATCCCCCTCTCTCCTTCTTTCCCACTCTCTCTCCCTCTCTCTATCTCTCTCATCCCCCTCTCTCCTTCTTTCCCACTCTCTCTTCCTCTCTCTATCTCTCTCATCCCCCTCTCTCCTTCTTTCCCACTCTCTCTCCCTCTCTCTATCTCTCTCATCCCCCTCTCTCCTTCTTTCCCACTCTCTCTCCCTCTCTCTATCTCTCTCATCCCCCTCTCTCCTTCTTTCCCACTCTTTCTCCCTCTCTCTATCTCTCTCTCTCATCCCCCTCTTTCCCACTCTCTCTCCCTCCCTCTCTGTTGTCAGTTTAATGTTGTTTTTTTAAGTACCAACATGTAGTATAGTGTTAAACTTATCTATCACTATGCAGACAAGCAGGTTACACCACCAAGCCAAGTTACAGGTCAGATCTGTAGAAAGGCAATCCCCCAACACTGTAAAAAAGCAGGTATTTCCAGGAATTATTTTAGATACACAGTGCCCCTCCCAAGAGCCCATATTACGCTATTTTCTGATCAGTGTTATAATGTTGTTTCCTCATTAAAAACACATCTGGAGTTGTGTTTGTTTCATTCACATGTTTAACACACAAACCCTGTATATTTAGGCTGAATACAGGAAGTGCTCCTCTGTGTTTTTAAACTCCATACGCATCCACTCGAATCATTTGGATGATTTTAGCCCTGGAATTGCTTATCTCTACTGAACAAAAGGTAAAAGGAGCTTGAAAACTACAGCTTCATGACATCACAAGGTGGAACAGAGCGTTTAGAGCTTTGGAGATGTAGACAGACTAATAATAAAGTGTTACTCAAACGTGTGAATGAAACAAAACACAACTCCAGGTGTGTTTTTGAGGAGGTAACAACATTATAACATGACTTAAAGCTCACAAGAGTCAACTTTGCGTAGTACAGGACCTTTAAAGTGTGTCATATGTGGATCATTGTATTCACTGTAGACCGCAGTATTGATCTGAAGCAGCAGGGGGCGTGTGACGTTATCCGCTCCGATGCACCAGAGGACAGAGTGGACACGGAGGAGTGGACAGCGGACTCACAGATACATGAGATTTCACTTAGACTCCTCCAGCCCTGCGCAAACATCTTTTATAAATAATATCAGTATTTACACGACTCTCCAGGTTCACATGAGATCTCGATACGCTTTGCAGTATTTTAGAAGTACTTTTTGTAAATATGCAACATTTTATTCGTACAAAACGTTAAAGCAGACCTATTATGCAAAATCCACTTTTAATCATGTTATAGTTGTTTCCCCCTAAAGTTGTACTTGGATTGATTCGTGCATGTTTGAGTCTTTAATCGCAATTTTCAAGACGCCATTTTACCGATGAACCCCCATTTTCACCACCGGTACAAGCCCGCAGCTCTGTACTTCTCTGTTCTCCGATTTTATTTTCTTAAACGGTGATATGCGCTTGATTCGGCAGTGTTTCGCGTAGTCATTTTGGTACAAGTGAAATCTGCTCCTCGCTAGTTTCATGTGCAGCTGTCCAACGAAGGGGCCGACAGCTACACGGCCCTTTGTTGCGATGATGTTTTTTCTTTTATTAAATCTTTTTAGATGAATATTGTGATTTAAATTGCACAAATGATAACACAATGATCCACAGGTATGTACCTCCCAAAATACCCATGCAACACCACTACAAAATTAAATCAGTGTGTGTCATAATCATAGAGAAGTGAGCATGGGGGCGCTTCCGGCTCCATCGACTCTGGCTCCAATTCACTTTGTATTGGAAACCATTACCCCGCTCTCTGTAACTGCTCCCTACAGGATCCTGGTGTTTTTATTTAGCTTTTCTGCCTGTAAATCAAGATAAGAACTTTAATAACAGACCAAGAGCCGCCGTCTTTTCCCAAGGTTGCTCATACTAACGTTAGCAAAAGGTTTGATTGACAGCGTTGGTAACCTGCTAAACCAACGGTGCTACTAGTGGTTCAAAATCACAACATGATAGTTGCCATGTACTGAAGACACAGACAAGCTGTTTTAAGTCGTACAGGATCTGGCGACCTAAAGTGAGGCGCTCATTCTGCTTTCTGATTGGATAACTTTTTATTTTTCTCCAAGTTTTGAAAAATCGTCAGTAAGCTAATAGAACTGATCCTCCTCATTCTATATTCTTTGGATTTTTGGAGATTAAAACGTAATTTTGTGCAATTAAAGGTGTATTATGTAACTTTTCTGGTAGAGGTTACACTACTTGTCTCTATGGAGATGTTATTGCTTTGACTGAAATGAGATACCAGTGAAATATAGTCTTAAGTCAATAAAACAAAAGTGCGTTCATGTTGTTAAGTGGACTTGTTTGAAAATAGAGGAAGTCATTAAAGGTCTATAATGGTTTCTATATTTACTCCAGAGTGACTCATTTAACACCGTAAGTGTCAAACACTTACACACATGTGTCACCACTGCAGCACATTATAAAAAGAACACAACAGCACAATGTTATGATGGAAAATAATAACAATAATAAAGTCAAAACGCATCATCTTAGTTCATTTATACTGACAGAGAAGAACTTTGTGTCAGTTTTTGTTTCATGTGGATAGGCCCAGTAATTACAGAGAAATGAACCATAAACCAAAACACCTGCATTTTGATATTTGAATGGCAAATTGTGCGATTCTGAGATTAAATTTAGATTTAGACTTAGACAAACTTTATTGATCCACAAGGGAAATTATTTGGACACAGCAGTTCACTCATCACAATAGAGAAAAAATATAAACGTTAATAATAAATTCTAAATAAGTAGCAAAAAAGATATAGTAAGAGACTGGTGTCAAATAAGGCGTAATTATATAAATGTACAAGTCAAATTAAAATAAATTGTAGGGAGTATTATCTGTTATATAAGGGTGAGTTGTACAGTTGTAGGGAGTATTATCTGTTAAATAAAGGTGAGTTGTTGTACAGTTGTAGGGAGTATTATCTGTTACATAAGGGTGAGTTGTTGTACAGTTGTAGGGAGTATTATCTGTTACATAAGGGTGAGTTGTTGTACAGTTGTAGGGAGTATTATCTGTTACATAAGTTGTTGTAGATGGCGCATGTTGGATGTTTATCAAGGTATTTTTGAGCAATAAAAACACCCGCAATTATATAAACACTAGACAGATTACTTTAATGCCATACTGTGGGACATTTCTGGAAAAGCACTAACATCTCCATGGAGACAAGCAGGTGAAGAACTCCACACCAAAGCCTTGTACAAGATAGATATGGATTTTTTTCTGTTCAGCATATGTGGACCTAACGTTTGGACAATTCAGAAACAGTCTCTCCCATAGAGTTATTCTCGCCCCTGCCCTCCGTCTCCATGGCAACATCAAACTTCTGAATATCATGAATGTTATAAGGTCTCTGTATTCACATAATGATGCCCACTTTGCTGATCTAAATATGCAGGAAGTCAATTACCCTGTAAACAAAAGACAATGACAGTGAGAGATGTCCAGCCGTGTGCATTTTCTATATGGGCGAAAACTGATTATAGGTAAACTGATGTGTTATTATAGCCAAGATTGAGTTTAAATAAGGACGGTACAACGATAACAGTATGAATTATAAGTTATGCATGTGTTTTTGCATACCAAGAATTAAGAGAACACACCCTCAGCTCTTCCAGGAACTCTTAATTTCAGTCCTGGAATCGCTAATCTCTACTGAACAAAAGGTAAAAAGGGAGCTGTTCACTTGAAAACTACCACTTCATGACATCACAAAGTGGAACAGAGCGTTTTGAGCTTTGGAGATTTGGACTAATAATAACGGATTACTCAAAAATGTGTGAATGAAACAAAACAGGATATGTTTTTGATGAGGTAACAACATTATAACATGGCTTAAAGCTCACAAGAGTCAATTGAACGTGATAGGAACTTTAAAGGTGCACTATGTAACTTTTTGGGTGGGGGTCCGTCACCTGTTTGTTTCTATGGATATGTCACTGCTCTGCCTGGACTGTTCCACAGTATGACATTAAACAGCACTACTTTACATTTATTCAATTACAAGTGGTTTTATAGCTCAAAAACACCTAGAAAAACAAACATTCTGACTGTGAGCGGGGTCGCCTCTCCACAGATCTGACCTGTAACTTGGTCTGGTTTGATCTGATCTCCTGTGTTTTGTGTTTTCTCCTCAGAGCGTCTGAGTCCTCCTCTGGACATTCAGCTGGAGACTCTGAACTGCACATCCTTCAGTGTGAGGTGGAAGATGCCCCGCAGACACGTCAGCACCATCACCGGATACAAGGTACTGTCTATGTTCTATCTATCTATCTATCTATCTATCTATCTATCTATCTATCTATCTATCTATCTATCTATCTATCTATCTATCTGTCTGTCTGTCTGTCTGTCTGTCTGTCTGTCTGTCTGTCTGTCTGTCTGTCTGTCTGTCTGTCTGTCTGTCTATCTATCTATCTATCTATCTATCTATCTGTCTATCTGTCTATCCGTCTGTCTATCTGTCTGTCTGTCCATCTGTCCATCTGTCTGTCCGTCTGTCCGTCTGTCTATCCATCTATCTGAATCCTCAGGTACCATGAACAAAAGAGGTTGGGCTCATTTCACATTCTTCCTCTCCGTTTTGGTTGCGAGCATTCCTCTCTTCAAATCTCTTTTCAGCCCTTTCCCTTATTCCTTTTAGCTTCAGTTTTTTTTCCTTTCGTTTTTCCCACTTCAAAAGATAAAATATTTTCTTTACAGTACGTAGGTACAGTGTGTAACTTTCTGGAGTTGGAATGTCACCTGCATGATTCCATGGAAACAGAAAGTTCAAACCACACTTCGGAACGTTCTCCATGGAGACAGATGTGTGCAATATTGTGGAATATTATAGCCAAAGGAACAACATTTCCATGGCAACAAGCAGGAGAAGGCCCTCCTCCAGGTCAAGTAAGAGTCAGGTTTGTGGAGATGCGAGCCCACTCACAGTAAGGATGCATGTGAAAATTTCAATGCAATAAACACATCCAAAATGAAAAGAAAACATGCTTTTAGTTTAGCGTATTTTTGGCTAAAAAGTTACATACTGTGGCTTTTGATTGTTCATTTCTATGGCTACGGTCTTAATTTTTCCCCCTTCTGAAACCCAAGTTTAGCTCCGTCACTAATGGCAAGTACAGTTTCTCTTATCTGATGTTGAACTCTGTTTCTTCGTGGTCCCTGGTCGGTTCTTCGGGCAGCTGTCAGTCTTGTTTTGGTCTTATTTGCAGCTAATGCTCCTGGAAGCGTCTTGACCTGTGAAAACATGAGAAAAGCATCCCAGAGTGCACTGCTTTAGACCTGCTCCCCCTGCACTGCTTTATGACCAAAAAAAACATTGACTTTTTCAACCAGACCAACACTGCACCGCAAATCAAATTTCCCCCACTCTCCGGTGCCCTCTGTGCTTTGTGTTAGCAGTAAAAGCACTTGTTAAACTCACTGTCCAGCGCTGCGTCCTTGGAAAATCTATTTGAGCATTTGGAGGGTCTGATGGAAGCCCGTCACTCTCCGTCCACAAGGCCACTGAAGTGCGCCACAATCTGCTCATAAATCTGACTTCAGTGCCCTGAGCTCCGGCCGCTCATTCACCTGTGCACACTGTGGCCTGTTGTAGTTTTATGTTTGGTTTGGATGTAAAATTAATTTCAGCTGAAACAAAACTGAAATGTTAAAACTCATAATTAGCTCTTTTAATAGGCTGGCATTTAGTATTGTCATAATACTAAAAATTCTAAATGTTTAAACTTGATTTCAACACTCGATACTGATTTTGATGCAAATGCAAATATGTACAAAAATATTCTCAGCAAATAATAAAACAAAAATATTATACAATTAATTATACATTTAAGAAATACTGCAAACCCTGTGGCTCCAAAGGGCCCATATTACGCTGTTTTCTGATCAGTGTTATAATGTTGTTTTCTCATCAAAAACACACCTGGAGTTGTGTTTTGTTTCATTCACACATTTAACACACAAATCCTGTATATTTAGGCTGTGCTTTTCTCTCAAACAGAAAAGGAAGTGCTCCACTGTGTTTTTAAACTCCATACACCTTCACTAGAATCACTTGGATGATTTCAGCCCTGGATTTTCGAATCTCTACAGAAGAAATGGTAAAACGTAGTTGTTAACTTCATCACAAAGTGGACCAGAGCATTTTGAGCTTTGAAGATGTAAACAAACATAATAAAGGCTTACGTAAACACGTGTGAATGAAACAAAACACAACTTTAGTATGGTTTTGATAAGATAACAGCATTATAACATGGCTTAAAACTCCCAAGAGTCATTTTGCTTTAAAATTTGCGAATGCTGTGTATCAGTTTGACTCTGTGTGCAGTATTGGACCATATGTCTGCTGTAAGAGGATTAAACTGTGACTGAGCTGCCCACAACCCACTCATCACCGTGTACATTCACTCAGAGCTCTATCACTCTATTAGCTCATAGTATTTCCTATAATAACAAACACATATATAACCAGGGCTATACATTACAGCTGCATGAACTGATTTGAATTGAATGTGATTTTTCTGACAAGCGCTAACCCTAACCTTAACCCTGCGACTGCCGTTAGATTTACAATATATGTTTTTAAAAAATACGATTCTTTTCAGTGCGCATTTGGTAAACAATTCCAGGAGCAGTAACGTCTGAGAGAAGAAAATATGCAAATAACAAGAGCCCCCATGCATTTCAGAACATGTTTGTGGAAGTCTAAACGACACAAATGTACAAGTTTTGTGTAGATTTTTTTTATTTCAGATATTTTGTTATTTGCAGAGAACATTCTTTTATCTAAATAGTTCCAGCATTTGCGATTTGGTAATGCGCTAACCAGGCCCGTCGACAGAAATTTGGGGTTCCGGGGCAAGAAATCTCACATGGGCCCCCCTCTAAAATAAATTAATAGGAAGAGAGTCCATTTCTGGGCCCCTAAGACCCCTTTGTCCCCCCATGTCGACTCCTTTGGCGCTCCAATATGTGCTGTTTAGTGTGTACAGTCTTAAAGGTACACTACTGTATGTCATGATTGCGGTATGTTCTGATTGGGGTCTTTTTCCATGGTCATGTTCCACAGTATGATACTTTTTTTTTATTTTGCATGTGTTCAGTTACAAGTGTTTTATTGCTTTAAAAAAATCCTAGTAAAACATGCATTCTTTTTGTGAGCAGGGTCGCCTTTCCTCAGATCCGACCTGTAATTTGTGCTAATGGCGTTACCCTTCACCAGAAAAGTTAGAGTCTTTTTATATTATAAGGATTTATTTGAGACAACAGCAGGAAGGAGTGAGTGATTTAGCTGAAGATTTTTTTTAATATATATATTTCTCTGTAAAAAGGCAGATTAAACTCATGTCTTTATATAAATACATTATTTCCTAGTGCTTTTTTCTCCATATTTTTTTTTTTTTTTGCATTTACTCCCATTGTACGTGTAGTCTTGTTGTGAGCACAGACTGTAAATGGACATAGCTAACCCGCTAGCCGCCACGTTCTAAATAGGAAGTGTTCATGGTGGCGCTTCTGGCTCCATCGACTCAACTTTATATTGAAATGTTGTCACTCATCTCTCTGACACTGCTGCTGTGAGCCTCGTACTCATACTTTTGGTCTTAAAATGTTTGTATTAACCTGCTCTTCGTCATCCTGGGGTTTTTATTTCACTATTTTGTCCATAAATCAACTCCTGTTCCTAATATCGAACTTGGCTCCAAATTCCCTATAACCGCTGGCATTGTGAGTCTCATTTGACTGGAGCCGAACTCTGTGGGTGACGTCACACTCCCTTAGCCCACTTCTTTAAACACTTTGTGCTTTTGAGTGCAGTTTGGGTCAGATACACAGAGATATGTAATAGTTTTGAGAGCTTTTACCACACCACCTTTTTAGACCACCGATCAATCGGCAGAACGTGTCTTTAGTCCACCAAGAATTCCTTCAGTTGACTACAAAACTACTGATTTGACCTGCCCAGGGACCCTCTTGCTGTGAGGCAGAGTACTTCTCACAGACTTGTTGTTTTTGCTTTTGCTGCAGGTTTTCTACACAGAGATGAGGGGCGGGCGTCCACTGGGCTCGGCCTCTGTCATGGAGGTGCCTCTGAGCTTGGACATGCTGACCACTGTGAGTACAAACGCGCCAACACAACACTGTCACGTGGCATCACAACACGGCAGAATCCCTATTGATACTTCGCAACTGATGCCATCAACACTGCCTGGGGATTTGACGCTAACTGGAAGCACTACTCTGTTACTCAAGAGCTTTAATCTGAGCTTTATTTGAACACAATCTGTACAGAAAGAGCTTACTTGGTTGGAACTACAACAGGTGAGATTTGTGGTTTTAAACAAGTCTCTCACACATAAAATTACAGTCACAAGCTAGCTAGTTTTTACCAGCTCACACCTAAAGAGACCCATGAACGCTCGTATTGCTCAAGAGTCTTTAGGTTAATGCTTGTGACTGTAATTTAATGTGGGAGAGAATTGTTTAACATCACAAATCATCTCATCTGTTGTAGTAGCAACTAAGTCAGTTCTTTATGGATTGTGTTCAAATTAAGATCAGATTAAAGTCTAACTTGGTTAACAGAGCTTTAGACAGGGCAGTGCCTACAGTTAGCATCACACTCCCAAGGAATGTTGATGACATCGGCTGTTAAGTATCATTAATGACTAAACGTGATTTTTCTTTCAGGGCCAGTTTGATGGACAGGCCAGTTTTGTAAGTGTCTCTTGACTTTACCTTTGACTAAATAAAAAATCGTTATAATTTTTCCAGATGTTTTAATTCCCGTTTTTGCTGTTCCTTTCACTCTCGTCAGGATGTGGTGGTCGGAAATCTAAAGGTCAACACTAAGTACGGGGTCAGTGTGGGGGCGTACGGCTGGGCGGGGGAGGGGAGGCCCAGTGTACCCAGAGACGTCAGCACCGCCTCACACGGTAACAACATGAACACAGTAACAACATGAACACAGTAACCACGGTAACAACATGTACAGGCTAATAACATGTACTAACTTATGTATAGACCCTCCCAGAGTTTCTAAACACAATGCCTGAAGCCCGGTACTGTTCCATACATTAGTCCGATATATTTTCACTGGGATATTAATGTAAGCCTCAAACATGAAAAATAAAACGAGCCACAATGGTTTGACAATAAATCTAGCTTTTATTTCATAAAGCTGGCATTTGTGTATTTACTCGTAAAGCTACCATCTGCAGCCCCACCTTCCCTCACCTGTGTGCTCTGGTCTTCTTCTGTCAGGCCAAAAGGGGCACACTATCAGACAGAAGTAACGTAGACAGCATCTAGTGGTGAAGTGTGAGAATACAACAGAGCGGGTCAGCCAGTCTAAATATAGATAGTAGCTTCACTCGTCATTGCCAAATGTATGAGGGATAGAGAGAGACATAGAGAGAGAGATACTTTATTAATCCCGAGGGAAATTCAAGTTTTTCTGCAGCAAACTGTTGTAGTTGATGTTGCTGCAACATTTCAACATTTCCACTGTGCGTCTCAGTGGCCTTTGTGTCTCAGTCAAAGGTCTCAGTGCAGTTTATCAGGAGCACTGGTCAGGGAGGGTCAGCAGATCATGTGGAAGAGCCAAAAGTGTCCTTCCTCTGTGTCCTGCAGCATCACAGCAACCTCCAGGGGGAGCTAGGTGAACACAACAGGAAATGGTCCATTCTCTCAAAGTGTTTCCTCTGGAAGATCTTTTGCCACATTTGCTGCCACATGTGGCGTAAAAAAAACTTGTAACAACTCAAGTGTCCATAGCTACCTCCACAGTTAGCCTCTTGCACCGTCTCCTTATTTCACAACATCCAAAAGTCCCTTACTTGTGTCCTTTGCATATGCTGCACTTCTTAGTTGGTTAAAATTTGATGATATAATGTTAAAAACTAAGCTAAAAACTCACTCAGGATGTGAGCCGCATAGTCACAAAAGCAGCCACCACTCAAATGTCAAAACGAATGCTTTTATTTTGCTTTCTATGACGTGATCGAACTCTTATACCAGTACTATGAGCAATCCAACACGCGTCACTCCAGAAGGGCCTATAGACCACTGCTGCCATATATAATTTTCCTGTCTTCCTATTTGTGCTGCAGACATGTGCATGCCCCCCACGCCCCCCACCACTCCGGTAGTGATGGCCGTATCTGACACGGAGCTGGCATTGTCGTGGCAACAGGGGGAGAGCGAGGGAAGCGCCCCGATTCTCCACTTCCTGGTTGCATACATCAGGTACAGCCAAAGTGTTTAAAAGTACCTTGTTTATAACCTTGTTTATATTGTTCCGCTCACAAATGCACATTCATTTCTATCTTCATGGAGACCAAACCAGACCAAGTTACAGGTCAGATCTATGGAGAGGCAACCCGCTCACAGTCAGAATGCCTGTTTTCTATGTATTTTTGAGCAGTAAAGCCACGTATAATTGAATAAATGAAAGGTAGCGCTGTTTACTTACTGTGGAACATTCCAGGCAGAGCAATGACATATCCATAGTAACAAGCAGGTGACGGACCCAAAAAGTTACTTAGAGAACCTTTAAACCATGTTGTTGATCTAGTAAGTTTACATTATAGGGACATTAGAGAGGCAGGTCCCCACGATGATGAGTGTGTACAGATTTTAGTCCCCACAATGTTATAAATACACACCAGCACACATTTTAAGCAAGACCTGTAAAGTGTATTGCCCAAGGACACAACAGCACCCACCAAAAAACAAAAAAAAAACATAAAATAAATCAATGTATCATCAATATAATGGTCCTGTGGGTGAGGCTAACTAGAGGCACTGCTCAGACTGAAGCTCTTAATCTGACATACATTTAACACTCTGACCATAAATAACTGACTAAAAACATGGACCTTATTCACAAAATTTAAAATAAAATTGTTAATATTCATATCATTTGTCAGGAATTTAAAGGTGCACTATGTAATTTTTCTGGTGTGGGGTCCGCTACCAGCTTGTCTCCATGGAAATGTTTTTTTTTTTTTTTTGCCTGAAATTGTTCCACAATATGTCATTAAACTTATCTATCTTGGATGTATTCAGTTACAGGTATTTTTATCGCTTAAAACCTTGACAAAACATGCGTTGTTATTGTAAGCGGGGGTCACCTCTCCACAGATCTGACGTGTAACTTGGCCTGAGGGAGATAAATAAGTGAAATGTCAGACTGTGGAACATTCTAGGCAAAGTAATAACTTCTCCACGGAGACAAGCAGGCGACGGACGCTCCAGCAGCAAAATTCGGCATTGCACCTTTAAGTAATTTTTCTAATATTATTGTTAAAGGTGAACTGTGTATTTTTTTTCACGGAGGGTCAGTCACCTGCTCGTTTCCATGGAGATGCTATTGCTTTGTCTTGAATGTTCCACCATATGGCGTTAAACCGTCCATTTGCATTTACTCAAGTACATGTGTTATGTTTCCTTAAAAACATTCGTACTCTCCACAGATCTGACCCTGTAACTTGGCCCTTGCTTACTTGCCATACTGTAGGAAGGTTCCACAGTGCACCTTTAATTGTAATTACTTTAATCGTGATAATCGTGACACAAAATTTCAGTGGTTATCAGTTGTATACACAGTTATATACAGTTCATATACTAGTAGAGGCTGAAGGCTCACAGTTGAACACTGTAGGTACATGTGGCCCCAGCGTGATTCCTGGGGCCCTTTCCTGCTCTGGGCTACAGGCTTTTGTCTCTGATGGAAAAGCTTCATTTTGTCATTAAATGTGTGTCCAAAGTGAACGGTACATTTCACCGTCACACCTCATGTTTCTCTCAGAACAAAGGCAAACTCAGAGATGCTTTCTCTTTTGTCAAACATAAAACACAAAATCACTGCAGTCACGCTGGGCTAATTTAGTCCATAAAACAAAGCAAGCGGAGGTATAGGTATATAGAACGTGTTTATTTATTTATTCTGGCAACATTAAAGCGACTGAAAGCACACGATGAAAATATATACCAGTCAGAGCTGTGATTGAACCGACAACATTCAGACTGGTGAGAATTTATGGTTATTCTAATGTATTGCAGTATACAGAATGACATCACAAGGTGCAACAACGCATTTTGAGCTTTGTAAACAGCCCGATAATACAGGATTACACAAAAACTGGAAAAAATGGAACTAAACACAGCTCTGGGTGCGTTTTTGATGAGCTAACAATGTTCCAACATGGCTAAAAGCTCACAGGAGTCAATTTTGGGTAATATAGGGTCTCTAAAGATGCATTGTGTAACTTCTTGGTCGGAGGTCCGTCACCTGCTTGTTTCTATGGAGATGTCATTGTTCTGCCTGGAATATTCCACAGTATGACATTAAACAGCTCAACTTTACATTTATTCAATTACAGGTGGTTTAATATCTCAAAAATACATAGAAAAATAGACATTCTGACTGTGAGCAGGGTGCCTTCTCCACAGATCTGACCTGTAACTTGTGGTGGTTACTGGTTTGGTCTCCATGACGATAGAAAGATTTAATACCATACTGTGAAACATTCTAGACAAAGTAATAACATCTCTGTGAAGAAAAGCATTTGACGAACCCTCCACTAGAAAAGTTACACAATGCACCTATTTTGATTTTGGAATTTACAAATGTCATCACAAGTAACTGCAAAAACAGGTAAAATATGAATAATTTTGGACAATCTGGAAAGAACAAACTATTCAAAGAGGGTTAAAAACAAGTTTTCAAGATGTGTTTTGCTACAGAGTCCAGGAAGCCTTAACAAACCGTGACAGGGCTGGACACTGGAGCTCTGTTTAGTCTCAAACAAAAGTCTTCTTCAGTTTGAGGAAGTCCCTCATCAGTGACACATGTAGCTCCAGGCCCTGCTCCTCCATCCCCCAAACAACATGTCCGCCACGTCTCTGTCCTGCAAAAAAGGAGTATCTGTGTGCGTAACATGCCAACGGAGTAGTACTCTGGTTTGAGCAGTTTGAAAGCGCATGTGACTGGTTTTACTTTATTTTTAGAGGGGGTATTAAGCATTTTTTTTTTTTTTTTTAGCTTTCTAGCTTTTCTAAGTTCAAAAACATGCCTGAAGAGGGTTTAGATGTCGTCCATGCATGTTTGAGTAATTTTTGAACCCTCCTTACAGTCAGTTGTAAGATTCTGTCCAAATCTCCGCCCACAAACCGAAGTTACCCATTTTCCCACGCGGCAATTCTCTATAAATATACAAAAACATGACACAAAAATGTACACAGCAGCATAAGTAGCAGTAGTTTCATTAGCGGGATGCACGCTGATTTTGTCGTGATAGTGCTGTGAAGGGGGAGTGACTTAGCACAAGGAGCAAGGGGAGGGGACATGTTTATACGTTGTTTTCGGCGAGTATAGCATTTTCAAAACAATTAAAATACCCCCTCTTTAATTATGACTTGGTTTGGTGGGATTGTCTCTGTGGTAAATACTTGGGTTTGTATCAGTTAAGAGGCAGTGGAAAAATGTACAAAAAATAGGGAGGTGCTCTGATTTTGAAATAGAATTTTTCTTGCATTTTTCTTGCAGACCTTCATTTAACAAAACAAAGGTGTTATTATTGATTTTTATTAGTCGAATCACAACTGTTTACAACCTTTATATGGTAAAACTAAAAGCAAGACTTGTTAAAGGTCCCGCATGTGCCCAATTGTTTTTCTATGTATTTGAGCAAAATGTGTGTACTATCTGGCCCTAATAATTAAGCTTTTTGCTGTCCCGTAATCAGGAAGTGCATTGTTAGCATGCTATAGCTGAAAATTTTGCTCAGGTCTCTTTTATTGTCACTGTGGTGGATAATTAGGATGCTCTGAGTGCTTAAGGTAAGTGAGGAATAACTTTGGACCACTGCAAACTGTTTAAAAAGAACTAATTATGTTTTTCACGTTTTTAAAGGTGCACTGTGTAACTTTTCTGGTGGAGGGTCCGTCACCTACTTGTTTCTATGGATCTGTCATTACTCTGCCTGGAATGTTCCACAGTATGACATTAAACAACTCTACTTTACATTTATTCAATTACAGGTGGTTTTATATCTCAAAAATACCTAGAAAAACAGGAATTCTGACTGTGAGCGGGGTCGCCTCTCCACAGATCTGACCTGTAACTTGGTCTGGTTTAGACTGTGAAGATAGAAAAGTTTAATACCATACTGTAAAGGGTGGAGGGTCCGCCAAATGCCTTTCCTTCAGAGAGCTGTTATTGCTTTGTCTGGAATGTTACACAGTATGGCATTAAACCTTTCTATCTTCATGGAGACCAAACCAGACCAAGTTACAAGTCAGATCTGTGGAGAAGCGACCCCGCTCAGTCAGAATGTCTGTTTTTCTAGGTATTTTTGAGCTGTAAAAACCACCCGTAATTGAATAAATGTAAAGTAGAGCTGTTTAATGTCATACTGTGGAACAATCCATGACATCTCCATAGAAACAAGCAGGTGACGGACCCTCCACCAGAAAAGTTACACAATGCACCTTTATCTATAATGATGCTTTAGTGAAATGAGTAGTCCCAGCTGTCATATGCACTTCAGTATTCCTTGTAACCCTCTTGTGCATTGTGTCCTCAGACCGGAGATGGACACAGAGTGGACATACATCCGTGAGCCCATCCAGACCAGCTCCATGGTGCTGAAGGGGCTGCTGCCGGACACTCAGTACCAGTTTGTGGTGAGGGCGGTGAACCTGCACGGCGTGAGTCCCCCCAGCCACATCAACAGCCCCGTGCGCACGCTCAGTAAGATGTCTCCATTATCCTCCAACACAATACAGTATTTAGATCATTTACACCTATCATTTCAGAGGTGTTAGTACTCACTTACTTTAACTTGAGTAGCTTTTTAAAGGTGTAACTTTTCGGTTGGGGGTCCATCACTTGCTTGTTTCTATGGAGATGCCATTGCTCTGCCTGGAATGTTCCACAGTATGACATTAAACAGCTCTCCTTTACATTTATTCAATCACAGGTGGTGTTATAGCTCAAAAATACCTAGAAAAACAGGCATTCTGACTGTGAGCGGGGTCGCCTCTCCACAGATCTGACCTGTAACTTGGTCTGGTTGGTCTCCATGAAGATAGAAAGGTTTAATGCCATACTGTGGAACATTCCAGTATAACATTGGAGAAAAGCATTTGTCGGACGCTCCACCAGAAAAGTTACACAGTGCACTTTTAAAGAAATTGTCCTTTTCAGAGTACTTTTCTAGCAGCATACTTTTACTCCCGAGTCCTCTGCTTGAGTAATTTACTTTTATTTTTATTGAAGTAACAGTACTCTTACTTGAGTAAAAGTTTTAATTACTATGTGTTTTTTGTAGCGCCCTTTCAGATATGATTTCGTTTTTGTGTCCATCCTTTAAAAATACCAGTTTACGTTATGTTAAATTAACTTCATTATAAATCAGATGTTACGTCCAGACACTTTTACTTATGTACAATTATGGTATTATAGTAGTTTGTAGTAATTTTTGGCTACTCTACCCACCTCTGCTAAAATTTGCATTGGTTAAAAAAAAAAGAAACGATATCATAGAAAGGAAACCAAAAATATTATAAAAAGAAGCATGAGAATTTCGTTGCTGTGCCTACAATGTTCCAAAGTATGTACAAATGTTTCTAACTTTTATTTATTCAAATACAGGCATTGTGTTGTTACCATTTTATATATACAAAAATAAATAAATAAATAAATAAATAAAAAATTCCCACATTTGATGCCATTTTGTGGAACATTCCAGACAAAGCAACAAGATTTCTCTTGAGGTTTTCAGATTTTAGAATAACATTGTACTTTGCCATGAAATACCCAAAAGGTGAATTCACAAATGTTGAACTTCTACTGGTAACTAAACCCTAGAAGTCACTATATTCCTACTTAAATCTGCTTTTTAACGGTATTAATTCTCGCTGCTCCCGTTTGTATGAAATATTATTGGCCTATAGAATGTTGTGTTGTCTTCTCGTACTATCATGGTGTAAAAATGACTCTTTTGTGCAACACTGTTGGCGATGGCCGGTGTTGGCGTGACCTGGTGCCCTCCTGCAGTTGGCACAGACACACACACACTCTTCGGAGCCCGGCGTGGTGGCGTGCTTCACAGCGGGGGCCCAGATTTGCCCCTCTCCAGACAGGATTAACGCTGACCTCCCAATTAACCACTATACAATCTACTTATGTATAACGCACATTTTATGAACAAATGTCACAGTAAAATAAAAAAAAAAATATCAAAATGCATTCACCTGTAGCTGTTCTATTTCAGGTATAATATTTATTCATTATTGTTTCTGGTTTGAGTTTGAAAAGCTGCAGACAGTGAGCGCGCCGTGGGCTGGGGGACTGTTACACAACACAAGATTAGCCGCTAAAGGATTTCGAGCTAGCCCCCTGTCTGTGTTTTCAGTATTGAGGATTTAATGTCATTAGCTTCTGCCAATAATCATCCCAGCCGGCTAACAGGTTGATTCTCCATCCCATTGTTATTAAAGGGGCTCTACACTGTAAATCTGTTTGTGTCATGTTGATTATAGCCACGGCCCTTTCAAAAGTGATTACTTAAGACTGCACAGGCAATTTAAAAAACAAATCTAGCCACACAATGTTTAAATTTACGGCTCCAAACCACGCAAAGATCCAGAGATTTTTTTTTAAAGCCCAAGAATAACAGATTCAATGTATTTTGTGTGAATTTTCTGTAATAATGCGACGTCAGGAGGTATAAGGAGCAGTGTGATTGGTCTAACGAGTATCCACACTTCAGAAATCAGAAATCAGAGTCCTGTGGGATGTCATGTAGTACTTGAAATTACAGTGGCTCAGTTTTTTTTTTAACACAAAGCTGAAAATGTACCTAATTTATTCTAAAAAAAAAAGAAAAACACTGGGAAGAGTAGGCAATACTATTAAAACTCCATAATTTAGTAGCAAAAAAGTTGATTTTTGTTTAGTTTGCGGTTCATGACATAGGTAAAGTTACTGATACTTTGCAGTGACATCACACTGTGTTCTACGTGTGTATCTATGGTGGAATGTTCAGCAGTTACCATGGAGTCACACTGTCAGAAAAGTTTTAAGATTAAGATTTAAGATTTAAACAGCACATTTTCAGGAGCCTGTGATCAATACGAGCGTTCATGGGCCGCATCTCAATTCTCTTTCCTCGCTTCCTTCTCCTTGATCCTCCATTTTTCAGCTGTCAATCAAATGTGTCATATTCAGCGGTGTCCCAAAGAAAACCACGGAAGGAAGGAGTAAACGTGAGGGAGACTTCAGGAGCAAACGTCAGATAAAAGAATCAAACTTTACTGGTCTCAGTGAGGAGTTTAGATCCTTTCTCCTCGCTTCGTCTCCTCTGTGGGCGGGACTTCCTCACCCATTTCCTGCAGAATCGAGGAGAAGGAATCAAGGAGAAGGAAGCGAGGAAAGAGAAATGAGATGCTAGCTAGCTTGTGAAACTGAAATTGTATGTGTGAGAGACTTGTTTAGGCGCACAAATCAGCTCACCTATTGTAGTTCCAACCGAGTAAACTCTTTCTGGTCAGATTGTGTTAAAGCAGAATCACACTCCAAGTGAATGTGGATGACATCAGATGCAAAGTATAAATTCTGTTAGAATACTCTCTGTTACTTCATGTATTTTTGTACTTTTCTTCTCGATATTTTTCCACAAACTGCCACTTAAACTGCCATTATTATTATATTTTTTACTTAACTATTATTACTTTTATTCTATTTTTTTTTATTCTATTATTACTTAACTATCTCCATGGAAACAAGCAGGAGATGCCACCAGACCAAGATACGCGTCAGATCTGTGCAGAAGAAGGCCTCTCGCTGACTGTAGGTGTGCATGTTCTTTAGTTTAAAGATGCACTGCGTAACCTTTCTGGGTTTTCTGCATTTATTCAACTACAGGTTATTTATTGCTCAAAAATATCTTAGAAAAACATTCATTCTTACTGTGAGTAGGGTCGCCTCTCCACAGATCTAACCTGTAATTTGGCTTGTAAGTCTCCATGGAGATTCATTAGCTTATGGCCATACTGTGGAACATTCTAGCGACATCTCCATGGAAACCAGCAGGTGATGGACTCTCCAGCAGACATGTTACGCAATGCACCTTTAATACCACAGTGTGAAACATCTCAGACCAAGTAATACCATCTCCACGGAGACAAGCAGGCGGCGGACCCTCTACCTGAAAAGTTACACAGTGCGCCTTTAAAAAACTAAGCCTTATCTCATCATTATCTCAACACCATGGCAACCGGAGATATGTCATCCCCTCTGTCCGTGCGACTGGCTCTAAACCGTAGAGTGCTCCGCTCGTACATCTGCGTCTACATTTCGAACATGTACATTAAGTTCTCTTCCACTTTTCACCATCTCCCTCTAATGACGTGAAAGCTGTCATTCAGACCCGAGCATCAACTTTACATCTCCCCGCGCTGCATTTTCTACTTTCATTCTTCGACTCCTTCTTAGTGTTCCTTAACTATTTCCTCTCGCTGATGTCCCTGTATGTAAACCTGTGCAGACGCTTTTAAATGTCAAAATTCCGATTAAACGGTATTATGCAAAGTTTATTTTTCTGGAGCTTTCTGCCGTGTTATAATGTCATTCTCTCGTCAAAAACATGCCTGAAGAGGTTTTAGATGTCATCCATGCATGTTTGAGTAATTTAGCGATCTCTCCTAGGCCCTAAGATTCTGTGCAATGCTCCGTCCACGAGCCCCACACGACAATTCTCTATAAATATGTAAAATTACGATACAAAACTGTACACAGCAACTTGACAAATCAGATGCAGTAGTTTGATGCGCGCTGATTGTGTTGTGATAGCGCTCTGAAGGGGGAGTGACTTAGCAAGGATAGTTTTTTCAATCGTTTTAGCACATTTTTTGAAACTTGGTTTACTTTGATCCTTTGATTCAAACCTGTATCTGAACAGGAGCACAGGCGCTCACATCATTTTGAACATTTCTCATCAGCTCACACAGTTCTCAGGCTCTTCCTCAGAACATTTGACACGGCTCTCATTCACAGTGAATTCAGCTTGTTTTTTTAATCCTGCAGATCTGCTCTCACATGGTAAAAAGGACTTTGGCGCAAACTCTGTCACTTTTAATGTAGAAACTCCAACACGACGGCAAATCGACATCCGAGAGCACCAAAAATGGAACAGGAAAGGATTTCACACGAGTCAAACGGAGTAAAGACACTGAGTAGACGACATGTAAAGACTATACACGTACAGATTTTCAGAAACATACAGTTCTGTTTGATTTGCAAGAACACATTACATATCACAGTAGTGTTGCATAAATATTTTTGATCAAATACTGCAAAATCTACTCTCCAACTGGTAATTGGTAATTGGTAAAATACAATACAGACAGATTTTAGACAAAAAAGCACAGCTATTCCAGTCCAAAATCCATCTGTGTAAAGTGTGAACCCAATGGCAGACTGCAGTAAACCAGTGATTCTCTATAGTCACTGAGAGAAGGAGTAAAAATTCTGAGCTGCAGTTTTAAAAGAATGAAAGAGCTCCGAGAAACACATGACGAGAGTTTGAGAGTTTGGATGGTAAGATGTACTTTTGGAGAATGACTGAACCGTTTGGAATAAAAAACTGCATTTTGTTGGGATTAAATTTTGTTTTGGAAAACTAAAATTCAATTAAAAAAGACATTCAACAGCACTACTTTACATTTATTCAATTACAGTTGGTTTTAGAGCTCAAAAATACCTAGAAAAACAAACATTCTGACTGTGAGCGGGGTCGCCTCTCCACAGATCTGACCTGTAACTTGGTCTGGTTTGGTCTCCATGAAGATAGAAAGGTTTAATGCCATACTGTGAAACATTCCAGACAAGCAATAACATCTCCACAGAGAAAAGCATTTGACAGACCCTCCACCAGGAAAGTTACACAATGCTCCTTTAAGTACAGTACTTTACTACTTTTCCTTAGTTAAGTTCCACCGCTGGTATTTGAGACGAAGAGTTTTTCTGTGCAGGTGGGTCGGAGGTGGGCAGTGCAGACTACGGCCTCTACCACACAAACCTGGGCCCAGACGAAGATCTCTTTGACGTGGACGACTCCGATTATGACGTCTTCATTGAGGAGGTGCGTTCAAAGTCATGGTTTAAAGTTGGTTCAATGTAAAAAAAAAAAAAAAAAGGTTTACTATTCATTCATGTGTTGTCATTTTCAGTTGAATCCATTTCCTGGGATTCCTCAGGACAACAGGAAGTCCCAGCTGCGTTCTCGGCCCGGGTCTCCTTCAGGACAAAACGTGGTGTACCGTATGAACCCCATCCTCCCTCCAAACGCCACCTCTCCTCCAGTCTCCTCCACCTCTGTCTCCTCCTCCTCTACATCCAGTGGGCCAGACTTTACAGATCTGCTGTTTCCCACCACCACTGAACCTACCACCACCACCACTACTACTACTACTACTACTACTACTACTACTACTGCTACTACAACTACACCTCCTCCAACTACTACCACAACAACAACAACAACCACCACTACCAGGTATTGGCCACAAGGTTGTAGCATATGATACAGTTTAATCAGTAAAATCAGACTTGATTTGGACACATTTACTTATCTCAGTGTTTTGTTTTTTTTGTTTTGTGTCCCCTCAGCACGCTGCCCCCCACCACAGTCCCACCCACCCTGTCGCCATGGCGAGGAGACGTGCCCCGAGTGTATGACCTGAGCTGTGACGAGACGGTGTGTCCCCCCGACAGCTTCTGTCTCACCGACTACGAGAGGGGAGGGTCCCGCTGCCACTGTAACCTGGGCAGAGAGGGGGACTACTGTGACAACGGTACTACTACTACAACTACTACTACTACTGCTACTACTACTACTACTACTACTGCTGCAACCTGGGCAGAGAGGGGGACTACTGTGACAACGGTACTACTACTACAACTACTACTACTACTGCTACTACTACTACTACTACTACTGCTGCAACCTGGGCAGAGAGGGGGACTACTGTGCCAACGGTACTACTACTACTACTACTACTACTACTACTACTACTACTACTACTACTGCTGCAACCTGGGCAGAGAGGGGGACTACTGTGACAACGGTACTACTACTACTACTACTACTACTACTACTACTACTACTACTACTACTACTACTACTACTACTACTACTGCTGCAACCTGGGCAAAGAGGGGGACTACTGTGACAATGGTACTGCTGCTAGTCCTGCTACTACTACTACTACCTCTAATACTACTACCTCTAATACTACTACTATTACTGCCACTGCTGCTGCACTGGTCCCAGCTGGACACTGGTCCCAGCTGGACACTGGTCCCAGCTGGACACTGGTCCCAGCTGGACTTGGACAGGCACTGGTCGACAAACGCTGCAATCACTCAGGTACTATCACCTCCAGATTTCAAACCAATCATCACCAAATCATTTTCCTTTCAGCTGTGTCCATCAACTTCCCCCGTTTCTATGGATACTCTCACATGACCTTTGAACCCCTCAAGAACTCGTACCAGACCTTCCAGATCACGCTGGAGTTTAAGGTAAGTCCAGTTTAGTGTGAATATCTGATTTTATCTGAAAAACGTGAAAAACTAGTTCATTTTAAACAGTTTGCAGTGGACCAAAGTTACTCCTCACTTGCCTTATGCATTTAAGCGTTTATCACAATGCTAACAACAACTAGCATGCTAATGGCGCACTTTCTGATTCTCCGACACTAAAAACACTTCCTAATTAGATGCAGAAAGTACTCAGCGGACTTATTTTAACCTTAAGAGCTGCTTATACTGTATATGTGTACAGGGACAAATTTTGTCAATATATACCTTTTCACAACACTAACAACAACTAGCATGCTAACTGCTAACGGTGCATTTTCTGATTCCTGGATACTAAAAACGCTTCCTAATTAAATGCAGACAGTACGCAGCAGACTTATTTTAACCTCAAGAGCTGCTTATACTGTACAATATATCTGTACTGGGACAAATGTTGCTGAGATACATTTATCTAAGCGCTTTTCACAACGATAACAACTAGCATGCTAACCGCGAGCTGAGGTAAGTGTGTGTCTCTTCAGGCAGACGCAGAGGACGGGCTGCTGTTGTACTGTGGAGAGAATGAACACGGACGAGGAGACTTCATTTCTCTGGCTCTGGTCCGAGGGAAACTGCACTACAGGTAAAGGCCGTCGTACACCTGGGAGATTATTTGGAAATATTATTTGAATGTGAGGATTAAAGATAAAGCTGCACTGTGTAACTTTTCTGGTAGAGGGTCCGTCACTTACTTCTATCCATAGAGATGTTGCCTGGAATGTTCCACGGTTTGGCATTGCGATTATTTATCTTTACGGAGGCAGACTTAGACTTAGACTTAGACTTAGACAAACTTTATTGACCCACAAGGGAAATTAGTTGGATTGCAGCTGACGCCATAGGGCCAAGCTACATGTCAGCTCTTTGGAGAGGCAAGCCCACTCACAGTAAAAATCTAAGCTTTTAACTCAATAAAAGCCCAGGTTTTTGAGCAAATGCAAGATGGATCAATTTAATGCCATAGAGGGACATTTCAGACAAAGCAACAACATCTCCATGGTGACAAACAGATGGCGTACCCTCCAGAAGAAAATTTACATAGTGCACCTTTAAAGATTACTCAAACGTGCACAAATCACTCCAAATACAACTTTGAGAGGGTAAACGAGAAGAGGAAACAACTTAAACATGGTTAAAAGCTCTGAAAAGTTGATTTTGCAGAATAGGTCCGCTTTAATATTATTGTCATTCCAATTACATTAAAAATACAAATTAATCTACATTAAATTTTAAAACAGATTTTACATCCAGACACTCTTCCAATTACTCTTACTTGAGTAGTAGTTTTGCCAAATACTTTTATACTTCTACTTGAGTCATTTCTTGGACCATTACTTTGTACTTCTACTTGAGAAAGAGTATTTTGAAGTCAGAGTATTCTTACTTGAGTTACATTTTTGTGTGTGTGTATTGTTGTAGTAACGTAAGTCTGTTTTTTCCATAGGTTTAACTGTGGGACGGGAGCCGCTCAGATTGTCGCCGACAGCCGCGTTGTGATTGGTCGATGGCACAGCGTGACTCTGTTCCGGGACGGCATGAGCGGCTGGCTGCGATTGGACAACGATAACCCCATCTCAGGACGCTCACAGGTGCTTCTCACGTCCACTCGGTCCCCTCCACAGACACACTGTCCCCTTCACAGACACACTGTCCCCTCCACAGACACACTGTCCCCTTCACAGACACACTGTCCCCTTCACAGACACACTGTCCCCTCCACAGACACACTGTCCCCTTCACAGACACTCTCCACACTGTCCCCTCCTGGTGGTGTTTTTATTGATAAAAAAAAAAAAAAGGTGTTACCTGCTTGAAGATACAAGAAACCAGGGGAAAAGCGATGGTGTTGAAGGTGGTTCAGCAGGAGAGCGGCAGCTTAGCAGTGCTGTCATCAGACCTGTTGCTAACATTAGCGGGAGTGACCTTTGGGAAAGAGAGCAGCTCATTGGTCTGTTATGAATCTTCATTCAATATAGTGAAATAAAAACCCCAGGAGCATGTAGAGCAGGTTAATATGAACATTTTAAGACCAAAATGACGAGTCTCACCGCAACAGTTACAGAGCGAGGCGACAGTTTTTCAATAGAAAGTCCATTTATACAGCCCCTGTGACAGGCCCAGCGATTACAGAGATATTAACCATAAACCAGGCCAAATTCTAAATATCACACCATCCATTTGTTCCCCAGGGCCAGTACACAAAAATCACATTTCGCTCTCCTCTGTACGTGGGGGGCTCTCCCAGTGCCTATTGGCTGGTGAAGGCCACAGGGACCAACCGAGGCTTCGTGGGCTGCATCCAAAGTCTCACCATCAACAACAAAGTGACCGACCTCCGACCCTGGCCCCAAGGAAGAGCTCTGAGCGGGGCAGACATAGGTGAGGAGCAGGACTAAACCAGGACTAAACCAGGACTAAACCAGGACTAAACCAGGACTAAATCAGGACTAAACCAGAACCAAACCAGGATTAACATTAAAATACCAAAATACCATGATTATCCATATCCAGCAGTCGGACACAGACAGGTGTTGTAATGAGGAGGTATTGCATGTCGAAATCACATGAGGCCAGAGTTCGTTTTGTTGCTATTGACACACTGATCGTTGGTTTAGGACTTGGGTTTGGGGCCAGTTGAAAAGAGACGGTTTCGACTGTGATCATCCAGGTTTTTTTTTCCAGATTTCCAATTAGCCATGGAAATCAAATAGCCATGGGGCTGTTTTACCATCAAATTATCATCAAATTGAAAATGGCTTCTGGGTATGAGATTGTCATAGTCATAACTTTTACTTCAATTTGAATTATTTTAGTAACAGTACTTTTACCTACAGTTTTGCCTTTTCTTTGTCAGTCTTGACTTTTCTTCTCTCAGTCCAATTTACAACATTTTCTTCTTCTGGATTTGCACACAGTCAGATCATAAAAGCTTGCCCCCATCCATATTAAATGGTTAATAAAACAGTATTTCTAAATGTTGTTTTCAGGTGAATGTAACGACAGTGTGTGTGACACGGTGAGCTGTGCAAACGGAGGCGTGTGCTTCGCTAACCGTGCGGACAGCTTCATCTGCCTGTGTCCGCTGGGCTTCAGAGGAGCTCTGTGTGAAGAGAGTGAGTCCTGCTGTGATCACAGCTGTATGAGGCTGTTAAAAGTCATTACTACAATAATACACTGTAAATGTGGAGAGGGATCGATCTCTCTGATTATCCTCTCTCCTACACTTAGGCTACCTGTCACTTTTCTCTCTTCGTCTTTGTCGTCTCACGTTCCACTATTTTATATTGAATAGATCTCTCCATAAAGAGCAAACTGTATATGGGTTTCATTTAAGGAACAGTATGAAGCTTTTGCTATTATAAAGAGATTTTACAACATCTCACTGTGTTGTAGACAGAGGACACATGCCACTTTTTCTCATTCTCGGTATAAGGACAGGCCACTGAGCTGCAGAGGCTGCACTAGGTTTTAGGGAGTGACCATTCAGATCAGAGAGAGGCAATTTAGGTTAAAACCAACTGGATTTCAGCATTGAAACCCAATGCAAACCAAATGAGAGAGATGTGAGGCTCATTCTGCTTTCTGATTGGATAATCGTCTATTTACTTGGATAATCAAAACACCAAATTATGACATAAACAGCTTGGCATTATGTTCAGTGTTTTTGCAGTTAAGAATAAATCAGCATTACAGTGGCTGTAATGTCAGTAAGACCAGTATTTGATTTGAACATGTTCCTTGTATTTAAAGAGATGGGTCATGTTTCTCAAAGAAAAAGAATCAACATACTCTTCTTTAAAGTTTAGATGCACAAAGCTTATGCATTATATACTGAGAAATTCCAAAAGTAGAGCATTAAAAAAGGGAAAACTTCTATCAGATATTTTGTCATCTAATTTAATTTTCTAATGAACAGATTACATTTCCTGATCACATTTATTACTGAACAGATTAACTGTCCTATATTACACAAAATGGATTCTTCTTTAATTCATATTATAATGAATTTGAATACCTTGTCAAAAACATACGTCAAGTCGAAAATAGTGTCATATGGGCCCTTTAAAAAGCTTTGTGTCTGTTTGCTCTCCTCAGGTTTCGTGCTGTCCTCTCCTCTCTTCAACGCGTCCGTCTTCTCTTTCGCCTCTGTGCCGTGGCCTCAGAACGCTCAGAGTTTTTTGTCGTTTATGGAGTTTGAGTTGACGTTTTGGCCCTCGGCTCCTGACGGGACTCTGCTGTACAGTGACGACCGGGACAGTGCAGACTTCCTGTCCATCATCCTCAGCGATCGATACGTGGAGTTTAGATTTGACTGTGGCTCTGGGGGAGCCGTCATAAGGTGCACTATTATTTTATTTTGTTTTCTGTTTATTTTCATTTTGAGGGCTTTTCACCCTTAAAAAGCTATTAGACTTAGACATAGACTTTAGACAAACTTTATTGATCCACAAGGGAAATTATTTGGATACAGTCGTTCACTCATCACAATATAATATAATAACAGAGTAACAAAAATATAGATGGTAAAGCAAAAAAGAGCAAGAGACACGTGTCAAATGAGACATAATTATAAAAATAAATGTATATGTACAAGTCAAAATAAAATAGAAAAATAAGTAATAAACTATAAAATAAACTATAAAATCACAGCTATAAACAAGAGACAAGAATAGCAGTGCAATAATATACTGACTGACAGAGCAATCATAAGGCTAATCATAATTTATTACAAATTATTAATTCCTATGGCAACTCTGTAAGTACATTTCCCCTCTTTTTCCCCCAGGAGCCTGGAGCAGGTCAGCCTGGACTCGTGGCATGAGCTGCGGGTTTCTCGGACGGCCAAGAGCGGAATCCTCCAGGTGGACGAGCAGAGACCTGTGGAGGGCATCGCAGAGGTAATTCATGAATAAATGCCAAGAACCAGATGACGTAATAATAGTCATAATGTTTTTCAGTTGCATATGGGGATTTATCACAGTGTGGGGACTAAAGTTCATATTTGTCCTTATAGAAACACAAAAGCTTTATCATTAGATCAATGACCAGAGTGTGTATGTGGATACACTTATTAAACACAAGGGGGCAGCACTATCACATCTACCACATGCAGTAGACTGTGCGTAATCTTGCACTCCCCATCAATAGGACTAGACTGAGACTAGATCTAGGACTAGGACTAAACCAGGATTTAACCTGGACTAGGACAGGACCAAACTCGCCTCAGAGATAATAGACAAATAATAGATATTGTTGAAGTTGAAATTTCAGCATAGAGACATACTGTTTGTCGATACATCAGTTTAATCATATTATCATATCACTTTACTCTTCAAATATGTATTTCACTCCCAAAGGTGATTCCCAAAATAGTGACAGTAGCAGTTTTGTGCCTGTAGGGGGCGTTCACTCAGATCAGGTGCAGCTCTCCTCTGTTCATCGGAGGAGTCCCAGAGTACGACAGAACCAAGAGCACGGCTGGAGGACTCAGGCCTTTCACTGGGATCATTCAGAAGGTACACGCCTGCAACAGTACAAGCAATGTTCCCTCTAAGGTGCCCAGATGTTTAACGCGCACATCAAATTCTTTACAGCGCATAAAATAAAAGTCCGGGGAATGCTCAGGGAGTTTGCTCAGGCACATGAAAAATTAGGGGGAACATTGAGTACAAGACCGCATTTCATTTATACTAGTACAGGACACTTTATGCATGGGCTTCGGCTTCCTGTTATATACAACATTTTGAGATTTTCTCAGTCAGAAGATATAATATTTAGTTTTAAATTGTTAACCCATTTTTCCATTTTTCTTCTGCTTATCATTTTAATCACTATGACAATGGTCTTAAGGTTTCTCCTGCTCATATTTCTTTGAGATGGTTTTCAAGTTAATGTGTAAGGCCCGGGTCTAGAAGAGTGCATGGAAACCTCAATTATAATATGTGTTAATATTTAACAAAACATGATCTAAAAGAAAAAAAAGTGATGTGTGTACGTTAAAATGTCCACTGTGTAACTTTTCAAGAGGAAAATACGCTACCTGCTTAACTCCATGGAGGTTTTGGCCTTTATCAGGGTTGTCCAAACTATGGCCCAGGGGTCAAATCCGGCCCTCTGACCAATTTTTGTTGGCCCCCAGAGATCCTGCTGAATTGGCCCAGTATTTTTCACTTCAAATTCCGGTATCTCCATCACTGCAACTTCAATAACAACTCACTGCATTATGGTACAGACCTAAAATTTGCATTCTAGGACTTTTAAAGGTGTTGTGGCTCTGTTAAACTCATATAAAATGGATCTATCTGAAAAAGTTTGGACACTCCTGGTCTAGATGGCCAAAGTTACAGGTCAGATCTATGGAGAACTCACTCACAAAATGATTGCATATTTTTCAAGGTATTTCCGATCAATAGAAACATATTTAATAAAATACATAAATAGATTTAAATTATTTTATTTTTGTATCTACCCAAATCTACAATAAACAACTTCAATACAGTGGAACATTCCAGAAAAAGCCATAACTTCTCCATGGAGACAAGCAGGTGGCAGGCCCTCCAATAAAAAAGTTACATAGTGCATCTTTACTGCAGCCAGAGTCTTTATTTTGACTTTTTCTTTGTTTTCAGCTGGTGCTCAATGACCGGCCCCTCCCCGTCACCGCGGGCTGGGCCGGGGGCGTGAACGTGGCGAACTCGGACCACCCGTGTGTGGACAGTCCCTGCGCCAACGGGGGCACCTGCAGACCCAAGTGGGACAGCTACGAGTGTGACTGCCCCCTAGGGTACGACGGGCGCCACTGCCAGAAAGGTCAGTGCTGTTTTAGGATTCTGTGTATCATAATCACAGCACTTAAGGTTATTGTGTTTTGTTTCATTCACAAACTCTGCATATTTAGGCTGAGTTCTTCTCTCAAACAGAAAACACTCTGTTCCACCTTGTGATGTCATGTGGTACTACAGGAAGTGCTCCTCTGTGTTTTTAAACTCCACACACCTTCACTAGACTCATTTGGATGATTTCAGCCCTGGAATTGACAATCGCTACTGAACAAAATGTAACTTGAAAGTTGAAAACTACCGCTTCATGACATCACAAGGTGGAACAGAGCATTTTGAGCTTTGGAGATGTAGACAGACTAATAATAAAGTGTTACTCAAATATGTGTGAATGAAACAAAACACAACTCCAGGTGTGTTTTTGAGGAGGTAACAGTATTAAAACACGTCTTAAACCTCACAAGAGACAATGTTGCGTAATATAGAACCTTTATAAATAATTTTTGTCTGTTGTTGCATGTTTTGGAATGAATGGTGTTGTATTTTGTGTAGTATAGTAAAAAATAAAACTGCATTATTTGTTTTAATCCGCTCTAAGCTTGTCTGTCCTCTTTCTCTCTTAATGCTCGAAGAGTGTGGGAACTATTGTCTGAACAGTAAGTCTTTTCACAAATAAAACAGAATAAATATTATGTGCAGACCGCCCTTCCCGTTAAAGCTGCACTGTGTAACATTTCTTGTGGAGGGTCCGCCAACTGCTTGTCTCCATGGAGCTGTTATTGCCTTACCTGGAATATTCCACAGTGAAGCATTAAGCTCATCTGTCTCCATGAAGATGAGCAGAAATGAAACTAGGCCTAGATACTGGTCAGATCTATGGAGAGATGCCTCTGTGTAAGCAATAAAACACCTGTAATGTATAATACCATACTGTGGAACATTCCCGGCAAATCAATCACATCCCCATGGAGACAAGCAGGCGGTGGACCCTCAACCAGTAAAGTTACACAGTGCACCTTTAACTAAATAGTGCATAGTTAGAATAGCAGAGCCTATAAATGTTCACGTGTCGGCCCCTTCTGTGTGATGTTGGCGCCCTCTTGTGACAGTATGGTGTAACTGCGTGGTCTTCTTTTCCAGCGGTGACAGAAGCCATAGAGATTCCACAATTTATCGGAAGAAGTTACCTGACATATGACAACAGTGATATCCTCAAACGGTAACTATGCATTCACTACGGTATTTAGTGTTGGTTTTTTTTGAGTAATTTAGCGATCTTTCCCGAGCCCTGTAAGATTCTGTACAAGGCTCCGCCCACAAGCGTACGTCACTCATGCGCCCACACGACAATTCTTCATAAATAAACAAAAAACATCATACAAAACTGTAAACAGCAACTTGACAGATGTGCAGTAGTTTCATCAGCGCTGACTGTGTCGAGAGACCAAACCAGACCAAGTTACAGGTCAGATCTGTGGAGAGGCGGCCCCGCTCACAGTCAGAATGCCTGCTTTTCTATGTACTTTTGAGCTATAAAACTACTTGTAATTAAACAAATATAAGGTAGAGCTGTTTAATGTCATACTATGGAACATTCCAGGCAGAGCAATGACATGTCCATAGAAACAAGCAGGTGACGGACCCCCAACCAAAAAGTTACACGGTGCACATTTAACTTTCTTAAATACACACTATCCCTGCATGTGTAACTAAAACTGATGATGTCATAATAATGGTAATACAGGAAGTGCTCCATTATGTTTTCAAACTCCATACACACCATCATTTGAATCATTTGTGCTAATAATAAAGGGTTATTCAAACATGTGTGAATGAAACAAAACACCACTCCAGGTATGTTTTTGAGGAGGTAACAACATTATAACATGGCAAAGAGTTAAGAAGAATCTATTTTGTGTAATACGGGACTTTTAAAGTCTTGTAGGTTTTGTGGCTGCAGTATTTCTGACTCTCACGCTGCTCTGTTCATGTGTTCACTCATGTATTTTACAGCACACATCTCGTCTTTTATTGCCGAGTATCATAATTAAATAAATCTATACATTAAAGGTGCTGTATGTTTTGTGTTTGCAGGATCTCTGGCTCTCGCACGGCTCTGTTTATGAGGTTTAAGAGCACGGCCACAGACGGGCTGCTGCTGTGGAGAGGGGACAGTCCCATGAGGCCCAACAGTGACTACCTGAGTCTGGGGCTGCAGGACGGAGCGCTGCTTTTCAGGTGAATAACACAGGGACGGGGACAGGGTTCAACTGAATTATGTTTTATGGAGCAGCAGTGGCTCAGTGCTCAGACCACTGACCCAAGCAGCTGAGGTAGTCCTGACCAATATTAGCTCAAGGTCTGGAGATGGGTCCACGGGCGCTGCACTGTGGCACTCACTGCTCCTGACAGGTTTAACCCAGAGACACTGAAGGATGGGTCAAATGCAGAGGACAGATTTCTCTAAGGCAGGATCTGGGCAATTATTTTTTTCATGGGGCCACATGAGAAACAGAAAATATTGTGGAGAGCCGGGCCAAAATGCTCAATTCTGCATAATATTAATTGTATTTCTTTATAAAAAGCAGTAAATAACATTGTTTTGACACGCTGATAAGACTGGTGAGTTTATGTTATGACTAAGCAATGAAAAAGTGAGGCTGCCTTACAAAAAATATCATTAAAAAAAAACAAAAAAACACCTCTAAAATAAAAGCAATGCAGCTTTAGTCCATGCATGACGTAAAATTATAAAATATGTTTGTTTTGTAATTCCAAATTTGCTTAAACGTGCCGGTCAGAGTCAACCAAAGGGCCGTCTGTATATGGTCTGCTCTACGGGGACAATTAAATGTACCTTAACCGAACGGCTCCGTGCATGTTGTTGTGTCCTTAGGCAGGTCACTTCGCCCACCCTGTCTGTGTAGGAACATGGAGATGACTGAATACTGCCAGTAGGGCTGATGGTTTCCACCGTTTAAACCAGAGCAGCTGAAGCTACAGTGTCTTTCCAACCAAAATGAAACAAAACATCTTGTTCAATAGAAAGCAAATGTACTGTAACTGATTAAAATATACTATGGATATTTGATATTCTGCATGGTGGTTGATTTTGCACATTGTAGTCGTTGTGTTTCTCCATTCACTGTGTATCTCTTTTCATTTCAGTTATAACCTGGGCAGTGGTCCTGTGAATATCGTCGTCAATGGGACTTTCAGTGACGGGAAGTGGCACCGGGTCAAAGCTGTCAGGTAAGTGCTCAAGGTAATGATCATTTTTGTTGATTGTTGATCCAAAGTTTTGTGCTAAAGTCTATTGTATAATGTGTGTTTCCTGCAGAGATGGACAGTCTGGAAAGCTGACAGTGGACGACTACGGAGCCAAAACCGGACGATCTCCTGGGAAAATGAGACAGCTCAATATAAACGGGCCCCTGTATGTGGGTAAGTAAGGCTTCCTCAGAAACTCACATCCTAGAGACTCCCAGATTGTCTCTGTTTACTATCCAAAAGGTAAATTCACAAATGTTGAACCCCTGTGTCTTATTTCTGTTTGCTCAGTGGTGGATGGTGATCGCTTATTTTGGTGTGACGTCTTTTCTCTGTGTTAAATATGTGACCCCCTGTCATGAGATTTTGTCAGAACAATGGGCTGAACAGGGCTGAAATCATCCAAATGATTCTAGTGAAGGCGTATGGAGTTTTAAAACACAGTGGAGCACTTCCTGTATTACCGCTCCTCCTAAATATGCAGGATTTGCGCGTCAAACATGCGTGAACGAAACAAAACACAACAACTCCAGGTATATTTTTGATGAGGAAAGAATGTTTCATAGTACGGCATTAAACTTTTCTGTCTTCATGGAAGTCAAACCAGACCAAGTTACAGGTCAGATCTGTGGAGGGGCAACCCCACTCACAGTCAGAATGCCCCTTTGCATTTTTATAGGTATTTTTGAGCTGTAAAATCACCTGTAATTGAATAAATGTAAAGTAGAGCTGTTTAATGTCACACTGTGGAACGTTACACACAAGTTACACAATACACAACCTTCTTCATAAACAGTACACCTCAATTTGAAATATTTATCTCCATACTGATGACGCTGTTGTGTATTTGCAGGTGGTATGAAGGAGATTGCCCTGCACACAAACCGACAGTACCTGGGGGGTCTGCTGGGCTGTGTGTCCCACTTCACTCTGTCCACAGACTATCACCTGGCTCTGGTGGAGGACGCGGCGGACGGCAAGAACATCAACACCTGCTCCACCTAGAACCACCAACCCACGGAGGGCGGACATTTTGTTTTACAGTGCAAGAAAGGAACAGCTACAAAAGTGAGGGATTAAAGGGCCGATATTGAACTATTATCTATGTTATAATGTTTCCTCATGAAAAACACACCTGGAGCTGTTGGAGTGTTTTGGTTCATTCACATGTTTAAAGAAGACATATTGTGCTTGTGGATCATTATGTTATAATTTGGACATTTTAAATCGCAATATTGATTTAAAACGACATAATAAAACAAAAAAAAAACAAGTTAATTGACCTCCACGTGTCCAGTGGGAGCTGACATCGGTATAAAGTACTAGCGAGTAGCAGATGTTTTTAATGTGTACCAAAATGACACCGATTAAGAAAATAAAATTATAGAACAAAGTAAGCAGGGCGTGCACCAGTGAAAATGTGAGTTAATCAGCAATATGACAACTATAATATGGCTAAAAGCTCTAAACAGTCGAAACAAAACACAACTCCAGGTCTGTTTGTGATGAGGAAACATTATAACATAGATCAGAAAACAATTTAATGTAGGCCCTTTAATTACAACTCAAAATAAGTTAAATAATCAATTTTATAAAGCCTTCATATACAGAGAGGAGTCCCGCACACAGTTTTACAAATTGTGAATTTCATTAGGCATCAGACAAATAGGGGAAGAGCCGTCTTAAACAGGTTAGGGCCAGCACCCAAGGGCGACAGGTCGTTAACAGGTTGAAACGTCAATGATGTTCTAATAAAATTCACAGTTTGTAAGTAAAACGGTGTGTGTTCATGCTTTTGGGCTGCTCCCTCCTCCAACGCACCCACTTCAAGACATTAATGTGTGAAGTTCTCATTCTTTCATAAAGCCTACGGGAGTCATTCAAGACATTTTACCCACATTCCTTTTAGGGATGCACCGATACAACTTTTCCAGTTCCGATACCGATTCTGATACTACAGCTTTAAGGATCTGCCAGTACTCAGTATCAACCAGTACAAGTGCTGAGACTGAAAACAGCATTTATTTCCTTTAAACGAAAATAAAATAAAACAAAAAAAAAGCTGTTGTTTATCTCACAAGTAACTACAGAGTTTCTGGGCCAATTATGATCAGTAAATAGTTTTATTACATCTTTGTATATGTCCAATCAGGATATCGACATCCCTTATTCCTTTTTCGCAGTGCGCACCAAAACAATGGAACCAGCTTTAAACTTAATCACCTTAAAACTAAAAGAACAGCACGTGATTCATGTTTACCGAATGAAGGAGAAGGAGGAGAAAACAGAGACGCAAAAACTAGGCCAAAGACGGTTTTGGGATTTAAAAATAAATCTTCGAAAGGAGATTTTTGGGGATAATTTCATCTTTATTTTTCTACTGTAGTCCTGAGTTTACGTGAGCGCTTGGAATGCTCCTAAACTGTCGGCGGCCTAGAGCAGAGATAGAGAAGGATTGTGTCGTCTTAGGGAATTTGTTTGTTGGTCATAATCTTATTTGGATGTTGATTTGTAGATTTGAAGTTAATGCAGCACTTTTTCTTGTGTTTTTAAAGGTCCTATAATGCGCAAAATTGACTCTTGTGAGCTTTAAGTCGTGTTAGAATGTTGTTACCTGCTCAAAAACATGCCCAGAGTTGTGTTTTGTTTCATTCACACAAGTTTGAGTAACACTTTATTATTAGTCTGTCTACATCTCTAAAGCTCAAAATGCTCTTGTGATGTCATGAAGCTTCAAGTGAACAGCTCCTTTTACCTTTTGTTTCGTAGAGATTCGCAATTCCAGGGCAGAAATGATCCAAATGATTCTCATGAAGGTGTATGGAGTTCACGAGGTGGAAGGGTTTGTGTGTTAAACGTGTGAATGAAACAAAACACATCTGGGTGTGCTTGAGATGAGGAAACATTATAAACATTATTACAGATCAGAAAACAGTGTAATCAAACTAAATTTCAAACTTGTTTTTCTTTGTTTTGTGTCATTTCTGGAACTCTCAAATTCTAGTCACACGGAGCTCTGATGCCGTATCTGAAAGAGAAATCACCTGACAAAATCCTAAAAGACGAAGAATTAGGTTGAAATTGCTTGAATTGGGAGAAGTGACTTTGATTTAAATGGAAAAAGTTGCTAATATAACATTTATTATGACACTTAAATGGACAGTGTATTGTATGTACGATTTTGATTTAAAATTTTATAAACACGACCAAACGGTGTGAAGTAAAGGGTCATTCTGGGACTTTTTGTGTAAATAAATGCATAAATGATTTTTCATTGTCTGTGGTGTTTCTCAGTGAATTATCATTATGTGTTTCTCTGATTAAAAAAGACGAATTTAAAAAGATATTTTTTAAAGATGTAACTTTTCTGTTGGGGTCTACCACCTGTTTGTCTCCATGGAGATTTTATCACTTTGTCTGGAATTTGGAATTTGTCTGCATTAACATTTTTTTAGTTATCAAAATGGCCACTAAAAGACTCTTATTTGCCATACTACAAGTCCCTCCCACATAAAATTACAGTCACAAGCATTAGCCAGTAGTTTTTCACTCACTTCTGTCTATTAATGCAAGGAACGTCTGTCTGTTTGTCTCTTGAACCACTCATCCGACTGACTTCACATTTGGAGGGTGTCATCCTAATGGTACGGGTGTGTGCAGGGCCAAGTTTCAGGTTGTAAAAAATGCCAAATCGGTCAATCACACAACAGCGCTAAAGACACATGTCACCACTCTGTCACATTTTAGATGTACACAGACTTTTATAAAAAGTTGTTTCACTATTGGCAGCTACGGCTGTAGCGCGGACTGTACGGGCGCACCGCGGACTGTACGGGCGCACCGCGGACTGTACGGGCGCACCATGGACTGTACGGGCGCACCGCGGACTGTACGGGCTCTGCACTAGTTTTTGTTGAAAATCAAACTCCTAAACAAAACCATGAATGCTTGTATTGATCACAGGGTCCTGAAAATGTGCTGTTTAAATATTTTTTTTTAATTTTCTCTTGAGTTTTCAGACAATCTAAAAACACATCAGGCTAATGTGTGCATTTTGTCACCATGGTAACTGATGAACAGTCTGACACTCTGCAGTGTTGTCTAACTGTTCATTGGTTTTCTAATGTTGACTTGATTTCCTTGTTTTAGATGTCAGGTACAAACTAAATATTTAGCAGAGTTGTAGACTTTTATATTTAGATTTACTGTCTGAAAACTGAAGGTAGCTCCAGTGTTGGAATAAAGTTAGTTTAAACCTAAAAGGACTCTCAAATAACAGCCTGTACTGTCCCTGCCCAGAGCTGCTGTGCTGCTCACCTGCCCCGAGGGGTTGGACCAGGAGATGTGCTGGTGAGAGGTCAGTGTCAATATTTCCAATAAACTCCAGCTGCTAAAGCACAACCTCCTGCAATTAAAAATCCTTTCTTCCATTTGCTGCTTGTATCCGTGTCCTGGTTGTTAGCTGTAATGACTGAATCAACACTGGATGCAGAAATGTGATTAGGTGGGGTCGCTTGCTCTCTGTTGAGTTCATTGTTTTTTTCCTGTGCTCTCTTTGCGTCATTCATTAAAAGATCTGCAGTAGCACTTAGTTTGGCATTTACATCCAGGAGCGTGTCAGCATTCTTCTGAGAGCTTTCTATTTGAGCCTCTGGACAAGTCTTCTCTTGCTTTGACGATCTCTCAAGATTTGTGAGTGAATTGACAGGTTCTGTGATTATCAACAGGGATTCTAATGTTGTGATATAATTGATTTCATCTTGTTGAACTTACAATCATGAATAACGTGGAAATTTTCACATCCATTCTCTTTTCCTTTAAGAACATTGGAGAGAGCCTTAATACTGTTACTTAGCATAAATTAGTCAGTGTGAACTTCATCAAACTTTCATAGATTTTCCTCCGTCACAAAAGCAGTGGACAGTGTGCTCTGTTCCTGTGTGAAAGATACATAAGCACTTAGTGTCTCTGTCGTCCCTGGAAAAGACTCGAGTTAATGTGGTGAGAGCACACACAGGTTGGACCTCACGTTTTATTCAAACTGAGTTAAGATCGTTATATTTAAGATCTTACAAAACATTTCACACTTTCTTTCCCAGTTTGGCCAATTTTTAGGTTTCAGATTTTACTTCTCATGACTGGATAATTTATTTTTGCATATATATTTAATGCTTTTTAGTTTAAGCAAAATAAACAACATAATAAAAACAGTACAAACCCATACACCCATTTCAAAATGTAAATGCCCTATTCATAATAACTGAGAGAAAGAAACTGAGAGGTTCCCAAGTCTTCCTAAAAATATTGTCCTTATGATGAAGCCGACACGTCAGGCAATCGAGAGAAACAAACCCAAGAACCATCTTTAGAGCTTTAGGGCAGGCCTGAGTCAGATTTCCAGTTCACTAGTAGACTTTTTCTAGCACAAGGGTCAATTACACCAAGCAATAGAAATAAAGGATTTTTAGTCAGAAATAAAGGATTTTTAGTCAGATTTACAGAATTTTTTGTATTTCTTGTCCAGTCGTTTGCCAGAATTGTTGCACTTTTGGACAAGACCAAAAGCAACAGAGCATTTTGAGCGTGTAAACAGACTAATGATGCAGGATTACTCAAACATGTGAATGAAACAAAACACAACTCCAGGTCTGTTTGTGATGAGGCTGGACCACACATTTTATTAAAACACAGTTAGGATCGTTATATTTAAGATCTGACAAAACATTTTACACTTTCTCTCCCAGTTTGGACCATGTTTAGGTTCCAAATTTTACTTTTTACCTTGCAACGATGACGTAAAATAGTCCAAAAATCCTCTAATGAGATTATTATTTGACAAATACATTTATAAGAAAACACATTTATTTTGTTGAAATCACATTTAAATGATCAGAAAAATGCATCTGGAGAACTGGACATGTGAACAGACTAATAATAACGGGTTGGTCAAACATATGTGAATGAAACGAAACACAGCTCCAGGTCTGTTTTTCAGATATTGGAATATTTTTCAGATATTGGAATATTTTTCAGATATTGGAATATTTTTCAGATATTGGAAGGGCAAATTCCCAAATATGGAACCTGATCATTTCGATTAGACAAAAATCTGCAGTTGAACAATATACATTTTTTGATGAGATAACAACATTCTAACATGGCTCAAAGTGCCTATAATTGAACTACACCATATGTTTAAAACACAAATCCTGCGTATTTAGGCTGAGTTCTTCTCACAAACAGAAAACACTCTGTTCCACCTTGTGATGTCATGTGGTAATACAGGACGTGCTCCACTGTGTTAAAAACCATACACCTTCATTACAGTCATTTGGATCATTTCAGCCCCAGAATTTCAGATTTCTACTAAACAAAAAGTAAAGGGAAGGTTTTAACTTGAAAACTACCACTTCATGACATCACAAGGTGGAACAGAACATTTTGAGCCTTGGAGATGTAGACAAACTAATAATAAAGTGTTACTCAAACATGTGTGAATGAAACAAAACATCAGGTCTGTTTTTGAGGAGATAACCACAGGCTAAGATGACTTAAAGCTCACACCATTTTGTGTAATATAGGACCTTTGAGTATTTTCGAGTATTTTCAAGTATTTTCGAGTATTTTCAAGTATTTTCGAGTATTTTCGAGTATTTTCAAGTATTCTCCCTCCTCCGTTCTGATGAGGCGTGTAAATCTAAATCTGATACGGCCCTGTGTGTACTGCCTCACTCTGCTCTTCTGACCCAGACCTCGTCAGTCCTTCGGTCCGATGGGTGCGCTCTGGTTTGGGTTGCTGGTTCTTTTCCCGTTATGGGTGCGGGCCTACCCTAGTGGATCACCCACGGGTGCCTGTGAGGACATGATGCCCCGTCACATGGGGGTGGCACCGCAGACCTCTCGTCCTCCCTACACCCTGCTCACCAACGCCATCGCGTACAGCCCGGGCAGCCCCATCACAGGTGAGTTTAAAGAGATTTTTTGTGTATGTGTGTAGTTTCTTTTGTTTTTGTTATTTTTTATCAATCTCTCTCATAATTAGTATGTGACATGCTACTGTTTTGTTTTTGCTGGGATAAATTCCAGATTGATAATGTCTGTTGCAAAACTGAAAATCTTTAAATGAAGTGTTCATAACTATTGAAGGAGAAAAAAAATCCAAACAGCTCAATACACTGTAGAGATATACTGGAGTTTGGTGCACTGTGTGTGTGACAAGTGGAGTTTTAGATCTTTGTGTGTCTGTTAAATCCCTCAATCGTCCAGGTAGAATCCACGGCAAAAGAAGAAATTCAATTTGTCTTATATCCGCCTTATATCTGCTCTTCAGGCAGATATAAGACAAATTGAATTTCTTCTTTTGCCATTTTAGTGTGTCAATAAAGTGTTGATGATGAAAATGTCAAAATGTTTTGCAAATCACATTTTAATTTAGTTTTCAAGAGTTTAGTTTAGTTAACAATCTCCTGTTTTTCCTGCAGTACAGCAACAAGCATGAACAGACAAACTCTTTAAGATAAAAATGCACAACGTAACCTCTCTGGTGGAGGGTCCATCACCTGCATCATTGCTCTGCCTGGAATGTTCCACAGTATGACATTAAACAGCTCTACTTTACATTTATTCAATTACAAGTGCTGTTATTGCTTAAAAATACCTAAAAAACACACATTCTGACTGTGAGCGGAGTCGCCTCTCCACAGATCTGACCTGTAAGTTGGTCTGGTTTGGTCTCCATGAAGATAGAAAGGTTTAATGCCACACTGTGAAACATTCCAGACAAAGGATTAACATCTAAATGGAGACATGCACTAGATTTTACCACAGTACCTGGGCCATTAGTGGATCCTCACGTCTTTACCTTATCCCGTGTCTCTTCTTCAGTGACCATCGTGGGGCCTGACTACAGGGGGGTGCTCCTGGAAGCCCGAGCCCCAGGACGCCTCACCGCCCTGGGCACCTGGCAGGTCCCTCCCCCCGACACGCGCTTCCTGGAGGTCAGTGCACCACAGTCTCTTCAGGATCACGTGATGTGTGATGTTCCTCAGGGCTTTCAAAGGGCTGTTCTTTAAAACGTCATGAGTTATTCACATGATTTAAAATGACTCATCTGGTTTTGGTATTTTGTGTAGATTAATCAAGAATAATTAACAGATCAGCTGCTAATAGGACTGAAAAAAACATCAAGACCCAAATACTAATCTATACTAAATCTAACTTTTCCTGAATGGTTTTGATCTAGAGTAAGACCATATAAAACTATAAACAAATATCTGTCATTATGTGTGGAAAACTCTGTTCTGTCACCTATTGTTTAAAATACAAACATTATTATTATTATTATTATTATTATTATTATTATTATTATTATTATTATTATTATTATTATTATTATTATTGTGGTATCAACATCTGTATCGAGTATGAAGCAATTTTTTAGTATGAAAATGAAGTTTGAATTTCAACACTGGAACAGATTCGTCTGGTGAAAAGATTATAATTTGCCATAAAGATACATGAAGTTAATGCATAATGTAAAAATGTAGTTAATAAATTGGGTAACTAGTAAAGTACAAGCAGTAACTTATACTTCCAGTTATCAGGGGGTAATATCTTTCTTTTTTCTCTTCCGTGCCCAGTGCTCAGGGAACCCTCGTGGCGCAGTGACCCACGCCAACACCAACGTGAAGGGGAACGCCACAGTGTTCAGCTGGAGGCCCCCGGACACCACCGGCCCCGTCTACTTCATGTGAGACCAGCTCCGTCTGTTCCACCGGGGCCCTTTGAACACAGACACTAATAACACCTCCTCTCTCTTCTCTCCCTCTGGCCAACTCTCTCTCCTCCATCTCCATCCTTCTACGCCCTCCCTCTCTCCTACTCCTCTTGTCCCCATCCCTTTTCACACTCCCTCCCTCCTTCTTTCTGTCCTCCTCTTGTCTCTCCCTCCTCCCTTCCTCCTCTCTCCCTCCTTCTCTCCTCCTTCTCTTGTCTCTCTCTCCTTCTCTCCTCCTCCTCTCTTCCCTCCTCTCTCCCTCCTTCTCTCTTCTTTCCTCCTACTCTCCTCCCCTCCTCCTCTCCTCCCCTCCTCCTCTCCTCCTCCTCTCTCCCTCCTCCTCCTCTCTCCTCCTCCTCTCTCCCTCCTCCTTCTCCTCCTCCTCTCCTCCTCCTCTCCTCCTCCTCTCCTCCTCCTCCTCCTCTCTCTCCTCCTCTCCTCCTCCTCTCTCCCTCCTCCTCCTCTCTCCTCCTCCTCTCTCCCTCCTCCTTCTCCTCTCCTCCTCCTCTCCTCCTCCTCTCCTCCTCCTCCTCTCCTCCTCCTCCTCTCACTCCTCCTCTCTCTCCTCCTCTCCTCCTCCTCTCCTCCTCCTCTCCTCCTCCTCTCCTCCTCCTCTCCTCCTCCTCCTCTCCTCCTCCTCTCCTCCTCCTCTCCTCCTCCTCTCCTCCTCCTCTCCCTCCTCCTCTCTCTCCTCCTCCTCTCCTCCTCCTCCTCTCCTCCTCCTCCTCTCACTCCTCCTCTCCTCCTCCTCTCACTCCTCCTCTCCTCCTCCTCCTCTCCTCCTCCTCTCCCTCCTCCTTCTCCTCCTCCTCTCCTCCTCCTCTCCTCCTCCTCTCCTCCTCCTCCTCTCTCTCCTCCTCTCCTCCTCCTCTCCTCCTCCTCTCCTCCTCCTCCTCTCACTCCTCCTCTCCTCCTCCTCTCACTCCTCCTCTCTCTCCTCGTCTCCTCCTCCTCTCCTCCTCCTCTCTCCCTCCTTCTCTCACTCCTCCTCGCTCTCCTCCTCTCACTCCTCCTCTCCTCCTCCTCTCCTCCTCTCTCTCCTCCTCCTCTCCTCCTCTCTCTCCTCCTCCTCTCACTCCTCCTCTCCTCCTCCTCTCCTCCTCCTCTCTCTCCTCCTCTCCTCCTCCTCTCCTCCTCCTCTCTCTCCTCCTCTCCTCCTCCTCTCCTCCTCCTCTCTCCCTCCTTCTCTCCAGTGCCACAGTGGCTCAGCAGAGGACCGTCTTCTGGCTGAACATCAGATCCAGTGCACTGTTCAGAGGTAAGACCCTGACAAATGTCTCCTCCGTCTGGGGGTCAGAGGTCAAGAGCGTCTGCGGGGCATTACACAACCAGCCACATCACGCCGCACGGCCAGAATAAAAACACAAAATCATCTGATCAAATAAAGATGCTGTCAGTGTCTCCACTTCATGACATCACAAAGTAGAACAGAGTATTCTGAATTAGAGATAAAAGCAGTGCTCTGATTGGCTGTGCTTGGGCGCTCCACCCCAGTTTCAGTTCTAAAGCCGTCATGTGTTTAAGTATTGTAGAAATATTGTTGAAGTATTGTTGAAGTACTGTTGAAGTACTGTTGAAGCATTGTCCTCTCTCACGTCTTCCTCTCGTCCCCAGCTCCGCCCTCAGGTCTGGAACTGGCCTCTGCGGCAAAAGGCGTGGCCCCTGGAGTTCCTCTGCTCTCTGCTGCCCTCTGCTGGATCCTCTGTAAAACGCTGCTCTGATGCTCTGAAAATACAAACTAAATAAAACAAATAAACACAGTGATTTGTTTAAACGGACTCAGATGGGATGACACCAATAGAACTCTTCACGCTGCTCCTCTATGACCCCCTCTGCTCCTCTATGGCCCTCTCTGCTCCTCTGTGCTCCTCTGTGCTCCTCTATGCTCCTCTGTGCTCCTCTGTGCTCCTCTGTGCTCCTCTATGCCCCTCTGTGCCCCTCTATGCTCCTCTGTACTCCTCTATGCCCCTCTGTGCTCCTCTGTGCTCCTCTGTGCTCCTCTCTGCCTCTTTCTGCTCCTCTCCATATTTCAACACAAGAGACAATATTAATTTTTATACAGGATTTTTATCTTTTACACCATTTTAAGACTCTCCAAAAGCCGTGAAAACAGCCCTGGAGGAGGAGCAGTGTTTAGACTCTCACTTCAAACCTCAAATCAGTGTTTAAATCAATGATGTTTAAATCAGTGATGTGGTGAGATGAAGCGGCGGACATCATGTGTCACATGACCTGTCCCACATGAATGGAACTTCGAGCAGTGAACAGACACTGAACACTTTAGGTTCACAGTGGGTCAACATCAGACTGAGAGAAAGGCTTGAGGGGCTGAAAGTTCTTCTGAAATATAATGTTCTTCACTCATGGTTCAACCTCAGGTATGGACCCTTTAAAAACACACACTTTTGCAGAATGAATCAAACATACAGGAGTGAAACAAAAGTACAGGTAAGTTTTTGATGAGAAAACAACACTGTAACATGACTAAAAGCTTAAAGAGGAGGTTACTGCGCTTCTGTGGGGTGTTAACTGTCAACACAAAACATATTTAGATCTCCATGTTACCTTTTATTGTTTTAAAAATGCTATATTTGCTGAAAACCCTTCATGCCCCTTCAGAGCATCATCACAATCAGTGTGCATCCCGGTTAAAACTATCAGGTTTGTGAAGATGCAGTGTACCGTTTTGTTTTGTACTTTTGTGTATTTATGGAGAATTGTTGTGCGTGCAAGGGAGCATGAGAATCTTACAGTTAACCATAACGAGGGTTCGAATAAGGCCTGGGAGAGATCTCTAGATAACTCAAACATTCATGGATGACATCTAAAACCTCTTCTGGCATGTTTTTTGATGAGAACAACATTATAACATAACAGAAAGCCAAATAAAAGTACATTTTGCTTATACTGAAACCTTCAAGAAAAAGTAGCAGCCAACGAAATGATTATATTAGGCTTACTGCTGCTCCACCTGCATCGTCTCCAAATCTCTCTAAATCCCCCATCACCATCAGTAATCAAAGTGCATCATGTTAATTGCTTTTGATTTTGTGGAAAAGTCCAGTGTCCTCTCGCTCTAGTTTCCTTCATAGCGCACATACCGTAGAGAGTAACCCAGATTCACATGTAGCGGACATAAGCAGGCTTAACACATGCTTAATACTTTATGATGGAAGTCGCAGTAAACAGGGCGTGCTTTATTCCAGCTTCAAACACTGGGAGACGCTGATTAAACTGTGACATCATAAGCTCCATCAAGTTATTCAACCGGCAGACAATGACAGAAGTGGGACATAAAGGGCCCATATTACGCTATTTGTTATGCTGTAATAATGTTGTTTCCTCGTCGCAAAGGAAACAACACAACTCCAGGTGTGTTTTTTGTAAAGTAACAACATTATAACATGTCTTAAAGCTCACAAGAGTCAATTTTGTGTCATGTAGGACCTGATGACAAGTTAAAGGCCCTGATGTTTTCCCCCATGTAGTTGTTTTTAGGTTTACCGTGATGCAGCGCTCTGCTCTGGTCTCTGAGAGTTGTGAAAAGCGATTATAAACTCATCGTGGTGAATAATCAGGATGCTCTGAATGCATAAGGTCAGTGAGGAATAACTTTGGACCACTGCAAGCTGTTTCAAATGGACTAGTTCTGTGTTGTTTTTTTTAAGTTTTCAGAGTAAAAATCAGGTACAGAGCCTTTAATATTGATTAAACTGAAAGAACATGCAGGAGTGGAGCTGCAGCAGGTTGGACAAATACTGAGGAGGGATTAAAAACACATAGAATACAAGAATTATGAAAGCAATGCAAAATGATGGTCAGATTCTTCAGTTCTGGTCAGATTCTTCAGTTCTGGTCAGATTCTTCAGGTCTGGTCAGATTCTTCAGGTCTGGTCAGATTCTTCAGGTCTGGTCAGATTGCTGGTCATCAGATTCACTGACTCACGGGTTAGCGGTGCAATTACAGCTCCCTCAGATGAATGCTGTCATTGTGTCCTTGGGCAAGACACTTAACCCACATCGCGGCTTTGAGTATCTTGAAGGTGGAAAAGTGCTATATAAAAATGTGACTATTTACCGTCTGCCATCACTGGTGTGTTTGAATTAAACCCACACGTTATGTAATGCTGAGATTACAATGTATAGACTTACCCATACTGTCCTCCTAAACAGTGCAATAATTATAGACAATTTAGGTTCTCAAGTGATATTTTTTACATCCAAACCATCATTAAATAATAATAATAGTAATAATAATAATAATAATAATAGTAATAATAATAATAATAATAATAATAATAATAATAATAATAATAATAATAATAATGCATCTTTTTTTATAGCGCCTTTCTGGACACTCAGAGACTCTTCACAGAGCATTCTTCATTCACTCAACACTTTCATACTAGGCAATGTGGGTGAAGTGCCTTGCCTAAGGACACAACAACAGTTTTTTTTTTTTTTTTAAACTGGCGCCCCCTTGTGGCACCTGATTCTCCTCAGCGTCTCCCATCCAAGTCCTGACCAGGCCCGGCCTCGCTGAGCTTCTGAGATCTGAAGAGATCAGGCTTTGACAAGAGGAGTAAGGCCGCATAAAGGTCCTATATTACGCAAAACTGACTCTCTGCACTTTTAGCCATGTTTAAAAAGTTGTTACTTCATCAAAAACATTCCTGGACTTGTGTTTTATTTCATTCACACATGTTCATAAATAGTCTGTAAAATGTTTAATCTTATGCACAGTTATCGCGGCCTCTGGATTCCTACATCTTCGTTCTCACGTGTAGTTTCTTGACTGTTTACCTTCATCTAAGCTGTTCTCCTGTGTGATAATGTCCTGACGTTGTCCTGATATCAGCGTAAACTAGTTTTGTTGAACTCGTGTGTGTAACCTGTCCCTTAGTATAAATGTTGTGTCCTCATTCCATTGTCTCAGAATAGGGACAGGAATCACATGGACTCACATAGGGATAGATTTTATATCTGTGCACGGTTATAAATAAATTCACCTTGGAACATTACAACTCTCTTGGTTTATTTTTCATTTATTCTTTAAGTGTTTATGTAGAAATTACACAACACTGTCTACATCTCCAAAGCTCAAAATGCTCTGTTCCACCTTATGATGTCATGTTGTGGTAGTTTTCATGTTAACAGCTCCTTTTACCTTTTGTTCAGTGAAGATTGGCAATTCCAGAACTGAAATCATACAAATGATTCTAATTAAGGTATATGGAGTTTAAACATGCAGCGAAGCACTTCCTGTATAACCACATGACATCACAAGGTGGAACAGAGTGTTTTCTGTTTGAGAGAAGCCTAAATATGCAGGGTTTGTGTGCGAGTGAAACAAAACACAACTCCAGGTTTGTTTTTGAGGAGGAAACAACATTAGAACAGATCAGAAAATAAAATAATATGGGCGTTTTAAGTTTGGTCGCAGAAGTTTTGCAGTTTTGACATTTATCAGAGGTCGTTGTTCAGTTATATTTGAGTAAGTGTTAGTTTTCATCACGCTGTCACCTCAGGCATGTAATCTCCCCGTCTCCTGTCTGTCATCATGTGCACAGTGATCTGATTAGCCCATGCAAACGTACCACAGCGCTGGAAGTATTGACGTTCTGCTCAGGCTCGGGCCCCGGGGTCATAGGTCACTCAATAACAGTTAGCATGTTTCTGTGAGGGCCTCTTTTGTTCCAGAAACCCACTTTGTACATTTAAGAGCTCATATTACGGTATTTCTGATCTGTGTTCTAATGTTGTTTCCTCATCTCAAACAAACAAGAAGTGCTCCACTGTGTTTTTAAACTCCATATACCTTCACTAAAATCATGAAGATACTTTCATCCAGTTGCCAGTTTCTGCTGAACTAAAGGTAAAACGTAGCGTAACTTGAAAAGTACGAATAATAAAGTGTTACTCAAATGTGTGAATGAAACAAAACACAACTCCAGGTGTGTTTTTTATGAGGTAACAAAGTTTTTGCGTCAAGTTTGCGTCAAGTTTGCGTAATATTGGGCCTTTAAGTTCAAGTGGAATTTTTAAATCATCATTTGTAGGTGTCTGTTCAGTATTGCATAAATGTATCTCACTAAGGACTAAACCAGGACTAAATTATAGGTCTACACCAAACCCAGAGATCAAAAAGCAGAACTAAACCAAGACTACAGGTCTAAACCAGGACAAAACCACATATGAAAACAGCAGGTCTATATTATAGAATCAATACAGGACTGTAACAGGATTATGTAACTTTTCTGGTGGAGGGTCTGTCAAACGCTTTTCTCCATGGAGACGTTATTTGTCTGGAAAGTTTCACATTAATTAGTATTAAACCTTTCTATCGTCATGGAGACCAAATCAGACCAAGTTACAGGTCAGATCTATGGAGAAGAAACCCAGCTCACAACTGTACAGCAACTCACTCTTATGTAACAGATAATACTCCCTACAAGAGTACACCTACTCACCCTCATGTAACAGATAATACTCCCTACAACTGTACAACTCACTCTTATGTAACAAATAATACTCCCTACAACTGTACAACAACTCACCTTTATGTAACAGATAATACTCCCTACAACAGTACAACAACTCACCCTCATGTAACAGATAATACTCCCTACAACTGTACAACTCACCCTTATGTAACAGATAATACTCCCTACAACAGTACAACAACTCACCCTCATGTAACAGATAATACTCCCTACAACAGTACAACAACTCACCCTCATGTAACAGATAATACTCCCTACAACTGTACAACAACTCACCCTTATGTAACAGATAATTCTCCCTACAACTGTACAATGACTCACCCTTATGTAACAGATAATACTCCCTACAACTTGCACTGTTTTGTACCAAACTGTACTCAGTTTTTCCCCATGTATTTGAGCAAAACGTGTTTTCCACCAGTACAAATATAAATATTACATCAGCAGCTCTTGAGGTCAAAATAATTCAGCTGTTTACTGTCTGCATCTAATTACAGCGTTTTAATATCAGATAGTCAGGCAATGCGTGTTAGCATGCTAGTTGTTAATAGCTTTACCATGATGCACAACTTAACGGTACAATATTGTGAAGTTAGCGCCTATAAAAGCTTTAGCAGAAGGAAACAGTTGAATCAGGGTGAGTTTGTGTTTGGAGGGAGGTGGAGAGGACCGCCGCTTTAATGGAGTCCAGCTACGACAACAGAAGCAAATCAACAAGAGCGTTCACCGCACAAACGGCTCACGGCTCACACGTCCGGAGGTACGCTCGTAAACTCACATTTCCTCCCTGTGTTTGAAGATAATTTCCTGTTCGCTCGAGAACATTTGACAAATTATCCACCATAACAAAATCCAAAGGTCACAGGGGTCTTTTGTCTGTTACTGATACTTCTAACTGCAGGCACTACTCTGTTTTAGGCTTTTTCAGACGATAATCTTCAACCTAAAAAAATGCCAAATTATGAAGTTTTTTTTTTGTTTTTTGTTTTTTACAATTTTTAGTAAAATCTTCTCCATGGAGATGTTATTGCTTTGTCTGGAATGTTTCACAGTGTGGCATTAAACCTTTCTATCTGCATGGAGACCAAACCAGACCAAGTTACAGGTCAGATCTGTGGAGAGGAACCCCGCTCACAGTCAGAATGCCTGTTTTTCTAGGTATTTTTGAGCTGTAAAACCACCTGTAAGTGAATAAATGTAAAGTAAAGCTGTTTAATGTTATACTGTGGGACATTCCAGGCAGAGCAATGACATCTCCATAGAAACAAGCAGAAAGGTACACAATGCAGCTTTAAATATAATAATCTTAGCTGTGTTTTAACCGGCATGAGTGCTTTAAACAGTCTCTTTACAGTCCTGCGTATTTCCCTTTGCTTGTGGTTTGGCTAATATATTTATCTGTGTTTTCAGGGACACTGGGTCTACAGCAGCTATTCTTTCTGACCTTTACCTCAGAAATTGCCTATACTTGTAATGTACAGATTGTGCACCAAGAAGAACATTGAAGATGGGAAATGGCTGGGAACAAAATGGCTGAAGACAGTTACAGTTACACAAACGTTTACGTCATGGCAACAGTTGTTGGAGTAAACAGGACCATAAACGCTCCCATTGATCACAGGCTCTTGAAAATGTTGTTTAAAGATCCTGTATTAAGCAAAATTGACTCTTGTGAGCTTTAAGTCATGTTATAATGTTGTTACCTCCTCAAAAACAAACCTGGAGTTGTGTTTTGTTTCATTCACACGTTTGAGTAACACTTTATTATTAGTCTGTCTGCATCTCCCAAGTTAAAACGCTCTGATCCACCTTGTGATGTCATGAAGCAGTACTTTTAAACATGTGATGTAACTTTTCTGGTGGAGGGTTTCTATAGATATCTAATTTCTCTGCCTGGAATGTCCCACAGTATGACATTAAACAGCTCTACTTTACATGTATTCACTTACAGGTGGTTTTATAGCTCAAAAATACCTAGAAAAACAAACATTCTGACTGTGAGTGGGGTCGCCTCTCCATAGATCTGACCTGTAACCTGGTCTGGTTTGGTCTCCATGAAGATAGAAAGGTTTAATGCCATACTGTGAAACATTCCAGACAAAGCAATAACATCTCCATGGAGAAGATTTGGAGTTGGAGTTTAAAAACACAGTAGAGCACTTCCTGTATTACCACATGACATCACAAGGTGGAACAGAGTGTTCGTGTGTGTGTTAAACTTGTGTGAATGAAACAAAACACAACTCCAGGTGTGTTTGTGATGAGGAAACAATATTAGATCAGAAAATAGTGTAATATTTGCATCCATTTTGTATTTTATCTTGAGTTATCAGACCATCATAAAACTTTTTCGGCTGTGTTTGGTAATGTGCGCATCGTGTCACCATGGCAACTGCTGAACATTTCGTCACAGACACTCATAAAGTATAAAAAGACGTCAGCAGTGTCATAACGTTAAACATACAACATAATGAATGAAAAGGAGCAGAAAGAAGAGTAGAGTCTTAAGTTATCTGCCCTCTTTTCCAGATAATACAATAACACTGATAGACATACATGTAGAACCCCCCCAGCGCGTTCATTTGTGACATGTATCTTGTATTTCACCTTCATGTTGTGAGGATCATAACTCTATCTTTTTTCTTTTAATCCCGTCATTTGCGGTGATCACGCTACACACTGGTTGTAATTTACTGGACATGGCTAACCTGCTTTCCAAATAGGAAGTGTTCATGGGCGAGCTTCTGTCTCCATCGAGTCTGGCCCCAATTCACTTTGTATTGAAGAAACATCATTAAAATGTTTGTATTATCCCGCTCTACTTGATCCTGGTGTTTTTATTTTGTTAAATTCTCCATAAATCAATTCCTATTCCTAATATGGAACTCTGCTCCAAATTCACCCCTATAACCGCTAGCCTCATGAGCTTCATTTGACTGGAGCTGAATGCTGTGGGCGACGACACACTCCCTTAGTCCACTTCTTTAAACAGTCTGTGAACTCACATGAGGCTCATTCTGCTTTCTGACTGGATAATCACCTTAATAATCACCAAAACACAAATTAACATTATTTTAAACAATTTGAGCATCAAGTCCAGTGAGTTTGTAATTAAGAATAAATCTGCTCTTTTTATAATCTATATGTTCATTATGTCTACCAATTAAGGTTTTTTTTTCTTGAAGGCGACTGTTGTTTTTATTAGAAGTGAAAGTGTTGCCTTAAACGTGTGCATGTCGTGTGTTGTGTTCAAACGGGGCCCATATTCTCATAGATTATCCGGTTCGTGCAGGGGCCATAAGATCAACATTCCTCTGCTCCATCTCCATCTTCCGCTCCATAAAAAGTCATGGCAGGACCCGTCAACTTTGACCTTAATGTGTCCAGGAACCAAAAACACGGAAATGTTATCAGTGTGAACGGGGGAGTGAGGGAAGATGGAAAACAACATGAAAACCAGGTCACGAAAGAGAAAATCATGTGCTCTCCATATGACCCCATGTTAAGCACAGACTGTGGGGTCAGGCACAGGGTCAAACTCTAGAAATAACTGCGCACACATTAAAGCGGACCTATTCGGCAAAAATCCACTTTTCAGAGCTGGTTTCTTCTTCTCGTTTACCCTCTCGAAGTTGTATTTGGAGTGAGGGGCCGAGTCTTTGCTGTGATGAGGTTTACGGCGGCGTCAGCTCCCACTGGGCACCACAGTTTTCTAACGAAGAAGTGAGCTGGTTTGTTTCGTTTATGAAGTCGTTTTAGATCAGTATTGTGATTTAAATTATGACACAATGATCCACGGGTGTCATAGACGTGCGAGTACAAAGGAATTTATTATTTTGTACCTTTTATTTAGATCAAATATTGTGTCTCTGGGTCTTCCTATGTTAATTGCTTCCCCTTTAGTTCTGAAATGCATGTGATTCTTGTATTAGTTGTACTATTTAAGCTTTCGGTTGGGGGTCCTTGTTGCTTGTTTCTATGGAGATGTCATTGCTCTGCCTGGAATGTTCCACAGTATGACATTAAACATCTCTACTTTACATTTATTCACTTACAGGTAGTTTTACAGCTCAAAAATACCCAGAAAAACAAACATTCTGACTGTGAACGGGGTCGCCTCTCCACAGATCTGGCCCGTAACTTGGTCTGGTTTGGTCTCCATGAAGATAGAAAGGTTTAATGCCATACTGTGAAACATTCCAGACAAAGCAATAACATCTTCACGGAGAAAAGCATTTGACGGACCCTCGACCAGAAAAGTTACACAATGCAGCTTTACCAGCTCAGATTTCAGACTCTCAAATGTGCCCTGAATGCGTCTAAACTGCATCGTAAACTCAATCTTGATTTGAAAAGAAAAATACCAATTTCAATACTTTTTTATTTATTTATTTTTATTTTTTTAAAGTTCGGCCCATTGTTGAAAAAAACTGTCTCTTTTCACAATATTACTTGACATTTTTGGGAGTTTTGACCCATAATCTGTCTGTTCTAAAACTCTGGATAGTGATCTAAAGTGTGTGTGTGTGTGTGTGTGTGTGTGTGTGTGTGTGTGTGTGTGTGTCTCTGTGTGTGTGTGTGTGTGTGTCTGTGTGTGTGTGTGTGGTGTCAGCAATCACATTAAAACTCTTATGTAAGTGCAGAGAGGGTCAGAGGTTTAGGGCTCAGGGTATTATCTGTGGAGGGAGGGATGGGAGAAACAAGGGAGGGAGAAAGAGGGGGATGGGGAGAGAGATGGAGGGAGAGAGAGGAGATGGAGAGGGAGGGAGAGAGAGAGATGGAGAGAAGGAGGGAGAGAGGGGACATGTGAGGGAGGGGAAAGAGAGGGAGGGTATGGCAGGGCAGAGAGAGAGAGAGGGGGATGGGGACAGAGTGAGGGAGGGAGAGAGGAGGAATGGATAGAGGGAGAGGGAGGGGAGAGAGAGGGGGGATGGAGAGTTGGAAAGATGTAGAGGAGGGGAAGGGTGTTGGGAGAGGGAGAGTGTAAAGAGGAAGGAAGAGGGGGAGGGAGAAAGAGGAAGACAGAGAGAATGAGGGAAGGAGAGAAAGAGTGGGAGAGAGAGGGAGGGATGGAGAGTTGAAAAGATGTAGAGAAGTAGGGAGAGAGAGGGAAGGGGTTGAGAGAGGAAGAGCGTGGAGAGAGGGAGGGAGAAAATGTGTGAGAGGGAGGCAAAGGAAAAGAAGATGTAGAAGAAAGGGTGAATAGAGGGGTTAGAGAAAGAGAGGGAGAGGGAGGGAGGCCATAGAGTGAAAGAAAAAGCATGGGAAGAGAGGGAGGAAGTGTGAGATATAAAGGAGGTAGGAAAGAGGAAGGGAGAGAGAGGTCAGTGAGATGAAAATGAAGGAATGAAATAAAGGGATGAGGAGAGAAAGATGTGACTATGGAGAGAGGGAGAAAGAGAGGGTATAGATAGTGGGGGAGAGTGAGAGAAGAAAAGAAAGAGGGATGGGCTGGATATGAGGGAGGAGGGTACAATGCCTCTGAGCTCTTCACAACACAGCTGGGGCAGGGACAGGCTACAAGGCTCTCTCTCTCTCTCTCTCTCTCTCTCCCTCTCTTCTCCTCCTCTTAGCCCCTCCCTCTATCCCTATCTCTCCCTCACATACTATCTCTCCTCTCTCTCTCCTTCTTACCCCCATCCCTTTATCCCTATCTGTCTCCCTCACAAGCTCTCCCCCTCTATCTCTCTCTCCTCACAAGCTGTCTATCCCCTCTCTCTTTCCCTCTCTCCGTCCTCTCTCTTCCCTCCCTCTCTCTCGCCACTGTCTCTCTTTCCCTCTCTCCCTCTCCCCCCTCTCTCGCCACTGTCTTTCTCTTTCCCTCTCTCTCTCTCTCTTTCCCTCTCTCTCCTCTCTCTCTCTCCCTCTAACCCTCTCCCTCACAAGCTTCCCCTCCCCTCTCTCTCTCTCTTTCTCTCTCTCTCTCTTTCTCTCTCTCTCTCTCCGTCCTCTCCACCCGTACGATGGGCTGGTGGAGCAGTGATCTGTCGACAGTATCCACGGAGAGGACAGAGGACGGAACATTCACGGGGGACACATCTGGACACATCTGGACACATCTGGACATAATCTGGACATTATCTGGACTTTACACGGACAACACTTTGATTTTCTCATCCTCTTTGCTCATTTTGTGACACTTTCCACTGACCAAACCTGGATTATTCTACATTTTATTTTGCATTATTCTACATTTTCTCTCAAAATCACCTTTTTTTCTGCTATTTGATGGAATACAATTTTACATTTTTTCATTAAAATTTTTGACACACATTTCTGATGCTGTGCTCCTTTGCAAACGCCAGGAATTACACTTTTTTAAATATATTTTTTATTAATGATATTTGGCTTTTTACTGTAAATAGTTTGGACAATTGGATCTTTTGGATTAGACTTTTTGCAGGTTCATCCATGTTTTTTTTTTTTTTTTTTTACATTTTATTTATTTATTTTTTCATCAAAATTAAGAATTTGACCCATATTTTCATAGACAGATTAGCAATAGCAATTTTTTTTCTGTTTATTTTGTTAATATGAAATTAGAATTTTCAATTTTGCAAACCTTACCATAATATTAGTTGACTTTTTATTTTTTATTTTTTAAAACTCTTGCATGTTTGTATCCAGCCAGTTTTATCATTTTACATTTCAGATTTTGATTTAATTTCGTTTATCTATCGACAAAAGTGGATTTAGTTTCTTTCACACTACAAAGTCATCACTGATCTGGACTTTGGGGTTAATTAATTCACTTTTTTTGAATGAGACGGGCGCTTCGTTGTAGCTGCTGACGCGCTTGGACAGTGTGAGCGGCGCTGTGGTGGAGGATGCTGGTTCGATTCCTGGTGTGTGTGGGCGATGTGGGCCGGTGAAGGCATGGGACCGGACAGCGCGCAGGTCAAAGGGACATTCTTCAGTAAAGTGGACGTACCGGACCACGCGCATTACATCATCGCCGTCTTCGTCCTCGCCATCGGGACCCTGGGCGTCACTGGGAACGCGCTGGTCATGTACGCCTTCTACAGGTGAGGAGGACTCTGGGTCACCGCAGGATCGTAGTCACTGAGTATTCCACAGTATTCACTATTTCACTTGATTCAAAGTATTTAACGTATACTTTAATATTCTAGTTAAAGCAGAATGGACTTTTCAGAGTTTTTAACCACGTTCCCTTCATCATTTACCCTCTGTGGTTTATCTGGAGTGATTCGTACATGTTTGAGCAATCTTTAATCGCTTATTTTCAAGACGCTGTATTGCAGATATTGCAGTTTTTCACTGGTACACGCCCACTGTGACGTACTTACTTTGTTCTCCAGTTTTATTTTCTTAATCAGCAGCGTCACATAGTCATTTTGGTACAAATGAAAAGAATCTGTTACTCGCTAATGTGATGTGCAGCTATCCATCGGAGGAGCGGACAGCTCTACAGCTCTTTGTTGATGACGTTTACGAGTGACGTCAGCTCCCATTGGGCACGACAGTTTTCTAACGTGGAAGTCAGTGGATTTCTTTTAAGTTGTTTAAAATGAATATTGTGATTTTAAAAAAATCACAATAGAAACTTATACAAATTATCCAAGTGATCCATGGGTGTCATAGATTATAAATATAGAGCGGACACAAGCAAGTGTAGCAGTAGGTCTTCTTTAAATGTCAGCCACCTTCTTGTCTCCACAGAGATGTCATTTCTTTGCCTAGAATGTTCCGCAGTGTTGTATAAACTTGTGTATAACTTGAATTTATCAAATTTTTTTAAAATATATTTTTATTGAAAAATATAAAAAAAAAAGTTTTGGACCCTCCACCTAAAAACATACAAAGTGCCCCTTTAATATATTTGATAATATGTTTAGTTTTATTCAAAATATTTTCACTGTTTTACTTGCATATCTTTCACTTTTTAAAATGCAACTTCTGATCTTGACTTTGTCGTTGCAACATTGAAATTTATGTGGGACAGGGAAAGGTTCTCTTATCTAATAATAATACTCATAATAATATAAATTATTATAAATAATTATTATAGGCTCTCACAAGAGGGTTCTGGGTTCAGTTTCCGGGTTGCCCTGGTCTTTCTGTGTGGAGTTTGCATGTTCTCCCTGTGTCTGGGTGGGTTTCCCCTGGTTTCCCCGTTCACCTTCCTCATGCACAACAGGTGAAATCCAGGTCTAATGCAGAGGACAAATTTCCTTACAGGAAGAATAAAGTGTACCTGAAGTTATTTGTTATTTTCTAAACTGATATTGTGACCTGTCCCATTCTTAATCACAATGATTCGTTTGTCAGCGTCATGAGGCCAAAGTCTCACCTGTTCTGACCCTTTAGCAGCTCATGTTTTGGTGCAGAGGATCAGAGGCTTTCCAAAGCTCCCCACAACATGAAAAATTATCTCAGCTCCTTATCCCAGATCCTCCATAACATGTCAACAAAGAGCGTGCACGTGGCGCCTCCATGCACGTGACGCCTCCGTGCACGTGGCGCCTCCGTGCACGTGGCGCCTCCGTGCACGTGGCGCCTCCGTGCACGTGGCGCCTCCGTGCACAGACTCGCAGGACACGGGCGCTTCAGAATCTGAGTGTTTTACCTTCATGAATTCAGTACAGTCTGTATGTCGTCAGTTTCCACCGTTTCAATTGAGCGGGGGCGGGTTCGGCGGACCAAAGGTGGACCGGTCCAGAGGAGAAAAATGTACGCAAAGATAGTAAATGTAATGGTTAATGCACGGAGTTTATACTAACGACGCTCTGCTCTGATTGGTCAATGTCATTTTAATACGTTGAAAGGAACTGTCCTTAGCTCTTTCTCTGTTTGAAAAAGGTATTAAAACCTGGGCTGCTCAGTCTCAGTAGATGGACTTTGGACAGTGCAGCTGTAGAGCCTCTGAGCTCATTCCTGACTGGCTGCAGGTGCTGGGGCTTAAAGTGAAGATTCAGATCAGAGAAGGTCCTTTAAGGCGTCACTGAAACTGGCAGCCCAGATGAGAGACTCATGTGAGGCTCATTCTGCTTTCTGATTGGATAATTGAGAACCAAACCACCAAATTATAACATTAGCCATCATGCCCAATGTTTTTGTCATTAAAATAAAGATTAAAGCAGCATTAGAATCGTTATCAGTAAAAGTTATATTTGGTTGACCTCGTGTCTAGGAACACAGATAGGTCCTCTTTATGGAATTTAAAATAAAAATCCTCCTTATTGAACCCTAAAATAGCCCAAATTTCAGTGGGTATGAAGAGGACGGGCGTGGGCACATGATGAACGACCTGTGGGCATGTGACCTGAGGGAGAGGAACCACTGACCCGGGTCTTTATGTGAAACAGGCCCACGGAAATGAGGCGTTCATCACAGAACAGTGTCCAGGCAACAGTCCAACATGAGATAAGACAGCTCAGTGGTTAAAGCACTCGAAGGTTCAATTCCAGCTCTGTTCTGGCGTGGTGTCCTTAGGCAAGACATTTCAGCCAACATGCTTATGAACATGCTGACCAGCCAGTCCCTTCTTCATTCTGATCAAATCCAGAAGACCGTAGAGCGTGACAAACCTCCGTCCAAACTTGAGACGATCCAATCACAGCTGCTCATTTGTACCACGTGTCTCTCAAATGTGAAAGACTTCTCCTCTGAAAATTCTTACAACATTCAGAACAAAATTTTACCTGAGATAAGTAATAGTTTGGTGCTTTGATTGTTGATTCTGGGAAGGGAAAATCCATACTATTTCTCAATCTTTCGTGCTGTTTTTATTTGTAAATCATGAATGGAGCATGCGAGTCCCTGATTGGTTAATCCGCCTGTCAATCACGTCTTTAGCAGCTCTACTTGAAATGTGGTTGTGTGTGGAGTTTAGGCGTTTAGTCTCACTTTAACGGCTCTATATTACACAAAATTGACTCTCGTGAGTTTTAAACCATTTTATCATGTTGTTACCTCCGCAAAAACACACCTGGGGCTGTGTTTTGTTTCACTCGCACACGTTTGAGTGAAACGAACATCTTTTATTATTCGTCCAAAGCTCAAAATGCTCTGATGTGAACTGTGCAATGGATGGAGGGTGCAATTTGTTATTGTTTGGCCCCCTGTGACCCCCCAGCCCTCGGTGTGTTTACATTCATGTTGTGTCATGTTTGGGACAGAGCATGTTAATGGACAATCAAATAAATAAATAAACAAATAAATAAATAAAAATAAATGCTCTGTTCCACTTGTGATGTCATGAAGTGGTAGTTTTCAAGTCAACAGCTCCTTTTACCTTTAGTTCAGTAGAGATTGGGCAATTCCAAGTCTGAAATCATCCAAGTGATTCTAGTTAAGGCGTAAACACAGTGGAGCACTTCCTGTATTACCACATGACATCACAAGGTGGGGTTTGCGTGAATGAAACAAAACACAACTCCAGGTATGTTTGTGTTTGTGATGAGGAAACAACATTATAGTATAAAACATTAGTATCAAAACCAGACTGTAACCTGTTCCTGACCGGTTCTGGGGTAATCGGATTACTCCTGGGCCCCGGTGGAGATTCGGAGCTCAGATTCCAGCTCGTGGAAAGGCGGATGTGAAGCAGGGAAAACGTGTCAGCTGCAGTTGTGCAATAAACAGACAAACAGTACACTGAGGTCGCGACCTCTCTGCGCCCGCTAACGCCAGAGCTATAGAAGTGGGTCAGAGAGGGGTCAGAGGGAGGGAGGAGAGAGGGACGGAAGGAGGGAGGACAGAGGGATGGAAGGAGGGAGGGAGAGGGCATGGGGGAGAAAGAGAAGAGAGAGATGGGGGGAGTGGGAGGGACAAAGAGAGGAGAGGAGTGGGAGAAGGAGAAAAAGGGAGAGTGAAAGAGGGGGAGAAGAGGGATGGGGGAGGATAGACACAGAAAGAACAAGAGAGAAGGGGTAGAGGGGGAGTAAGAGTAAGAATCATGGAGAGAGGGGGGACAAAATGAGAGTGTGAAAGAGAGGGGAAAGAGGGATATGGAAAAAGAAGAATTAGAGAGCAGAGGGGGAGGCAAGAGGCTGAGAAGAACAGAGAGAAAGGAGAAAGAGGATTGATGAAGACTTTTTTTCTCCATCTGGACTTCAGATTAAAGTGATTGGCGTGTCTTATATCCTCGTGTCTGTGCTTCAGATGCAGAGGTCACATTGGAATAAACAGATTCTTCATTTGTGTAAAACAGCAAAGGGCAAATCAGCTCTGGATCATTTTGTTTTGTTTGTTTTGCCTGTTTTTACAAATGAAAATTGTAAGTTGTGTTTTGTTTCAGTCATTTATTATTAGTCTGTCCACATCTCCAAAGCTCAAAATGCTCTGTTCCACCTTGTGATGTCATGAAGTGGTAGTTTAAGTTAACCTAAGCTACATTTTACCTTTAGTTCAGTAGAGATTGGCAATTCAAGGGCTGAAATGATCCAAATGATTCTAGTGAAGGTGTGTGGAGTTTAAAAACACAGTGGAGCTCTTCCTGTATTACCACATGACATCACGAGGTGGAACGGAGTGTTTTTTGTTTGAGAGAAGAACTCAGTCTAAATCTGCAGGGTTTGAGTGTTAAACACGTGTGAATGAAACAAAACACAACTCCAGGTCTGTTTGTGATGAGGAAACAATATTAATATTGGAGGCGGCACAGTGGCTGAGTGGCACTCACGCCTCACAACAAGAAGGTTCCGGGTTCGATCCGGGCTCACTCATCACAATATAATATAATAACAAAGAGAAACAATATAAATGCTTAGAATTTAGAAATTCTAAATAAGTAACAATAGCAAAAAAAATAAAAAATAAAAAAAATAGCAAGAGATTGATGTCAAATAAGGCATAATTATATAAAAAGTATTATATATATATATATATATATATATATATATATATATATATATATATATATATATATATATATATATATATATATATATATAAGTAAAAATTTAAATAGAAATATAGTACTAAAGAGCCTTTCTGTAAAACCAAGCACTACAAAAGCACCTTTGTTCCAGCAGCCATAAGTGACTTTATTTTATCATATTTATCTTATTTATCTCCCTTTGTATATATGACGTATTTGTATTCTTGTTTTTAATCCATTAATAATCCATTAATAATCCATACACAAATCTGTATCAAAATCACTACATTTGAAGCCCTATAAGAGCTCAAAATCTGTGTGAAATACTTTTACTTTTTTACTCTTTAACTACATTTTAACAGGTACTTTAATACTTTTACTAAAATAGATTTTTTCATGTGACTTTTTTTTGCTCCTGTACCCTTACTTTTAGTTAAGTAACCAAACTGAGTACTTCTTGCACTACTGCATAAAGGTGAGATGTTGTACAGTTGTGGGGAGTATTATCTGTTACATAAGGGTGAGTTGTTGTACAGTTGTAGGGAGTATTATATGAACATTTATATTTGAATCGACAAAGCTGCGCGTGTCGTTTACAAACTCTGACTAAAACCTAATTACATTTCCAATAGTCACAGCCAGTGCATTTGAATGGGGGAGTCGACGCACACGTGACAGCCAACTGCAACTCGATATGCAATCTAATGAGCCTGCTGTTCCACGGGTTCACTCAGAGGTTGCCGGTTCAACTCCCAGTTCATATTTGATTAACAGAGACACACAAACAGGTTATGGCTCAGTACAGACTCAGATCAAAGCACTAACTCAAAACCAAATGTCATGAATCATTTTAAAGAGGGAATATTATGCTAAATTGACTTTCTTTTTAGCTTTCTACCATGTTATAACGCTGTTCTCTCGTCGAAAACATGCCTGAAGAGGTTTTAGAGTCATCCATGCATGTTTGAGTCATTTAGCAATCTTAGATATTTATAATCTAAATATAAATATATATGATCTTATTGTGAGGTGAAATCACGTGCCAGGCTTAAATTAATTCAATAATTCCCTTAGTTTTGGTCATTTACTTTATGCAACAATCCTCTTTGAGTACAGCCGTCAAGAAATCACTGAATCTGAAACCCAAATGAGAGACTCACGTGAGGCTCATTCAGCTTTCTGAGTGAAAACACCAAAACACCAGATTGTAACATAAACAGCTTAGCCATCATGTCCAATGTTTTTGTAAATAAGAATGTTACATGTTTTTTTTTTTTTGTGTTGTTTTTTTTTTAAAGCATCACATTCTTTTTATTTCCATTATTTTTTTCTCATTGCATTATATATTCACATCAGAACTACGGAAGACACACAGAGAATGTAATAAACAAAAATAAACTGAAAATAACTCCAAATTTGTTTTAGATTTTTTATTTTTTTTTAAACCCCATGTGCACCTGTTATCTCCTTCCACCCTCCCCCAGCCAGCCAATACTTTAGTTCCCTCTAGATATAAAATTTAGGGTTATTCAGTCTGATTAAAGAAGTGCTCCCATATCTCATTGAATATTTGTAGTTTTTCATTAATCTTCTATATAAGGCGTTCATGGGAGGTGGTTTCAGGTAGAGCTGTAAACCGTTCTGTGTATGTGAGGATCTCGGCGTCTTCCAATACTTAAGGATCGCTCTCTTTGCTGTAGTAAGGGCTACTTTATCTTCCCTAACGTAAACTGCTCTTCTGTTGCAGTAACAAGAAGCTGCGTAACCTTCCAAACTACTTCATCATGAACCTGGCGGTCAGTGACTTCCTCATGGCCTTCACTCAGTCGCCCATCTTCTTCATCAACAGCCTCTTCAAGGAGTGGGTCTTTGGAGAGACAGGTACCACCTTCTACTCCTGCACGGATGTCCCAGTGCTCATTTAGAACAATATTCACGTGTTTGTATTTATGCATTTATATCATTTTTGTGATTTCAGTACATAGCTGAGGTGCTCAAAAGGAGTAGGTAGAAGTTAAAAAACGAATATTTTCCTACCCCTTATTCCAGAAGTTAGTATAATTAGCTGCTATGCGTGCTGTGTCTGCAGAATTTAATTACAATTTAAAGTACATTGAAGTATTTGTACATGTATCAACAGCAGTACAAGAATATTATATTGTTAATGATTCATAAACGCACACAACAGAAACATAAACATACATACTTTTATCGTTTAAAGGCGCTGTACCTGATTTTATTTCTTAAAAAATCTTAAAAATGTGAAAAACAGAACAGAAACAAAACTGCCTCACTTTCCTTATGCTTTCCTCACATCCTTATTATTCAATGCAATAGTTTATAAGCGCATTTCACAACTTTCAGAGGCCAGAGACCGTGACCACGAAACTCTGCATTTTGTCATCGCAACAACTAGCATGCTAATATGTCTGAGCAGGGTTTGTGGGAGCTGGGAACAAGTTTGATTTATCCGTGCTTTTTCTTTTCAGCTTTCAACACAATATTGTTTGCAACTAGGCTATGCTATTTCTTTAGTTTCATTATCACTTATTTTGATCCCATTTGCCTAAAACTAATTGAAGTTCATACACCATCCCTATTGATTCTTTGCAGTAACATCACGCTGGGGGTTCTACGTGTAGGTGTATGGCACAATATTTATCCGTTTCCATGGTGTCACAATACACACATTAGCAAACACAGTCAAAAAGTTTTAAGATTGTCTGAAAAGTCAAGAAAAAATACAAAATGGGTTTAAACGGCACATTTTCAGGAGTCTGTGATCAATACAAGTGTTCATGGTCCTGTTTAGGAGTTTAGGAGCTTGTTTAAAGGTGTAATATCTAACTTTTCTGGTGAAGAGGCCATCAAATGATTTTCTCTGTGAAGTAAGTCATTGCTCTGCTTGAATGTTCCACAGTATGACATTAAACAGCTCTACCTTACATTTATTGAACTACAGGTGGTTTTATAGCTCAAAAATACCTAGAAAAACAGGCATTCTGCTCCACGGATCTGGCATGTAACATGGTTTGGTTTGGTCTCCATGAAACGTGAAACATTCCAGACAAAGCAATAACATCTCCATGGAGAAAAGCATCTGAAGGACCCACCACCAGGAAAGTTATACAAAGCACAAATCATTTTACCTATTGTAGTTCCAGCTAAGCCAGCTCTTTCAAGTCAGAATGTGTCAAATTAAAGTAACAGGGCTTCAGACAGAGCAGTGCTTACAGTTACAATAATAGCTGTGTTCTGTCGTCTTGTCCCGTAGGTTGTAAGCTGTATGCGTTCTGTGGAGCCCTCTTTGGCATCACGTCCATGGTGAACCTTCTGGCCATCTCCATCGACCGGTACCTGGTGATCACTCGGCCCCTGCGCTCGGCCCGCTGGTCCTCCAGGAGGCGCACTGCTCTGGCCATCGCGCTGGTGTGGCTCTACTCGCTCGCCTGGAGTCTAGCGCCCCTGCTGGGATGGAGTCAGTACACACTCTTTTCACTTCATCATCAGAATCAGAAAAATTTTTAGTATCACTGATGGCATCACACGGGGAGAATTCTGTCCAAACGTTCAGCACAATTTACACACATTTTTCTGATATTTTAAGCATAATTTCAACAAAATAAAGGTGTTTTGTTATAATTTTACTTCAATAAATAATAATTTCTGTGCATCTTAGAACAGTTTTTTAGTTTCCCTAGTGTGATGTCAAGATTTACAACCAGGGAAGTAAAATATAAAATCTAAAAATATTGCCAAACCGGGAAATAAAGGCCAACATTTTTTGCTAAATCTTAAATATAATGATCTTAAAGGTGCACTGTGTAACTTTTGGTTGGAGTCCATCACCTTCTTGTTTCTTGTTGCTATGGATATATAATTTCTCTGCTTCGAATGTTCTGGAAAGTTCCACAGTATGACATTAAACAGCTCTACTTTACATTTATTCAATTACAGGTGATTTTATTGCTCAAAAATACCCAGAAAAACAAACATTCTGTGAGCGGGGTCGCCTCTCCACAGATCTGACCTGTAACTTGATCTGGTTTAGTCTCCATGAAGATAAAAAAAAAAAACGGTTTAAAGCCACACTGTGAAACATTCCAGACAAAGCAATAACATCTCGATGGAGAAAAACATTTGACGGACCCTCCACTGGAAAAGTTGCACAATGCACCTTTTCGTGTGTTTTAGTAACTCGAGTAGTCCAACCTGTGATGCCGTTTTCCTCCAGGCTCGTACATCCCTGAAGGCCTCATGACCTCCTGCACCTGGGACTATGTGACCTACAGCGTGTCCAACCGCAGCTACACCATGATGCTCTGCTGCTTCGTCTTCTTCATCCCCCTCGCCATCATCTTCTACTGCTACCTCCACATGTTCTGGGCCATACGCAAGACCAGCAGGTACCAACTTTATGGAACTCAATTTAAAGCTGCACTATGTAACTTTTGGGTTGGGGGTCCGTCACCTGCTTGTTTCTATGGATATGTAATTGCTCTGCCTGGAATGTTCCACAGTATGACATTAAACAGCTCAATCTTATATTTATTCAATTACAGGTGGTTTTACAGCTCAGAAATACCTTAAAAAAACAAACATTCTGACTGTGAGCGGGGTCACCTTTCCACAGATCTGACCTGTAACTTGGTCTGGTTTGGTCTCCATGAAGATAGAAAGGTTTAATGCCATACTGTGAAACATTCCAGACAAAGCAATAACATCTACATAGAGAAAAGCATTTGACGCACCCTCAACCAGAAAAGTTACATATTGCATTTAAGGCTAGCTGAGAAAAAAATCTGTTTTCACCTACCCCCTATCCCTGCCCACATCTCTCTTGCAAAAACTCAAAAAATGTTGAAATGCTTTCTTTTTTTGCATTTTGCTCTGTTGTTACTGACCCTTTACCAGTGGTTCCTGAAATGTTCTACAGTATGGCATTTAATTTAACTATTTCCATGGAGACAAGCCGCCCACATCACCAGGCCATGTTACAAGTCAGATCTGTGGAGAAATGGACCTGGTCACATTAATAACGCATGTTTTTTTTTGTGGTAGTTTGGAGAAATAAAACATATGTGACTGAATAAATACAAGATATATTTGTTTAATGCCATACTGTGAAACATCCCACGCAAGCAATAACATCACCATGGAGACAAGCAGATGACGAACCCTCCACCAGAAAAGTTACACAGTGCACCTTTAAATTAAATAAAAATAAATAAAGTAGAACCCTAACCCTAACCCTAACCCTAACCCTTTGTTTATTCTCAGGGAGGTGGAGCGGTTGGGGACCCAGGTGAGGAAGTCCGCCCTGATCCAGCAGAAGTCCATCCGCAGCGAGTGGAAGTTGGCAAAGATCGCGTTTGTGGTCATCGTGGTTTATGTCCTCTCCTGGTCTCCGTACGCCTGCGTCACCATGATCTCCTGGGCCGGGTCAGTCGAGCTGCACTAAAAATATAAAGGGAAACATCTACCTGCAGATTCATTCATGCATGTTTAAAGGTGCACTAGGTAACTGTATGTTTTTGCTTTACCTGGAATGTTCCACAGCTTTAGTTCAGTAGAGTTTGGCAATTCCAGGTCTGAAATAATCCACCTGAGTCTAGTGAAGGTGTATGAAGATTAAAACCACAGTGGAGCACTTCCTGTATTACCACATGACATGCATAAAAACTTTAATTTAATTTTTTCAGACACGCAAACATCCTAACGCCGTACTCCAAAGCTGTGCCTGCGATAATCGCCAAGGCCTCCACTATCTACAACCCCTTCATCTACGCCATCATCCACAACAAGTACAGGTAAAACACAGGGGAACACTCAAGCATGGACTTAGTTTGGACTAATCTGCTTTTGACTGAGGACCACTCGGATAAAAACAATCACACATCATGTTTTCAGGCAAGAGGAGTGAGGGTGAGGGGCCTTGGTCACAGTGGAACAGCAATGGCTCTAGAGCATAAAGCACTTTGGGTGTTGTGAGGTGCTATAAATCCAATGCATTATTATTTTTTATTAATTGACATGAACTGACTACAGTGGGATTTGAACTACTCACCCTCTAGTTATGGGGAAAACTGATGTATTTACACTTCTGTCTGTTGGCCTAACATTATGTAGTTTTGTTTTGTTTTGTTTTTTTGACAAAAATAGACTAAAATAAAAGCATGACTTTTCACTTTGGTTGCATGACAAATTGGGTGGGCTTGCATCACCACAAACCTGGCTCTTATTTGGTCTGGAGGAGGGCCTTCTCCTGCTTTTTTCCATAGAAATGTTGTTCCTTTGGCTATAATATTCCATATTATGACATAAAATTTATCTATCTCCATGGAGAATGTTCCGAAGTATGATTTGAATGTAATCATGCAGTTGACGTGCCACCTCCAGAAAGTTACTGTGCTCTACCTCAAAATGACTTGAAAAATACATGATTGCATACAGTTCAAATAAAAGGTTCAAATCAGAATGATGCCATCTAGTGTTGGCCTTGTCCGTGCAGGTTGACGCTGTCGGAGAAGGTCCCCTGCCTGCGCTGTCTAGCTCCTGGGACCCGTAAAGACTGCACCTTCTCCTCCATCAGTGAGTCCTCTGTGCGAGACTCCATCATCAGCCGCCAGTCCACAGCTTCACGCTCCCACTGCAGCTCTGTGTCCAACCACTGCAACGATGTGGTACTTACTCCTGTACTCTCACATTTAAACCACTGCAACGATGTGGTACTTACTCCTGTACTCTCACATTTAAACCACTGCAACGATGTGGTACTTACTCCTGTACTCTCACATTTAAACCACTGCAACGATGTGGTACTTACTCCTGTACTCTCACACTTTAAACCACTGCAACCACATGGTACCACAGACGGTATAAAGATGTGGACTAAGTGAGTGTGACATCAGCGCCAGTCAAATCAAGCTTGCGATGCTAGCAATTACAGGGACGAATTTTTTAGTGGACAAAATAGCGAGAAAAAAAAAAAAAGCAACAAGATTGACAGCGTCGCTAAGCACCCACTCCCTGCCAAACCAGGAGTGCCAGAGAGAATGGGCGTTAGTATCTTCACTCCTAAGTGGCTGCTGTTGGTTGCTATGATGCATGTGCTTAGATTTTCCAATATGGAACTGGGCTCCAAATGAGCGGCTAGAACTTCTAGCCTCGATTGGCTTCACTTGCCTGGAGCTGAACGCTGTGGGTGACGTCACACTCTCTTAGTCCACTTCTTTATACAGGCTCTGTCAAAAACAGTCAAAAAGTGCAGTGGTGGTGTATGGTCCAACCACTGTAAAAACATGGTGGAGCTCCTTCAGTTTAATAACCTGTTCACACTTTAAACAAGGTATTACTAATAACCTCACTGTGTCTATGTCCAACCACTGCAACTATGTGGTAACTCTGGTACGCTCAGACTTTAAACAAACTCACTGCTTCTCTCCCCATTTTTGTTAGTAGAGGCCATTCTGTATCCAGTGTTCCCCTTGAAACCTAATGCATTTATTTAAGATCTGAAAAACAGACTAGAAAAAGGTATTAGAAACCTTTGAATACTTTTCTAATTCATTTTTTGATATTTGTTTTAGAAAATATTAAAATAATTTGACTATGGACAGGTTTAATTAGGATGTTGAATCTCCTTTGTTGTGTGTCCCTGTGTGCAGGTGTTGCGTGATGTGGAGATAAACTCTGTGAGCAGACAGACAACCCCCACTACACGAAATGCTTCTCTATACAACCAAAAGTCCAGTCATAAGTCCAGTCATAAGTCCAGCCATAAGTCCAATCACAGGTCCAACCACAGGTCCTCCAAGAAACCACTGCTGCCAAAGAACTCCAAGAACTACACTCACAACACAGAGAAGGTAAGAATGTTCAGCAGCTACCAGGGTGACACAACGCACACATTAGCAAACACAGCCTGATTTAAGATGCTCTGAAAACTCAGGAAAAAAATACAAAATGGATTTAAACAGCACATTTTCAACAACTGATGTATTATATGATCTAATCTAATAAATTTAAAGCTTCAGCTGTAGAAGAAGTAGATGGTAGATGTGAAACCTGCACCCCACCCTCTTCACCTGGCCTTTGTTCAGACTCACGTCATCACAACAATGAGCCGTGAAGCTGTTGGTTCCGCATTTGTGCAAAAATGGCTACATGACACTGCCAAATCCTATTTGTAGAGATAGATCAATACATCAATTAGCCAATTCACCGGGCCGATATTTGCACGTTTTAGCATATCCGCTATCGACCATAAAATCTCCAGCATATTTTGTTTTGGTTGTTGTTACACTTCAGTGTGAAAAGATAACTGCACAAAACGTCACTATACAGCGATCTTAAAGGTCTGTGGCAAAAAAAGCGGCTATGGGTGAGTTTGTAGTAATTTAAAGTACTTACTAAAACATACTAAAACAAAAAATCTAAATAGAGTTTATCGGCCATCGATTTCTCTGGATTCTAAACAATTGGTATCGACATCGGCCATGGGAAAAAAAACATACAAAGAAAGAAAATAACATTGGAGAACGACGTAGGTACGAAAATAAGGTAGGTCACAGTTGGCGTGTACCGGTAGAGGTGAAAACGGGTTGATCGGAGCAATGACGTCTTGATCTCTCAAATATGCTTGAATCACAATAAATACAACTTTGAGAAGGTAAATGAGAAGGTTAACAACTATAACATGATTAAAAGATCAAAATAATACATTTTTCATAATAGTTTGAAAAGCCTTTAGATTGTTTTTATTTTGTTTTTGCAGTAAAATACTTTTGACAGTTCTGACAGACACAGTTTAATTCTATCTGACACTCTGCTCTGATATTATTTATATATTTGTGCGTCTGTCCACAGCACCCCTCTGCGCTCAGTGGCTCCTCTAGTGGCTGTGACCTGATCTCCAGCTCCCTCTCCATCGCCACTCTCCCCCTGGTGCTCACACGAAGGCGGAGTCGCAGCCTCACCGACCTCTTAAGCACCACCGGGGTCAAAGTTCACAAGGGTCACGGGCAGGGCAGGCCGTTCAGCAGCTACTCCATGGACTGCAGAGGAGGAAATGCGCCGAATCAGCTCGCCGCCGTAAAGACGATTCCGCGCATCATCGTCATAAGTCCGACTTCGGAGAGCAGCCTCGTGCGCCAGGACCACGAGGAGGGACAGGATGGGACTGAGGAGACAGAGGAGGACGAGGTTTTTGTCCCTCTCAACTTCTCATCGGAAGTGTTCGAAGCAGTGGATCTACTTTCCTGACCTACGGCGTTTAGAACAAAGTGTGCGCCGTCCACATTATGAAAAAAAATATTCAGACGAGTTGAAATGACTGACAACATCTGCTTAGAATGTACATCCCCTTCAAATATTGATACTTTACCGCAACATCACACTGGGGAATGTGGGTTCTGCATGTATGTCTATGGAGGACTGTTCAGCAGTTACCATGGTGATGTAATGCTCACGTTAGCAAACACTGTCAAAAAAGTTGAAGATCATCTGAAAAATACAAAATGGATTTAAATTACACATTTTCAGGAGCCTGTGATCAGTACAAGTGTTCGTGGTCCTGTTTAGGAGTTTGATTTTCAACAAATACAATTTTTTTGAGAGTGAAAAACTGAAAAGCTGTTGGCTAATGCTAGGTTAGCTTGTGACTGTAACAGACTTGTTGAACAGCACAAATCAGCGCACCTGTTGTAGTTCCAGCTCGGTCAGTTCTTTCTGGTCAGATTGCGTAAAAATAAAGATCAGATTAAAGCTCAAGTTGAGTGACAGAGCTTCGGACAGAGCAGTGCCTCTAGTTAGCACCACCCCCCTGGAAATGTTGAAGACATCAGTTGCAACATATCAATAACAGCTGACTTTATAATGATACTTGAATGTAGCATCAATTCATTTCACACGTTTTAGCATTTTAACAAATAAAAGTTTAAATATTTACGCACAAAAATCCATCCAAAGACACTTGCTCTGCTTTTGTTCGTCAAAAGCCCGAACTCTTCTGATCTCTGAAGCTAAGCGCGGTTGTTGGGAATACCAGGTGCCACCGTGGAGCAGCGGTGAGCATATACAGTCGTTGTTTCCTTAGGCAAGACACTTCGCTCACCTTGACTAGAATGTGGTGGTTGGAGCGGCCGATGGTGTAGACTGGCAGCCTTTCTTAAAGAGGCGGTATTTTACTTCTCTGAGGTAGTAACTGCTGACACATATTTAGATCACTGTGGTCCTTGTTTTGTTTTATGAGTTTCACTTTTGTTTTCAATAGGCACTCCCCCGTCACAGCGTCATCACATTACAGTCGGCGTATGCTCCGCTAATGAAACTACTGCACATCACATCAGGTTTGTGAAGTCGTAGTGCACAGTTTTGTATCATGTTTTTGTATATTTATGGAGAATTGTCGTGTGGGAGCATGAGTGGGCGGAGCTTTGTACAGGCTCATACTGCTAACCGTAAGGAGGATTTGAATAGGGCCTGGGAGAGATTGCTAAATTACTCAAACATGGATGGATGACATCTAAAACCTCTTCAGGCATGTTTTTGATGAGGGAACAATGCTCCAATAAGCCGTTTTTGGGTCCGTCAAATACTTTTCCACGTGGAGAGGTTATTACTTTGTCTGGAATGTTTCACAGTATGATATTAAACCTTTTTGTCTTCATGGAGACCAAACCAGACCAAGTTACAGGTCAGATCTGTGGAGAGGCGACCCCGCTCACAGTCAGAATGTCTGTTTTTCTAGGTATTTTTGAGCTGTAAAACCACCTGGAATTGAATAAACGTAAAGTAGAGCTGTTTAATGTCATACTGTGGATTATTAAAGGCAGCGCAATGACATCTCCATAGAAACAAGCAGGTGACGGACGCCCCAACCGAAAAGTTACAGCGTGCACCTTTGAAGTGAGTCTGTCTCAGGGCAGCTGTGGCTATAACAGTATCTTAGCCCCATGGAGTGTGGAGTGAATAAAGACTCCACAGAATTGTAACTATGGCCGTCCCTGACTCCTGTAACTGTGATAAAATAAAGAGATGGACTGAAGCAAAAGAGGACGAGCTCACAACAAAAGACAGGATGAAACAGAGGGAAGAATAACGGAGGCTGTGCAGCGAAATGTCAGAAGTGATAAAGCTGAAAAAGATGTAATGTTTTTCCATTTCTTTTCAAGTTTAATCATTATTTCACTTGTATACTGTACATGACTTAAAGGTGCATTGCGCAACTTTTCTGGTGGAGGGTCCGTCACCTGCTTGTCGTCCTGGAGATGTTATTGGTTTGTTTGGAGTGTTCCATGGTAGACATTAAGCCCATCTATCTCAAGGGAGACAACTATAGGCTACATTACAGGTCAGATCTGTGGAGAGGTGACCCTATTCACAGAGAGAGGTATTGTATTTTTGAGAAACAGAATGGTGATGTGTAAAGATGTGCTTAATGTCATACTATGGAACATTCCAGGCAAAACAATAACATCTCCATGGATACAAGCAGGTGACGGACCCGCCTCAAGAAAAGTTGCGCAATGCACCAATAAAGGGCCCATATTATGCTATTTTTTAAATTTATGTAGCCTAATAATGTTGTTTTCTCATCAAAAACATACCTGGAGTTGTGTTTTGTTTCATTCACACTCACGTTGAAAACACAAATTGATCACAGGCTCCTGAACATGTGCCGTTTAAATCCATTTTGTATTTTTTCTTGAGTTTTCAGATCCAAAATCAAAACATCTGAAGCTCCATTAGATCTCCAATTCTGCGCAAAATACTTTTACTTTTTACTCTTTAACTACATTTTTAAACAGGTACCTTAATACTTTTACTTTTTTGTACAAAACTGAATACTTCTTCCACCACTGACCGTCACAAACGCGGCGTATTTTCACGGTAACTGGCATTTTTTGACGTTCCATCCCCAGCTCCACTGTGTATGGAGAGTCCAGAGGGTTTCCTGTAATGAGCAGTGCAGCGTAAACCAGCCCAAGGACAGTAAAGTAGAGGACACACAACGACATTCTGCTCAGTGGTATTCAAGCTGTAACATTATGTGTTTGTAGGGGGGATACTGTATATGAAACTATGGACTGAGGCACCAACACAACCTATGGAGAATGTACAAAAGCAGGCCAAGCTGTGCTCATGTTTTTATGTCATGTTTTAAGTTATTTTTTGCCCTAAATGTGTTTCGAAATGAGTGCGTTGGTCTGAAATAGTGAATGCAGTGAGACAGCTACAGCCCGGAGCAGCTAACCAAGACCTTTTATTAAAATTTAAGTGGACATTAAAGGGCCCATATTACACTATTTTCTGATCTATGTTATAAAGTTGTTTCCTCATCACAAACACACCTGGAGTTGTGTTTTTTTTTTGCGTCATTCACACATGTTTAACACACAAACCCTGCATATTTAGGCTGAGCTCTTCTCTCAAACGGAAAACACTCTCCCTACAGCTTCACTAGAATCATAAGGTTAATTCCAGCCCTGAAATTATCACTCTCCACTGAACTAAAGGTGAAAGGTAGTTGTTAACTTGCAAATTACCTCTTCATGACATCATAAGGTGGAATGGTGGAAAAATATGTAAATATTTTAATATCATTTGTTATTATTTTCATGTAATATTTTTATTAGCTTGAGACTTGGTTAAATATTTTTCTTTAGTTTTTGTGTTTTTTTGGAAATTTTATTTTATTTTTTGTGTAGGACATTTGAAAAATCCATTATTAATGCACGGTCACGAGATAATATCATGTTTCCACATAATTTATCTTGAGGGAACAACTTAATCCCACCACTGCCACCAATTGTCGTGGGTTCTTTTTTGATGAAAAAGAAACAATATGGCGTAGTCAAAATCGTGTTGGTGATTTTATTTACAGAAGTGTGCAAAATAGTGAAAAATAAAAAAAAAAGACACATTTACAGACTGCAGTAGTCTTTAAACACCTCCAGAGCTGGTGCCTGCGGTGCACACGCTCTGTCCCTTAACACAAACTGCCTCTGTGAACATGGGAGGCCCTTTTAAAAGTACGAGGCTCCTCCCACAAATCAATTAACAACAAAAAACGACTTTTTCGCCACAAATAGAAACAGATACATCCCCCTTTTAATACTGAAAAATCATAAACATTACCACAAACAAAAGTACTCTAATAATAATCTCTAAGCACAGATAGGGGAAAAATATACAGTCTATATTATTCCTCGCGAAACGGAAAAGTCACCTGACGTTGCTGGTGACGTCACATTCGCGCCCTACCTGACGCAACAAAATGCGGAAGACCACGATGCTCGAGTTGGCCGACGGACACACGCGCTGAGGGGCGGCGGACGTGGAGGAAAGTTCGGGAATGAAACAATGGCGATGGCAAGAGGAATGTTCACGCAGCAAATCAAGTGTAGCGATGGTTCTGTGCGGAAAACGACCGGGTAAGTGAAACACCGGTATGCGTGTGCGTGTGCGTGTGCGTGTGCGTGTATACCGGTACCGTGGCCCCGCGCGGACCTGTGTGAAGTTGGCCCCCCATCAAACGCAAACCTACACAAAAACTATGTCAATCGTTTGTGCTTCATTTGTGTTGCAGAAAGTTTAGTTTGTGCTGCTTTAGTTTTGGAAATATTAACGATTCTTTTATTGGTCAAATTGGGGTCAGACAGTCCACCGGGAAGCTTCAAAATGCTCCAAAACGGCCCAAAATTGTGTTAATCGTTTGTGCTTCGTTTGTGCCGTTATGGTGCTTAAGATATTAGCAGTTTTATTTTTGGCCAGTGACTTCATCCAGTCCCTTAAAATGTTAAATTGCCTCAAAACAGGCAGAAAATTATAGACACGTTTGTTATTTCGTTTGTTCTGTGAAGTTTGATGGGGCCCAACTTCACGCAGGTCCCGCACGAGCTGGCGGGACTACACCGTCACATATCTTGAGGGAACAAGTTATTATTTTTATTTATTTTTGTTAAATATCATGTGCGTCCGTTAAAATATATGTAAACACTTACTTGACAATTTTACTTTGCATTTTTTTGTATTTCCAATATCTGTATTTTTACTTAAATGACCAAACTGAGTTCTTCAGCACTGTAGGCGACATGATGTGTTTTATGGGAGCGCTGGTACTGACCATTGGTGTGAGATAAGTGGAGAAACAGGAGTAATGGAATTGGTAATTAAAGAGATTTTATAATTAATCTGATTTTGTTTTTGCCAATTCCTAAATGCAGTGTGTGCAAAAGGCCACCAGAGGGAGCTAAGTCAACACAGTATATCTGTTACCGTCGCTTCATAAGGAAATGTTGGACCTGTTTGCACCAAATAGACCAGTAAAAAAGAAAAAAAGTTCATTTCTCTCAATGCAGTTATTAGTCTTTCAGTTAGCATTAGCAGGTCAATAATTAATGTCAAAATACAATAAGTAAATACAATAAGTAAATCTACTCGTTCGCACAGTCCTCTCCCAAACATTCAAGGTAAGTTAATGATGAAACCTTTAAATGTTGAATTTTGCACAAATATGGCTACATTTTGATTATTATTATTATTTATTATTTATTTTTTCAGGCAATTTTTATAAAACACGGGGCAATTTGATATGGTGAAATGTATAATATTACAATCATAGTTTTGAAAATATGCCAAGATACACTATTGATCTAGGGTTTTTATAACATTTGCAAAACGAGCTAATTAAATTCACACTGTAACTTTTGTATTTTTGTGTCACCTGCTTGTCTCTCTGGAGATGTTGTTGCTTTGCCTGCATGTTCCTCAGTATGTCTTTAAACTGATCTTTTTTGCATCTATTAATTTGTTTTTATTGCTCAACAATCGCTTGAAATGCATTTGTACTCTGAGCGTGGCCTCCTCTCCACAGATCTGACCTGAACTTGGTGGCATCGCCAGCTTGTCTCCATGGAGTTTAAAGCCATACTGTGGAACATTCTTGATACAGCATCGGCATGGAGACAAGCAGGTGGTGGACCATCCAACAGAAACAAGTTGCACAGTGTTACGTACAGAAGTGGGTAGAGGAGCCAAAAACTGTACTCAAGTAAGAGTAATGTTACTTTAAATTAATATTATTCTAGTATAAATACAAAGTAGTGCTCCAAGAAAAGACTCAAGTAAGAGTTAAAAAAGTATTTGGAAAAAAATATTACTCAACTAAAAGTAACTTAAAGAGTAAATGACCCCTGATGTCTGAGTTTGAAATACTAAAAACATCCCACGAATGTTACATTAACCTTCCAAATGCCATGTTTTTTAATATTTAAAAAAAGGATGACTACCCTGCTGATATTGTGCAATTAAAAATAAATATTTTTTCTGGTACTTTATTAAACAATCACACAAAATATTTTTTCTTTGTTGCAGGTAGCGAGCGTATGCGATCTTCATGTGACCTCGTATTAAACACGAGGATCACGTGAAGATCACACTTTATGAAACATATAAAATCACACAAAATATTACACAACATTCATTAAAGTGATTTTTTTGGTTGTTTTTGTTGTTGTTTTTTATTTTTCTTTGTTGCAGTTGACGAACATACGCCGTCTTTATTTGATCCTCGGCTTCTTCTCTTTACTGTTTTTTCTTTACTTTTGTATTATTACTTGCTTGTAAACTTGTTCATAAAAGTGGTCGTTTGTAAAAGTGTAAGTGCTTGCAGCGCTTGTTTCCATAGATACAGTATGTCATTGCTTTCCTGGAATGTTCCACAGTTCAAATAAGGGTGTTTGTGTGAGAAATAGATCTTAAAAAAACATGCGTTCTTACATGAGCCTTGTCATCGCTCCACAGATCTGACCTGTAACTGACCTGCATCTATTTTGGGATTTAGCTTTCTGTTTATAGCTGCAGTTTTAACACTTTTGTTTTGTAGCTGCGGCTTGGAAAACACATCAGGGACCTGAGCACTACAAACACCAAGAGCAGGTCAATAGAAGATTTACGTACTGCAACAATTTTGTCTTTATAGTGTAGAAATAAACACATATAAACACATATAAACACATATAAACACATATAAACACATATATACACATTTCCCTATGCTAAAGTCTATGAGGAGGGTTAGTGGTGCTGAAGAACAGTTCCAGTCAGGAAGGCTTATATACAAACAGTGTAATTTTAATTATAATCCATAGCTTTGAATAGTTTGCTTATTTGATTGCTGCATCACTATTTAGATAAAAAAAAGTCTGTGTTTTGTTATCTTTGCTCTAACAGGGGGTTGTGCAGTGAAAGTGGCTGTAGTTTTCAATTTCACAGGAGCAAAACAACTTGATATCATCTTTTTTTGACAGTGTTTTGACAGTTTTCCTATAAGACAAGCTCGATAATCGCACTTTATAGATTCTAGCAGCCACATTTAGTTTTCTAGTGGCTTCAGACATTTAGACAAAATGGCCAGAGCTGGTTGTTTACAAATGTTGTTTTTTATCAGCACATCTGTCATTTGTTGGTCTTTTGTTGTGCTATTGTTGCTATTTTTAACAGATTTATGAATATTTCTTAATGCTGTGTTTTTGTTTTGTTTTGTTTGTGTGTTTTTTCTAACTCTGAGCATCTTGGTAAATGTTAAATTAGCTATTTATTATTATTATTTTTTTTATAAGTTTAGGTTTTCATTTATCGATATATCGCCAAGAGTATTTTTTGGTATATTTTACTAAATTATTTTGTTAAAGCGCTACAGTTTTGATGCTTGTTTAGAAGAAGGAAACTCATTTATGCAGCACATTTGACATATTCACTGTTTTGATGAGTGAAATGGGTGTTTCATATTCACTTGGCACAAGAAGTGGTTTAACGAAGACTTTTTAGTATCACAGCCATGATTTTTGATTTTTGATTTTTTACTGATGCGTAGTGAAGCAATTTGAAATGTATATCGTATCGAATCGTGTTGAATCAAAAGCTCACTGTATCGAGATACGTATGATATCGTGGCCTGTGTATCAAGGTATGTATCATATCGGCAACTTCTTAATGTGGCCCTAATGTGGCCGCCTATCTGTGTACTCCCTCAGTGGTCCAGGTAGGTTCCACAGTGGTCCAAGATCATTCTAAAGCTATTCAGGAAAGCTTCATTTCTGTCCTGTCAGTGGGACTTTTTGAGTATCGATACCTGCTCAAATGAGTATCTAGTTCTGATTTTCGATACTTTTGGCTACCCTCACCCCTTTATATTGATTTGTGGTGAGGGGAGCAGATGCCTTGATCTCGCTGGCCTCTGCAGGAGTTTGGCCTGGGGCTGCAGACCTTCTTAAACCTCAGCCCTGTGTGTCCAATTGGTTTGCTCCAGTTCACCCACTGTATCTGTATCTGTCTCATCCTTTCTCTCACCCTTTGTATCATGTCTCACTATTGAAACTTTGCAGTGACGTCGCGCTGGGGGTGTATTTCTGTGTATTTCTATGTATTCATCAGTTACCATGGTGACACAATGCACACATAAGCAATAAGTACCAAAAAAAAAGTGTTTAGATTGACTGAAAATTCAAGAAAAAATACGAAATGGATTTTAACAACACATTTTCAGGAGCGTGTGATCAATACGAGCGTTCATGGTTCTGTTTAGGAGTTTGATTTTCAGCAAAAAGAGGTGAAAGTGTCTGGAAAACTGAGAAACTGCTGGTTTATGCTAGAAAGCTTGTGCCTGTAATTTTATGTGCGAGAGACTTGTTTAACAGCACAAATCAGCTCACCTGTTGTAGTTCCAACAGCTTCAGACGGAGCAGATCCTACAGTTAGCGTCACACCCGCAAGGAATGTTGATGACATCAGTTGCAAAGTATCAATAGGGGTGAACGTTTTGGGGGAAAATATTTTATGTTTTAATAATAGGATTCAGTTCAAAGTTCATGTTTTACACCTGTCCAAAAGAACTGACAAAAAGACTGAAATATGAAGTGACAAACAACATTGTTACATAGATCAGAAAATGGCCTAAAACTTTACCTTTACTTTAACCAATATCGTGAAACCAATACCCCGATCCAGCAAATTTTCCATTATCAGCTTTTTCCACACCCCCTTTTTAGTCAACTAATCAGTCAGCAGGACTGAGTCCACCAAGAATTTCTACAGTGGACCACAGCCCTAGAGATGACCACGTGGGCCTGTCACGATAACAGATTTTGAAGCATGATACATTGCTACAGATACATATTGCGATAAACAATAATACTGAAACTACTTTATGCCACTGACACAATAACAATAATGCGAGTAAATCATTTTGAAATAGAATCAATCAAAAGACCTGAGCTGCAACAAATAAATAACAGAATGTACCGATAATTAGCAATAGAAGTTAGTTATTCAACCCTCTACAGCCGAAATCTTACAGTATTCCAACCAAAAATACTGCAAATCTCCCCACTTCTATAAAGAAACTGTACACACGATAAATATTGAGCCCCAAAATACAGTATATTGTTCCAGCTTTAATATATTCAGTGACAAGTCAATATAGTAATTACTGTGACAGGCCTATGACCACAAATCCGTATCCAGTCCCGTATTGATTTCTTGTGAATGGAGCTGATTAGTCTCACCCTCCTGTTTCAGTCTAACTCTTTATTACAGTGAGAGCAGCTGCTGTCTGGAGGAAGAGCCAGAGATGCCACAGAAGACAAGTTTAGACCAGCCTGCAGGATGGTTTGTACAAGGGATTAAATGTGTTTATTATAATCATAGAATGGATTTATGGGCTTTGACTGGAAAAATATAGATTATGGTAGACACAAAAAACGTGAAACTCTGTATTCACTTTCATTCAAGAGCAGTTGTTTTTGTTCAGCATAATCTGTAGACGGTATTCCTTACAGAACAAGTCGAGCTGGAAAATCAAAGAGGGGTGTTTCAGTCGGTTGGTGATGTTTATTCCCTTAAAGTGTTTCCTCTGGAAGATGTGCTACATTTCTGCCACATACGGTGTGAAAACCATCTCAAATGTCCATAGCTAGATCCTCAGTTACCTTCTTGCTACGGGTAAAACAACTCGGTTTAATCAATTAATTTCACACAATACAACAGTCCATTACTTGTGTCCTTTGAACAACATGTGCACTTTTTAGTTAAGATTAAGATCCCATGAAATTATCTTAAAAACGGCTCAAAAAACAAAAACTTTCAAAAAACTACTAGAGCCAGGTAGTAACAAGAGCAGCCAATCACTTTGTTGCCGTGGGTCATGATTAAATGTATTCATCCTGACATTCCTATCCATATGACAAACGCAGCAGTGTCTCGTCTCCACAGAAATGCATTGTGTTTGAATTTTCTAACAGCGCCAATAAAATGTGCTGCTAGTCTTCTACGGTTTGGCTGCTTTTTGGAGGCAGATTGAAAAGTGATGGCTCCAGTTTGAACCAGCGCGGCTCATTTGTTTTGCGTTTCTCAGCAGGTTTCTGGAGCTGTCCTCTCATTGGGCACTTTGCTTTCCATTTTCCAGATGCAGAAGTTGTGTGTTTTTACAGAAATGTGCACCACAGCTCAGCAGGCAGCCTTGGACCGTCCCTCTGTGGTGTGGGGATCTAAGGCCAGAAAAACAAGTCAACCCACGCTCTCTGTTCAAGGCAATGGTGCTGATCCAACTAGTGAGGAGCACTGGGGTCGAGTAAGTGACTGATTGATACATTTCAATATTAAAGATGCATTATGTAACTGCTTGTCGCCATGGAGATGGTATTGCTTTGCCTGGAGGACAAGAAGAAAGAGCCACCAGGCCAAATCACTCACATTATCTGTTTGAGGGAAATAGTGCTGATCCAACTAGTGAGGAGCACTGGGATTGGAGAAATCATTGATCGATACATTAATATATTAAATATGTATTATGCAACTTTTCACGACCTGCTTGTTTCCATGGAGATGTATTTGCTCTGCCTGGAAGAAAAGAACCAAGAAGAACTACCAGGCTAAGTTAGAGGTTGTAACAGTGGAGTGAGGAGCCCGCTCACAGCACCCCTCAGCTGTAATTGAACAAATGCAAGATAAGATTAATGCCATGTTGTGGAACATTCCTGGCATAGGCGTGGTGAGTCTGAGTGTCAGGCTGACCATGCCCGCAGGAAGTAACAACTGATACACCCCGCGTCACCACCAACACCGGTGACAGTTCTGAAGATGGCTTGCAGCAGCAGCCGAAACACGTCAACAAGGTTCACACATCTCCTAGTATATTGTCCTTAAAAAGAACCCCAAAAAGTGAATGTACAAAAGAAGTCTAAATGAAAGTTTTTGGATTAGTTAGAACACCCCCAGTGTGATATCACTGCAAAGTATCATTTGGAATATTTGACCAAATAGTGTTCACACTTGAAGCCTCAGTGATCTTGTTTTATCAGTGTTTTCTATTCTTTATGTCAATGTAGATGTTTCGATGTCGTCTAAAAACATCTAAAAGTTAAATCTGAAAACCTCTTGGCTGTTCATAGATATGGAAAGCCTTTTCTGTTTTAGTTGAAAATAGTCCCGCCTAAGAGTAGTTCATTTGTATACCTGTTGCTATGGTGATGCGAACAGAAGATAGATATATACTTTATTGATCCCGAAGGAAATTCAGTATTCGGCAGCAGCAACAAACAAAGCAACACAGAAAATACGGGGTCCGTCAAATGCTTTTTTCCGTGGAGATGTTATTGCTTTGTCTGAAATGTTTCACAGTGTGGCATTAAACCTTTCGATCATCAGGGAGACCAAACCAGGCCAAGTTACAGGTCAGATCTGTGGAGAGGCGACCCCGCTCACAGTCGGAATGCATGTTTTTCTAGGTATTTTTGAGCTATAAAACCACCTGTGATTGAATAAATGTAGAGCTGTTTAATGTCATACTGTGGAACATTCCAGGCAGAGCAATGACGTATCCATAGAAACAAGCCAGTGACAGACCCTCAACCAAAAAGATACACATTGCACCTTTAAATGTAGGTGTTTTTTGTTTTTAAATTTGTAGACTCATTTTGAACATTCTGTGGTTGCCATTTGAACATTTTCAGTCGACATTGGATGTGCTGTGAATGTGGGGCAGAAATCTTTGGGGGGGCACTGGAGGCTGGTGTCCCCTGCCCCCCTCCTGGCGCCGCCCCTGCTTCTTCTTTATACAGTCTATGATTAGAAGTCTCACTGCCCATGGTGTAATATTTTGTAATGTACCGGGAGCCACAGCTTGTGCACTGTTGAAACATCGATAAAGCACGTGTTATAGTCCAGGTCTCCTCCCGGCTGATGTGAGGAGCTAAAATTAGACTGGAGTTTGGCAGCGGCTGATTCTGACCTCACAGAGCAGGACCCTGAGCGTGAAACATGGGCACACCTCCCAGTTTTGGCCATTTTTTAAGTTTAAAAACGTTACTTTCTGGTTATAAATGATGAAATCACGCTAAGGTAGTCCACAACTGCAACCACGTATTACACTGGGTCGTCCTCTCCTCCTCATCCTCCTCCTCCTCTTCTTCCGCCTCCTCTTCCTCTATCTCTGTCTGTGTCCTGCTCGTGAATACTTTCCACGCTGAGGGAGGGTTATAAAGAGCGTCTGACCTCACAGTGGACGCTCTGTTTCAGACTTACAGTGAGTTTGGTCAGAGGACATCACAACGTTCTTTAGGCCTGTTATATTTGGTGCAGACGGGGGACAACTCGAATAAATACGATTAATTATAGAGAATAGAATGATGGAGCGTAATACACCTCTTTTTCTTCCTCCTCAATAAATATTAGTAATAATAAAGAGAGTGTTAGAGTAATACAGTAATAAAATGTCTAGTCAGATAGAAATCCAAATAATTTCCCTTGTGGATCAATAAAGTTTTTAAGGCTAAATGATCAGCTTCAACATTTCTGGATTTGCCTTTTGGATCATCTGTCCTTTGCTCCTCATCTGGGAGTGTGACATAATCTAAAATGTGAAAATCACAATACTACTACTACTACTACAAAACACTAGGTTTAACACATTATTCTAAACCTTCAAACCCTGAAATTTTACAGTTTAGTCGACCTTTACACTTTGAAAATCATGTTCAAAGTCAAAACGATCTCTTGTCAAAATCGTTACAGAATATGTTTAAAATCCAAAATAAATATGAGCTCAGAGGTATTGCCATGCTTATAAAAAAAGAAAATCAGAATAAATATTGTGAAATTTTGTACATCTGTTAAAGGGGCAGACCTTTGGAACAATTGTACAGAAGAGCTTAAATTTTGTATAGCTCTCTTCCACTTTAAAAAGAAGTTAAAATGTTTAACTCTGGGCAGATACATGAATTATAATACTTAGTTTTTACATTACCGTTCCACATTGTAACATTCTGTTTGTTTGATTGTAATCACGGTGTCATATGTGATCAGAAAACCTCTCCTATTTCTCTTCAGATTAAGACCAAAATGATTTCTGTATCTTAAACAGAACACATGCTGTAAGAGAAAATACTTCACACACTTCAAATCAGAGCTGAAGAATTCATATGAAATCCCATAGAATTCCCCACTATTGATTTGAGGTTTGTAAATGTTTTGTTCATTAGCAGGTGTTGTTTAGAAGATACACTGGTCATTTTGGTCTTAATCTGAAGCTAAATATAGAAGGAAGTTTTTCCTGTCTCAAAGGACAAAGTCATTTAAATCAACAAGGAGAGATGGAACAATATGTGATGAGAAAAGGTCCCCAGAATTACCATTTTGGATCTTTTTTGCCCATAAAAGATGGACTGTTCGAAAACTTAAAAACTCTACACTCAAGAATGCTGTTTAATGATTTTATCCATCCTGTCAGCATAATTTGTACCAAATATCTCGTCAAGATTGAAGCAGGTCCAGTAACACATTAGTTCGATGTGCGCCACATCAGTTGTGCCAATTTTGAATCAAATCCATGAAAGTTGTGTTGAATTTGTATCCGAAATCTGCCAGTTTCCCTTGGAATGGCCCCATATGCATCTGTGGTCAAATGACTAAGAATTCTGTGTGTCAGTTTGGGGGTGTGTTACATTATTTCTGTTATAGCAGGTGATCTGCTGGAGACATAGAGCTCATCTTGGGCTTAATTTGAAGCTGATAAATTGGAGAAGTTTTCTATTTCCATATGAAACTCTAATTCCATGCTGAGGTGTCACACTCCCTTAGTCCTCTTCTTTACAGTCTGTGCCACAAACCCAGAGGCAGAGTCTGAGGTGAGCAGCTGCTCTATAAAGTCGTCCTGTTTTATTCACACACGAGGCGTTAAACTCATTACAGCCCGGCCTGGAGCTGGTGTGTGTGTGTGGGGTAACGGTGGGGGCAGGAGGGCTGGTTGGGGTGGGTAAGCTGGGATCATTAAGCCCAGAGAGAGGTGGACATATGGGGCCGGGGACAGAGACGAGTTGCCCTGACAAAGGCCTGGGTGGTGGGGGTCTGCAGTCAGCCCCCACTGTCTGCCTTTGATACTGGGATGTCTGAGTCAATAACTAAAAATACATATTACAGTAAAAATATGTTATTTCTTTCATTGAGAGTAATTACAGAAAAAAGAATCTATTAGGTGAAGGTCAAAATTTGAATGTCCCATATTATACAGTTTTGTCTTCCATTGTGATTACATTTTAAAGGTCCTATGTTCGGCCAAATCGACTCTTATGAGCTTTAAACCGTATTATAGTGATGTTACCTCATAAAAACCCTGGAATTGTGTTTTGTTTCATTCTCACATGTTTGAGTAACCCTTTATTATTAGTCTGTCTACATCTCCAAAGCTCAAAATGCTCTGTTCCACCTTGTGATGTCATGAATTGGAGGTTTACAAGTGAGTAGCTTCATTTTACCTTTAGTTCAGTAGAGATTAGCAATTCCAGGGCTGAAATTATCCAAATGATTCTAGTGAAGGTGTGTGGAGTTTAAAAACACAGTGGAGCACTTCCTGTATTACCACATGACATCACAAGGTGGAACAGAGTGTTTAATGTTTTAGAGAAGAACTCTCAAAATATGCAAGGTTTTTTGTGTGAATGAAACAAAATACAACTCCAGGTCTGTTTGTGATGAAGAAACAACATTATAACATAAATCAGAAAATAATGTAATGAGTCTTTTAATAAAAGAAATAAAATTCTAATATTTAAATGTATTTAAAAGTCTAAATGAAAAAAATGAAACTAATTCACTTCTGAATTTAGTTGTATAAGTGCGTAACTTTTTGGTTTTTGGGTACGTCACCTGCTTGTTTCTATGGAGATGTCACTGCTCTGCCTGGAATGTTCCACAGTGTGACATTAGACAGCTCTACTTTACATTTATTCAATTACAGGTGGTTTTACAGCTCAAAAATACCTTGAAGAACAGGCATTCTGACTGTGAGCGGGGTCGCCTCTCCACAGATCTGACCTGTAACTTGGTCTGGTTTGGTCTCCATGGAGATAGAAAGGTTTAATGCCATACTGTGGAACCTTCTAGACAAAGCAATAACAGCTCTATGGAGAAAAGCATCTGACGGACCCTCTACCAGAAAAGTTACACAGTGCACCTTTAACATGTTACTTTAAGCAGTTCGTCAGATGGTTGGAAATACTGAAACGGACATATTTTTTACACTGAGAGAGTTAAACGTGAAACAGACGCTGGTGCTGTGGAGAGTCCAAACCACAGCTATCCATCTCCTTCAGTTTGAACGCAGACTGTCCCAAACACACGGGCCTCATTTCTCCACAGATCAACACTTACAAAAAGCTTTTAAGGTCATGTATACAACAATAATGTCACTTTTCCCTCGTTTTACCCTGTCAAAATCAACATCAGACCCTTGACTAGAGCGCCATGTTTAAGATTTGTAGTTTAAAGCTCCTATATTACTCTAAATTACTCTTGTGAGCTTTAAAGGTGCACTGTGTAACATTTCAACACTTGTTGTCTCCGTGGAAATGTCATTGCTTCATCTAGAAAGTTCCACAGTATAGCTTAAACCTGTCTATCACGAGGTAGACGAGCAGGTTACAGCACTACGCTACATTACAGGTTAGATCTGTGGAGAGGCACCCCTATTCACAGAAGAAATGATTGTATTTTTGAGCAATAGAAGCAGCCGTAATGAATAGATGCGAGATGGGTATGTTTAAAGTCATACCATGGAACATTCCAGGAAAAGCAATAACATCTCCATGGAGACAAGCGTTATTATTATTATTATTATAAACATAGCAAAGCTTAAAATGCTCTGTTCCACATAGTGACATCATGACGTGGTAGTGTTCAGGTTAACAGCTACGTTTTACCTTTATTTCAGCAGATTTTCTCAAATTATTCAAAAACTTCTGGTGAATGTGTATGGAGTGGAGCACTTCCTGTATTACCACATGACGTCACAAGTGTTTTCTGTTTCATTTAAAAAAAAAATACAAAAAAAAAATAAAACAAATAAAATAAAATAAAAAAAATACAGAATTTTAATCAGGATCAAATGTATTTCTCCAAAGTTCAGAATCTCTATAGTTCAGGTGAGAATTCTCAGGTAGAATTTGCTGTGGAACTGTCAGATTCCAGATTTGTTGACCTGGTTTATGGTTCACGTCTCTGAAATTATTTGACCTACCCACATTTTTACTTTTACTTCACTACATTTGAGAGCAGGTACCTGTACTTTCTACTCCACTATATTTTTGAACAGGACTGAAAAGTAAAAGTATTTTTTATTATAGTCTGAGACCTGCAGACAAGCCTGAGGGTTTATTTTTAACACGTTCATAGTTTGAGCAAACAAAACTATACAAATAAAAATGGCTTAAAAAAAAAAAAAAAATCGATTCAGTTGTTTCTACTGAACAAAATTCAGCACAAATCTGTATCATCTCAAGTTTTATGGGTTGGTTTTATTAGATCTCAAAATCTGTGTGATACTTTTACTTTTTACTCTTTAAGTTCATTTTCAAACAGGTACTTTAATAGTTTTACTTAAGTAGATTTTGTCATGTGATACTTTTACTTGAGTATTTTGTTTTTGCTCTGAAATGTTTTTTTTTTTTACTTAAAGGTGCATTGTGTAACTTTTCTGTTGGAGGGTCCATCAAATGCTTTTCTCCATGGAGATGTTATTGCTTTGTCTGGAATGTTTCACAGTATGGCATTAAACCTTTCTATTGTCATGGAGACCAGACCAAGTTATAGGTCAGATCTGTGGAGAGGCGACCCCGCTCACAGTCAGAATGTTTGTTTTTCAAGGTATTTTTGAGCTATAAAAACCACCTGTAATTGAATAAATGTAAAGCAAAGCTGTTTAATGTCATACTGTGGAACATTCCAGGCAGAGCAGTGACATCTCCACCACTGGTCAGTCCAAATGAACCAAAGTAAAATCGATCTTTCACAACAGCTTCAAAAAGTGGTGCCATTATTCAACCCCAAATACACGACTGTGTTTTTTTTTTAAAGGACTTTAAGACATAGGTTTAATATGACAAGTCAGTGGAGCAAAACCCAAATAAATAAAGATAAAATAATGAGAAAGTTTAACATTTTTGGATCAGAAGTGTGTCGATTTCTTTCAAAAAACAGTGAATCTCCCGTAGAGTTTTATAGACCCCTGTCCTCTTTGATCTATGTTGCAATGTAGTTTCCTCATCATAAACAGACCTGGAGTTGTGTTTTGTTTCTTTCACACACATTTAACGCACAAACCCTGCATATTTAGGCTCGAGTTCTTCTCTCGAACAGAAAAGCCTCTGTTCCACCTTGTGATGTCATGTGGTAATACAGGAAGTGCTCCACTGTGTTTTTAACTCCACACACCTTCACTAGAATCATTTGGATGATTTTAGCCCTGGAATTGCCAATCTCTGCTGAACTAAAGGTAAAAGGAGCTGTTCACTTGAAAACTACTGATTCATGACATCACAAGGTGGAACGGAGCATTTTTGGAGATGTAGACAGACTAATAATAAAGGATTACTCAAACATGTGAATGAAATAAAACACAACCCCAGGTCTGTTTTTGAGGAGGTAACAGTATTCTAATGTGACTTAAAGCTCACAATTGCGTAATTTAGGACCTTTTAACTTTTCCCCCTGATGCCCTTCCAGATCTGTCAGTATTGATGTGTGAGCGGAGAGAAGCCAGAGCCACAGCGCTGGGTTAAACCAATGGAGCGCTGTCAGTAAATGAAATATGGAGCTTTCATAAACAAACAGTCCACCACAAGGGGCACTCTCGCTCCTGGAGATTAGATTACACACACAGCAGTGCATCATGGGATTGATCGGTCTGGGAATATTGGAGAAATATGAGAAATACAGTCATCACTGCAGCTCAGGTCCATCTGTTAATGACTAGGAACTGTTTACATGTTTTTTTTAAATAGGATTTGTGATGGGTACTTTTATGAGTACTTTAATGAGTACTGAAATAAGGGGGTGGGGGATGGGCACTGGCGGAACGTAACAAAGTGGTAGTAGTGAGGTACTGTACATGGGTGAAAGCACTGCAGTACTTTCTTAAACAGGTACTTTAATACTTTTACCTTGGTGGATTTTGAACGAAGTAAGTACAGAACAGTGGGTGAGGAGGGGAAATTGTTATAACATGATTAAAAGCTCTGAAAAGTTCATTTTGCATAATACGTCTGCTTTAAAGGCGCACTACGTCACTTTTCTCGTGATGGGTCCTTTGTTTTCGCGTCACCTGCATGTTCCACAGTATGGCATTAAACTGATCTGTCGCCATGGCGGAAAAACACGCCAGCTTCTAAACCAGTAAGAGCACTACTGCCTTCATGTTATCCCGATATAAACATTTCCAAGTTGATTTAAAGTTCCATTGTGTAACTTTGCTGGTGGAGGGTCCGTAAAATGCTTTTCTCCATGGAGATGTTATTTTGTCTGGAATATTTCACAGTGGCCACGTTTAAATTATGTTTTTTAATTCCGAATGAATTGTTCCAAATTAAATAGTTCGGAATTAAATTATTCTCTGTCGAGTTTACATGGAAATAATAATTCTGAATTGAGGTTTACATGGAAAACACGTTAAATCGCCATTATTTAACATATGGGGGTTGGGAAGGGTTCTGATTGGACAGGAACATGAACGTATTTACATCTACCGGAACTGTATTTTTGAGCTCTAAAACCACCTATAATTGAATAAATATAAAGTAGAGCTGTTTGACGTCGTACTGTGGAACATTCCAAGCAGAGCAATGACATATCAATCAATCAATCAATCAATCAAACCTGATTTATAAAGCACTTAAATGTAACACAAAGTGCTTTACAGTGATTAAAAACAATCCCACATTTCCTACCACCAACCCAACCCCCACAGCTGCCCGGCCCCACACAACCAAACAACCCAGAGCCCAGGGGAGAGAAGAGGCCCGAGCACCATCCCTCCACCAGGACACGGGAGAGAAGAGGCCCGAGCACCATCCCTCCACCAGGACACATGGGAGAGGAGAGGCCCAAGCATCATCCCTCCACCAGGACACAGGACACAGGGGAGAGAAGAGGCCTGAGCATCATCCCTCCACCAGGACACAGGACACAGGGGAGAGAAGAGGCCTGAGCACCATCCCTCCACCAGGACACAGGACACAGGGGAGAGAAGAGGCCCGAGCACCATCCCTCCACCAGGACACAGGACACAGGGGAGAGAAGAGGCCCAGCACCATCCCTCCACCAGGACATGGGAGAGGAGAGGCCCAAGCACCATCCCTCCACCAGGACACAGGACACAGGGGAGAGAAGAGGCCCAGCACCATCCCTCCACCAGGACATGGGAGAGGAGAGGCCCAAGCACCATCCCTCCACCAGGACACAGGGGAGAGAAGAGGCCTGAGCACCATCCCTCCACCAGGACACAGGGGAGAGAAGAGGCCCGAGCACCATCCCTCCACCAGGACACAGGACACAGGGGAGAGAAGAGGCCCAGCACCATCCCTCCACCAGGACACAGGGGAGAGAAGAGGCCTGAGCACCATCCTCCACCAGGACACAGGGGAGAGGAGCGACCCAAGCACCATCCCTCCACCAGGACACAGGACACAGGGGAGAGAAGAGGCCCGAGCACCATCCCTCCACCAGGACACGGGAGAGGAGAGGCCCAAGCATCATCCCTCCACCAGGACACAGGGGAGAGAAGAGGCCCGAGCACCATCCCTCCACCAGGAGCCCATGAGACAGACCCTGGCAGCCGGACCATCTCTCCCGGTGCAGAGGAAACATTTCCCTGACAGAGGAAACATACCATAGAGACCATATAGACATATCCAAAGAAACAAGCAGGTGACGGACCCCCAGTGAAGAAGTTACATAAGGAAAGGTTCAGTACTTACTACTATACCACAAACTTGCAGTATCAATACCTGCTCAAATGAATTCTTAGTTTAGATACTGTTTTTAATCATGATTGGGCATTTTTGACAGCACTAATGTGAACTGCAATACAAAATCATCACAAAAATTATTCATTTTACAAGATTTTTAACATTTTGTTGTATATAGGCATATATCTAAACTACAGGGTTAGCAGTGTTTATGCAGAATAAGACCAGATATTGTGTTGTTTGTGAAGGAAATTCTGGTACTTTAAAAACTGCAGCCTTTGGGATTTGCTAATTGCTTTGTTTCAATTTCGATTATGATTAATTGCCCTAACCTTAATCGTGACTCTGTTCGTCAACAAACATTCCAAATATTCAGAGCTTTTGTCCACATATATTTTGCTGATGAAAATTACATAAATACATGGTTTATAGTTTTTTTTACAGAATGTGCCCCCTTTAAAGGTGCACTGTGTAACTTTTTGGTTGGGGTTCCATCACCTGCTTGTTTCTATGGATACGTCATTGCTCTGCCTGGAATGTTCCACAGTATGACATTAAACAGCTCTACTTTACATTTATTCAGTTACAGGTGGTTTTATAGCTCAAAAATACCTAGAAAAACAAACATTCTGACTGTGAGCGGGGTCGCCTCTCCACAGATCTGACCTGTAACTCAGTCTGGTTTGGTCTCCATAAAGCTAGAAAGGTTTAATGCCATACTGTGGAACATTCCAGACAAAGCAATAGCATCTCCATGGAGAAAAGCCTTTAACAGACCCTCTACCAGAAAAATAACACAATGCACATTTACGTTAAATCATTTTCCAAACCTTTAAAGGGCCTGTACCAATTTTTTCCCCATGTATTTGAGAAAAAAGTCTAACCTTAGCACAGATGTACTGATAGACTGATATATTGTATAAGCAGCTGTTAGCATGCTAGTTGTTGTTAGCTTTACAGTGATGCCAAAGGTCCTCAACGTCCTCTGAAAGTTGTGAAAAACGCTCAGAAATCTCATCATGGTGAGTCATTAAGATGCTCTGAATGCTAAAGATCAGCGAGGAAGAACTTTGGACCACTTCAAACCGTTTCAAATGAGCTAATTCTGTTTTTTTCATAGTCTAAGACAGAAAAAATAAGATAGAGCGCCTTTAACTATAATCCGAATTGGTCTCCTCTGAAATACCCCTGAGCCCATGTTCCAAAAATAATCGTGATGAAAGATTAGCCTAGTGTTAGCCTGCTCCCACAGTGCCTTTAATACCCCCCTGACCTCCCTCCACCACCCCCAGCCTCCATCGCCCCTCCCCTCCGAGCACATATCATTTCGCTGGCCTCTCTCTCCTCCTCTCACTCCACCCCTCCTCCTCCTCTTCCTCCTCTCTTTGGTTTCCCCTCCTCCACCTCGCTCTCTCTCCTCCTTCAGTCACTGGCCCCCTATAAGAGCCCTCCCTCGTTCCCCACCTCTCTCACACGCGTTGTGCTTCGGGACAGGAGCCGGACCGGACTGGGGAATCGGGGGATTACATTGTCTAAGAATCAGTGTAAATAATCTGGATTTGGCATTGGAGAGGTATGGTTCATTCTGAAATTCTCGGTGTGTGTAGTAGATAGACTTTTATACACGCTTTAATGTAGTATAAGTATAAAGTATAAAAAATATTTGACTTTTTGGTTAAATCTGCTGTTTATTATTGTCCATATACTGTCATATTTCACATTATCTTGTATCTTCATTTCAGTTTTGTAGGTGTACTTTAAATACACTTTTTTTTGTAATCTGTGTGTAATATTTCATTTTCTTTTTTGTTTTGTTTTTTTGCATTATTTTTCATCTGGATGCTGTTCACAACATTGAAATGTCCTCTTTGTGCGATATGTAAAGGTCCTGTTATATTTTTGGATTTAGAAACTTCAGATTCTTTATATTTTTATTATACTATTTATTTTCATAATTGTCAGAAACAAGGTATAACCAAAAGAAGAAAAGAAAAGAAATAAAGTAATAATAAAAAATAAAAATAACTTGATTTTTTTTTTCTTACAATTTGCATGCTGCGTCTGTGAGATCTTCTTGTGTGTAATATGATGTTATAGCTGTAACCTTAATAAATAAATTTGAAATACATTTATACATAAAATACATAAGTAAGATTAAGTAAGATAAGAAGGCTTCCCACAGACAGAGAGACACAACAAAATGATAACGCAACAAAACTGTGCAGACTGGAATTGTAATATTTATTGTGTAATTATTGCATTAGAAGAGTCGATTTTGTGTCCTACATGACACAAAATCGACTCTTTTGAGGTTTTAGCCAATGTTCGAATGTTGTTTCCTCATCAAAAACAGACCTGGAGTTGTGTTTTGTTTCATTCACATATTTGAATAACCTTTTATTATTTGTCTGTCTACATCGCCAAAGCTCAAAATGCTCCAGGAGTAAAATTGTCCAAATGATTCTAGTGAAGGCGTATGGAGTTTAAAAACACACTGGAGAACTTCCTGTATTACCACATGACACATCACAAGGTGGAACAGAGTGTTTTTAGTTTGAAAGAAAAACTCAAAACTGCCTAAATCTGCAGGGTTTGTGTGTTAAACGTGTGAATGAAACAAAACACAACTCCAGGTGTGTTTGTGATGAGGAAACATTATAACAAAGATCAGAAAAGAGCGGAATATGGGCCCTTTAATTAACAAACAAAAAAAGTTTGAATTACACGTTTAAGACCTTGTGTTTTGTGGCATGTGTAGTGAGATCATTTGTCTAGGAATGGGAGAGTTGCCAGTTCAATTCCCACCTGAGCACATAGTGAGAACGTTCACTGCTATCGTCCAGTCTCACTTCTGTTGATGGACTTACAGAATTTATTTAGACAACAAAAGTAACAAAAATAAAATAAAAAGAGTTTAAAAAATCAACCAAGAAAAAAAACAAAAACATGATTCTTGAGCAGTCTAATTGTTTTTGAGGCGAATTCTTATATATACTATACCTGATTTCTACTGTCTTACTAACTAACATGCTAACATGCACTTCCTGATGATCAAATATACCAAATTCATGGGAAATCAGGTTTAAAGGCGCGTTGTGTAACTTTTCTGGTGGAGGGTTCGTCATGTCTCCATGGAGATGTTATTGCTTTGTCTGGAATGTTTCACAGTATGGCATTAAATCTTTCTTATCTTCATGGAGACCAAACCAGAACAAGTTACAGGTCGGATCTGTGGAGAGGCGACTCCGCTCACAGTCAGAATGCCTGTTTTTGTAGGTATTTTTGGGATGTAAATGTAAGATAAATATAAGGTAGAGCTGTTTAATGTCACACTGTGGAACATTCCAGGCAGAGCAATGACATCTCCATAGAAACAAGCAGGTGACAGACCCCCAACCGAAAAGTTACACAGTGCACCTAAAGCCTTTATTCTCTGCTTTCTCTCCTCAGACTACAGTGTTTTCTGACTCTTGACCTTCTCTGAACTTCCACCTCCTCCAGAAGCTCCAGGCCCCAGACTCTCCAGCCGACCCCAGCAAGAAGCACCATGAGCCAGTACAGCGTGACCCTGACCGGCCCTGCCCCCTGGGGCTTTAGACTGCAGGGGGGAAAGGACTTCAACCTGCCCCTCTCCATCTCCAGGGTAAGAGACAGACATACACATGCACACAGATGTATACGCTGTTTGCACTATGGATTCTCATGGATTTTATGTAGTAATAATAATAATACATCAGACTTACTGTATATAGCGCTTTTTTGGACGCTCAAAGGCGCTTTACAACCAAATAGGAAAAAATAGTAGAAAAAGGCAGTGGAAAATTTGAATTGGTTGCGCATTATAGTCCCCATTATTAGTTATTACTATACCTTTTACCTATTTTTTTGGATGTGAATCAACAAAGTGTTTTGGTAGAATTTGTATTGAAAATTAAAAAAAAGCTTAAATGAGTGTTTTGGCCAGTTCAAACTGAATGTGTTTCTGAAACCTTTGGAGCACAGACAATTGGCTGGACTCTTTGTGAAACTGAGATTCTGGAGTTTTGGCCTCTGTTGTCTTCTAACTGTCTGACTTTCTCTGTGCTCTCATTTGAATTGGGAACAAGTTCTACAGAGGAAAGTCGGATCGTATAAGATCAGGTTTAGCCGGTGTCACTGGAGATGATCTGAGAGGCAGTAGATGGAGCATTTGTTTGATCTTGGCAATTCCCATGTCAAAGCCGAAGCAGATCTCACTAAACATGAAATTTAGAGACTTGTAATGAGGCAAACAAGTCCAGGCCAAATTCATATAATATCCCCATTCTTTTTTTTTTTTTTTTCTTTTTTTGTGGTTTGGAGTATAAACGGGTCCAGATTCTTCTCAGAATGGTTGATTTGACTGAAAATAAGTGGGTTACAGATTTCCATTAAGGATTTACATGTCCACAAGATTGATAGTTCTCTTTTATCAGAAGAAATTAATGAAGAAAAAGCACAAGGGCCCCTATCAAGGCCCTCAGAATATGAAGAGGTTCATTTGAACTCCATAGGTCAGGTTCACATTAATTTTAGCAGAAGGATAAATTCTCACGATTTCTGTGAGAAAAACTCCATCTAGTTATGCTCCAGCTGAAGGGTTCTCTTCTGATGGTCCAGAGCAGTGATGGTTTGGGAGAGTCCAGAGCAGTGATGGTTTAGGAGAGTTCAGAACAGTGATGGTTTAGGAGAGTCCAGAGCAGTGATGGTTTAGGAGAGTTCAGAACAGTGATGGTTTAGGAGAGTCCAGAGCAGTGATGGTTTAAAAGTCCAGAGCAGTGATGGTTGAGGGGAGTCCAGAGCAGTGATGGTTTAGGACTCCAGAGCAGTGATGGTTTAAAAGTCCAGAGCAGTGATGGTTTAGGAGAAGTCCAGAGCAGTGATGGTTTGGGAGAGTCCAGAGCAGTGATGGTTTAAAAGTCCAGAGCAGTGATGGTTTAGGAGAGTCCAGAGCAGTGATGGTTTAGGAGTCCAGAGCAGTGATGGTTTAGGAGAGTCCAGAGCAGTGATGGTTTAGAAGTCCAGAGCAGTGATGGTTTGGGAGAGTCCAGAGCAGTGATGGTTTAAAAGTCCAGAGCAGTGATGGTTTAGGAGAAGTCCAGATCAGTGATGGTTTAGGAGAGTCCAGAGCAGTGATGGTTTAGAAGTCCAGAGCAGTGATGGTTTAGAAGTCCAGAGCAGTGATGGTTTAGGAGAAGTCCAGAGCAGTGATGGTTTAGGAGAAGTCCAGAGCAGTGATGGTTTAGAAGTCCAGAGCAGTGATGGTTTAGGAGAGTCCAGAGCAGTGATGGTTTAAAAGTCCAGAGCAGTGATGGTTTAGGAGAGTCCAGAGCAGTGATGGTTTAAAAGTCCAGAGCAGTGATGGTTTGGGAGAGTCCTGAGCAGTGATGGTTTAAAAGTCCAGAGCAGTGATGGTTTAGAAGTCCAGAGCAGTGATGGTTTGGGAGAAAGCCAGTGCCAAACCAACCAAAACAAACATGAAGATGCCGATAAACTTGAGCTTATTTGATCAGAAATACAGACTATTTAGTTTGTGGAAAAACGTGCAGAGGAAATCACTTTGTGCATTTGTGGCGGGAACGATGTCTGTGCTTCTCTCTATCTATTGACCTATCTATTTGTTCATCTATTTATTTATTTATTTATTTATTTATTCATGTTGATCTGTTTCTATCTATCCATCCGTCTGTCTATCTATAGGTGCATCTATTTATTTAGGACATGCCTAAAACATACAGTGTCACAGTGTCACAATGAAGAGAATAAAGAAAAAGGACCTAAAGAAAACCAACCAATATTAATTCATAATATTTGTGTTGTATAAATAAATGGAATGCAGTGACATTTCCATAAAAAACAAGCAGGTGCCGGACCTATAACCAAAGAGTTACATAGTGCACCTTGAAGTAAAAGTACAGACAGTAGCAAAAAAAGTGTCAAAATCGAGAATTTCTTCCACCACTGTACAATGGAGGTTACACAAAATGTTGGCGATTACACAAAATGTCCCATGAATAATTAGTGTCTAAACATCCCATCCCTCTGTATCTGTCGTCCCCCTTCTCTTCTCCTCCGCTCTTTTGTTCACACTCCTCCACACTCCTCCACATATGAGCAGAGTGAACTCATGCACCATCTGTCCAGTATTGACGTGTGCGCAGACCCTCTCGTCCCCTCTCCTCCTCCTCCGTCCAGCCCTCATCTCAGCTCTTGGCTCCACTCTCTCCGTTTGAACCTTTACTGTGATGGTCCCTTGCTTTTTCCTGTCTTCGGTGTCATTTCCTCAAAGTTGGCCGCACATAAAACACACTGTGCATGTTTTTGTGTTAGCATTAGCTAACGCGTGAGTGCGGATCGGGATTTGGCGCACTCAAGTTTTTTCCCCTCGAAAGCTTCTGTTGTGCTCCTCTGGTTTGCACATGTTACAAACCAGGTTACACCCAAAGAAATGGCTCAACATCGCACCACATAAACTTTAAAGGTGCACTGCGTAACTTTTCTGGTGGCTGCTTGTCTCCATGGAGATGTTATTGCTTTGCCTGGACTGATCCATGGTATGACCTTAAGCATATCCATCTAGAATTTATTTATTACTGGTGTTTCTATTGCTCAAAAATACATTAAACCGTTCTGTGAATAGGGGCGACTCTTCACAGATCTGACCTGTAATGTAGTGGTAAGCAGACCTATTTTGCAAAGTCGACTTTTCAGACCATATTATAGTTCTTTTCCTTCTCATTTACCCTATCGAAGTTGCATTTGGAGTGATTCGTGCATGTTTGAGTCATCTTTATTCTCCTGTATTCGAGACGTCATTGCGCCGATCAACACCCAGTTTTCACCGCCACCGGTGCACACCCACTGTGACGTACGCAGTTTTATTTTCTTTATCGGTGATCCGTGTAGGATTTGGCAGCGTCGCATAGTCATTTTGATACAAATAAAAAATAAACTGCTAGTGTGATGTGCAGCTTTTCATCGGACTGTGACGTTCACAGTGACAACGGCTCTAAATTGGGCACCACAGTTTTCTAATGCGGAAGTCGTTGGTCTTGTTTGTTTAATTAAGTCGTTTTAGATGAATATTACGATATAAAATGTGCTATATAACATAACGATCCACAAGTGTCATAGATTATAACTATAGAGCTGGTTTTCGTGGCATTATGGTTTTCAGGAGTCTGGACTGAATCACTTTATTTTATTTTATTTTTTTTACACATTTTCAAGGTTCATTGTGGAATTTTTCTGGTGGAGGGTCCATCAGATACTTTTCTTCTTGGAGATCTTATTGCTTTGTCTGGAAGTTTTCACAGTATGGCATTAAACCTTTCTATCTTCATGGACACTAAGGTCAGATCTGTGGAGAGGCGACCCCGCTCACAGTCAGAATGTTTGTTTTTCTAGGTATTTTTGAGAAATAAAACCTGTCAGTCACACCCATCAGAGCTCCAGACTCGCCTCTCTGGAAAGTACTGCAGAAGTGTGTACTATTCTGGAGCCCAGACAAAACAATGCTGTGGTCAATATTACAGTTTAAGGCGGTAGATTCATGGACTCAGAGTCATTACATAATTTCTAATATGGGTATCTATAGAAAACAATTGTACCTGATGTCATGTTCTGTATAAAAAGACCAAAAGAGAGCCAGGGGACAGCTGCACTGAAACGGGAAGCTCTTTTAATCAGGTTAAAAATAGAAGCTAGCAGCTGTTAAAGGAACTGTATGCAAGATTTTGATTTTAAATTCCACAAACATGACCTAACTGTGCCCCCAGATACAAGGTAAACATGTTCAAATCAAATATAGCTTTTACTGATAACGACTCTAATGCTGAGTTATGCTTATTTACAAAAACATTGGACATGATGGGTAAGTTGTTTATATTATAATTTGGTCCAGTTGGTTTAAACCTAAAATGAACCCCAGCACATGAATCAGTGCTAGTGCAGCCTCTGCAGATCAGTGAGTGAATTCTGGAGGTTCTGAACTGGTCTGTCCATACTGAGAATGAGACAAACTTGTGATTGTAGTACTTTTTTTTTTTTTTTAACTGTGAGAGCAGGCTACATACAGTTGGTTAGCTGTGTAGAATGATCAGAAGTCTGGTGTTTTGAAAATGCTATACTTGATGCTCTGAATCTTCCCTCTGTGCTAAGTCACTCCCCCTTCAGAGCCCTATCACAACACAATCAGCATGTGTGCGTCCCGCTAATGAAACATGCTGCGCATCGCATCAGTTTGACAAGCTGCTGTGTACAGTTTTGTGTCATATTTTTGTAAATTTATGGAGAATTGTCGTGTGGGAGCGTGGGTGACGTAGGCTTGTGGGCGGAGCCTTGTACAGAATCTTACAGCTAAACGTAAGGAGGGTTTGAATATGGCCCAGGAGAGAGCGCTAGATTACTCAAACATTAATAGATGACATCTCTTCCTCTTGAGACATGTTTTTGATCAGGGAATAATGTTATAACATGGTTGAAAGCTAAAAAAAATAAAAAATAAAAAACATAATAACCCCTCTTAAAAAAGTAATTTCTGAGAGAGTCAGACTATAAATCGAGGACTGATCAAACACGTGTGAATGAAACACAGCTCCACGTCTGTTTTTGATGAGAGGACAGTATCAGAACATGGTTAGAAGCTCAAATAATCACTTTTACATGTTATATGATCTTTAAAGGCACGATGGATGGTTGCCAGGTTCTGTGCCAATCCCCCGGGGGCAGCTGTGGGTTGCCATGTTTGTCGTATTACTCTGAGTGTGAGACTTTTCCCGCTAACTAAAGCCATGTGAGGTTTACCACAGCGCCCACTTCTGTGTTTGTGCCTGGATACAAGCGCTCTCTGAAACATTAAGACAGAGATCGTAACGAGAAGAACAAATATTTCCAGTGGTGGATAAAGTACTCTATTTTGTTAAGTAAAAGTACAGATACAATGGCAAAAGATTACTCAAGTATCACATGAAAAAATCTACATAAGTAAAAATACTGATGTACTTTAACTTTTCTGATGGAGGGTCCGTCATATACTTTTCTCCATGGAGATGTAATTCCTTTGTCTGGATTGTTTCACAATATGGCATTAAACCTTTCTATCTTCATAAACAACAATAAACTGAACTGGTCCCACAACACTGACGCCCTGTACAAGAAGAGCCAAAGTCGCCTCCACCTTCTGAGGAGACTGAGTTCTTTTGGAGTGTGCAGGCCCCTGCTCAAGACTTTCTATGACTCTGTGGTGGCCTCTGCTCTCCTCTACGCTGTTGTCTGCTGGGCCCCGAGCAGTACAGAGCGGGACAGGAAAAGACTGAACAAACTAGTCAGGAGGGCCAGCTCTGTACTGGGCTGTCCTCTGGAGTCTGTGGAGGAGGTGGGTGAGAGGAGGGTGCTGGCCAAACTCACATCCATCATGGCCGACACCTCTCACCCTCTGCACCGGACTGTAGAGGAACTGAGCAGCACCTTCAGCGGCCGACTGAGGCACCCTCAGTGCAAGAAGGAACGCTACCGCAGGTCCTTCATCCCCACTGCTGTCAGACTGTACAACTCCACTGTTTAACACTTACAATAACCTGTGCAATAACCTGTAACCATGTCACCTCATCAGTAGAGGTGCGCGATATATCGATTAAATCGATTAATTCGAATTTACAGTTCAGAACGATGTGTTTTTATGAAAATCGATTTTTTTATTATTAGTATTATTTTTTACACGCGAGCGTCGAAAGCGGAACTAATGCACTGCAGCGCTCTACACGGGTAAATTAGCGGGGCGCGGAGCGGAGGAGGTGTCGTATTTTTCTGCTACGACTGACCTGTGATCCAGCCGAACGATGCAGCCCTACTTGAGTTTAACGGTACATTTTGTTAATAGTAGCTGGGCGATGCGAAGCGTTTGTCTGCAAACAGTGTATTTTCCCGAGGATCACAAGGGGGGATTAATCGCGCAAGGATTGAAAGATGCTTTCACTTTGTGGAAACTTGCAGAAGACCGACTCATCTGCATGACAACAGACAGCGGCAGCAATATGATCAAAACTTTCTAAAAGTGTTTACAATGGCCTGGTCTGCCATTTCACTTACAAGTATGTTTTTTGCTTGTCAGATTGCACTTTAACCCTAAAGTAAAAAAAAAGAATAAAGTTAAAACTTGTTTTGAGCCATTTATTTGTCATCTGTTACTTGCATTTGAGTAGGGCAGAGAAAAATCGATTAAAATCGGAAATCGGATTTTTTGTAAAAAAATCGGAGATTTTATTTTTAGGCCATATCGCCCAGCTCTACTCATCAGTAACCACCTCCACTGTCCTCAGATTATATATTTATATATTTGTATATTTGTATTCTTTTACATATATATATATTATATAAGAGATATGTTTTATTATATATTTACATTTCTTTCACTCCCTGTACATAAGAGCTACCTGATGTTGTAAATATGTTAATATTTATTGTGATTTTATTTTTTATTTACTTATTGTTCTGAGTGTTTTGCACAATTTTTCACAACTTTTTGCACTATACTGTCCCCTGACTGTGAGCTTCTGTCACGAGTGAATTTCTCCTCTGTGAGATCAATAAAGTCTTATCTTATCTTATCTTATCTTATGGAAACCAAACCCAACCAAGTTACAGGTCAGATCTGTGGAGAGGCGACCCCGCTCACAGTCAGAATGCCTGTTTTTATAGATATTTTTGAACTATAAAACCACCTGTAATCGAATAAATGTAAAATAGAGCTGTTTAATGTCATACTGCAGAACATTCCAGGCAGAGCAATGACATCTCCATAGAAACAAGCAGGTGACAGACCCCCAACCTAAAAGTTACATAGTGTATCTTTAACAGCAACCTTCTACCTATAGCTCAGTAGAGATTAGTAATTCCAGATCTGAACTCAACCAAACGATTCTAGTGAAGGTGTGTGGAGTTTAAAAACACAGTGGAGCACTTCCCGTATCACCACATGATGTCACAGGGTTTGAGAACTGTATTAAACATGTGTGAATGAAACAAAACACAACTCCAGGCGTGTTTGTGATGAGGAAACAACATTAGAACATACGTAGATCAGAAAACAGCGTCATATGGGCCCTTTAACTACAGGAGACAATAAATATTTAAAGTATTTCAGACATGTATTGCTGACAGGTGTGTCTGTGTAAATGCAGTCACTCACCAGGACTCTTCATTCTGATCATACCTCCCCCTCAGCACCAGCGCTACACTTTACTTTCATTATCTGCCCATCTCTTTATGCAGGGCCAAACGGATACATTTAAAGGGCCCATATTACTCTTTTTTCCGATCTGTGTTCTAATGTTGTTTCCTCATCACAAACACACCTGGAGTTGTGTTTTGTTTCATACAGGAAGTGCTCCATTGTGTCTTAAAACTGCATGTACCTTCACTAGAATCATTTGGATAATTTCAGCAATGGAAATGCCCATCTCTGCCGAAGAAAAGGTAAAAGAGAGCTCTTGAAAACTACCCCTTCATGACATCACAGGGTGGAACAGAGGATTTTGAGCTTTGGAGAAGTAGACAGACGAATAAACCAGTTTTACTCAAGTATCTCAGCATGTGTGAATGAAACAAAACATAACTCCATCAATTTTTTTGACATGACTTAAAGGTGCATTGTGTAACTTTTCTGGCGGAGGCTCCGTCACCTGTTGTTTCTATGGAGATGCCATTGCTCTGCCTGAAATGTTCCACAGTGTGACATTAAACATATCTGCATTTACATTTATTAAATAACAGATGGTTTTATGGCATTCTGACTGTGAGTGGGGTCGCCTCTCCACAGATCTGGCCTGTAACTTGGCCTGGTTTGGTCTCCATGACGATTGAAAGGTTTAATGCCATACATCTGTTCACAAATGAGATCCAATTGAGTCGTTCACTGTTAAACACATATTTTCAGGCATTTAGTGATCTTTTGTGGTGGAGTTAGTCACTTATTGTATGTACTTATACATTAAACACTTACATAAATACTACAAAGTGTATTTATGTACTTCTATTGCTCAAAAATACAATACCTCTCTCTGTGAATAGGGTTTTCTCTCCACAGATCTGACCTGTAATGTAGCCTATAGTTGTCTCCCTTGAGATAGATACTGTAGGTTTAATCTGTACTGTGAAACATTCTAGAAAAAACAAGCAGGTGACGGACACTCCACCTCAAGTTACGCAATGCACCTTTAACAGAGTTTAGAGTTTCGTTCATTGATTCTGCGTATATATTTTTGTGTATTTTGCATGCTGAGTGAACCAATGGTGACGTTAAATCACTGTTGTAAAAGCTTCTAAAACCACCTTGTGATGTCATGTGGTAATACAGGAGGTGCTCCACAGTGTTTTTAAACTCCACACATCTTCACTAGAATCATTTGGATGATTTCAGCTCTGGAATTGACCGTCTCTACTGAACTAAAAAGGTAGCTGTGCTTTAAATGTTGAATGTTTAAAACTTGAAAACTGCCACTACATGACATCACAAGGTGGAACAGAGCATTTCGGGCTTTGGAGATGTAGACAGACTAACAATAAAAGTGAGTAAATGTGTGAATAAAACAAAAACACAGCTCCAGGTAAGTTTTCGATGAGGTAACAACATTCTAACATAAAAATCCATTTTGTGTAATATAGGACCTTTAACGCTGTTCCATAGGTCCGCTTCGGTTTTGTGCAGCCTTAGAGTTGATTTAAACAGAGAATGTAGAACTGATGCCAAACCTCTGACACAGCTGCTGCCTGATTTGTGTCGCCCCGTTGCCATAGTATTATTGCAGAGGTGAATTATGGGTCAGGACGTACGCTGTCTGTGCCTTCTCTGTGAACTGCTTCAGCCTTCAGTCCATGTTTTATGAGGTGACTCTGAGATGGATTTTAGAACAGATGCTGATTGATGGTGCGGCGGTTTCGAAAGTGGCAATGAAAGATTTTAACAGCTTTTAGTGCGAGAACCTTAAAGAAACAACACCATCAGCCAGGAAAACTACAGCTCATACAGTGAGAGATACAGGACTACACTCATACCATACTCCCTACAACTGTACAAGAGCTCACCCTTATGTAACAGATAATACTCCCTACAACTGTACAACAACTCACCCTTATGTAACAAATAGCCCTATGTCCTGTCAATCATCATTTCATCTTTGCAGTGCTTTTCTATACGACCTCTTGTACTGAGATTTATTTGTATTTGTATTTCTATATTTTATTTTTTACTTTAAGCTTACCTCATTAAACAGACCTGGAGTTGTGTTTTGTTTTATTCACACATGACTGAGTAACCCTTTTATTATTAGTCTGTATACATCTCCAAAATCTCAAAACACTGTGTTCCACCTTGTGATGTCACATACTAATAGTTTGCACTTGCAGTATTTTAACCTTAAGTTCAGTGGAGATTGGCAATTCCAGGGCTGAACTCATCCAAATGATTCTAGTGAAGGTGTGTGGAGTTTAAAAACACAGTGGAGCTCTTCCTGCTGTATTTCTACATGACATCACAAGGTGCAACAGAGGGTTTTCTGTTCGAGAGAAAAACTCTGCTTAAATATGCAGGATTTGTGTGTTAAACGTGTGAATGAAACAAAACATAACAAAGATCAGAAAATAGCGCAACACAGGCCCTTTGTCTAAGCTTTGTCTGCTGAACTGTAACTGGATGTGCTGAGATTGAATATTTTGTCTTTTACATTATTTTAAGTTCTAAAGCAGGAAAATCAATGCAATTATGCCCTGTCTCTCCACGTTTTTTTTTAGAACGTGCCAATCGATTGCTGATAGCAGTAAGTGCAGGTACAGGGAGTCAATACTGAGTCCTCTGTGAAGGGGCCATTCTGGGATGTGCTTTTAGAGACTTCACTGGACTGAGACCAGGGGAATACAGTACATACACCAGTACCTAAGAATAGAGGGACCCTTCAGTCTGAGAGCTGCTTAAGGACACTGGACCTGGGTCTGGGGGTTTTAAAGCTGCACTGCACAACATTTCTAGTAGACGGTCCACAATGAGTGAATGTTGGAACATTCTAGGCAAAGCAATACCATCTCCTTACACCAGTTTTCTTTTCACTTTTAGGAGCTGCCACCTGCATTTAAAGTGAAATTACAACACTAAACACTAAATCCACTTGTATGTGGTGTTTTAATAGCATTATCTACTGTTCCTGGACATTATTTTTTGGCCATTTTAGTGTAAATTAGGCAAAATGCTTAAATCTACATGGTCTCTGCAGTCTGAAGTAGCTGGTGACATAACAAAAGACTGCCCTGATTACAGCTGATTACAGATTACAGTTCCTTTTAATTTCAGACCTTCCGGAAAACAAACCTGGAGTTGTGTTTCGTTTCATTCACACATGTTTGAGTAACCCTTTTATTATTAGTCTGTCTACATTTCCAAATCTCAAAATGCTCTGTTCCACCTTGTGATGTCATGAAGCTGTAGTTTAGTTTTCTAGTTGACAGCAACATTTTCGAGCTGGAGCCGATCGCTGTGGATGAAGTCACACTCCCTTAGTTCACTTCTTTACAAAGTCTTTGGTATTGATACCTGCTCAAATGAATATCTAGTTTTAGTTTGTAGTATCACAATATTTTGATATTTATATCAATATGAGGAAGAAAAGCTGGTTTGTTTTTCTTCCGGAAGGTCCTACAGGAGCGTTAAGTAAAGTGAGCTGTAACCAAAGCTGAGGTGAAGCACATTTATGTCCTGATATAAAAATAACGGGAAGATTAAAACAGATTGGACATGATATGGATCTCTGAGGAGAACTAATCCACGTGAAAGCTTTTCCACAGAAGAATGCAGCTCCTGGAAGTCCCTCACTACTCCCTCCCTCTTTCCCTGCTTCACTCTCTCTTTCTCTTTTCCCCCTCTCTCCCTCTGTCTTTACCTCTCTCCTTCACAAAGTCTGCCCCCTCCATTCTTCACTCTTTCTATCTTTCTCCCTCTCTCTCTCCCTCCTTCTCTCTCTCTCTCTCCCTCTCTCCATTGCTTACTCCTCCAGTCTGCCCCCTCCTTTCCTCCCTGCTTCACTCTTTCTATCTCCCTCCCTCCCTATCTCTCTGCCCCCTCCTCTCATCCTCCCTCACTCCTCCAGACTGCTCCCTCCCTCTCTTCCTACCTTTCTATCCCATCCTCACTCCTCCAGACTGCCCGCTCTCTCTATTTCTCTCCCTCCCTTCCTCTCTCTGTCACTTACACACTCTCCCTCCCTCCTCCATTCTGCTCTCTCCGCTCCCCCTCGCTTCACTCTTTCTATCTCTCCCACTCTTCCTCCCTCAGTCCTCCTCACTCTATTCCTGCCTCCCTGTCTTTGCCCGTCTGTTCCCTCCCTTCCACTCTCCTTCCTTCTCCCTCCCTCTTTCTGCCACTTACGCCCTCAATCCTCCATTTCTTCTCCCTCTCCCTCTATCCCCCTCTCCTTCCCAGAGGAGCCTGTAACAGAAAACCGAGCGATGAGCACAAGGACACGCCTGACACTTCTGTTCTGACCGGACAGATTCACAGAGCAGAGTTCAGAGGAGCGACATATGTGGGAAAATCTATAAGTTTGCAATGGTTAGAATATTTGAATATGGAGTCAAATCTAAAGCAGAGGTGTCCAAACTATCCAAAGTATGGCCCAGGGGTCAAATCCGGCCCTCTGACCAATTTTTGTTGGCCCAAACGATCATAGAGCCATTGAGCAGTACTTTTTACTTCAAATTCCACTATCTCCATCACTGCAACTTCAATAACAACTCACTGCATTATGATACAGACCTAAAATTTGCGTTCTAGGACTTTTAAAGGTGTTTGTGGCTCCGTTAAACTCATATAAAATGCACCTATCTGAAAGTCTCACTGTACTCACCACCTGTCTATGACCCTCCACTGTGAATATGTTTGTATATGTGTGGAAAAAGTTTGGACACTCCTGGTCTAAAGTAAAAATAATCAGAATGGCTGCCAAAAGAGCAGAGTAAAAGTTATGTTTGGAGTAATACTTGTCTCATCTGTTCTAGGACATAGACAGGCATTTTTTAGCACCTTCTGAATATTGATGGAGACACATTGGGAAAATAAAAACACAAAATTAAAATTCAAAAACGGTTTTGAATGAATGCTGAGTTTAGGATTTGCATCTTAAAATCTCCATTGGTTTAACCTTAGGCTCACTGAAAATTCTGTATCTTCTGAAGGGGGAAAGGTCCTTCAAATTAGGAATGGTTTGTCTGAAACCCATGAATAAGTAAGTAATAGTAGTGTTACTTCAAAATAATATTACTTTAGTAGAAGTACAAAGTCGTGCTCCAAGAAATTACTCAAGTAAATGTAAAAAAGTATTTGGGAAAACTACTACTCAGGTAAGAGAGTAACTGTCAGGAAGTAACACGTGTAGTTACTTAGTGTAGTAGTAGTTCATGTAATTTAAAAAACAAAACATACAAAACAACAATACAAAAAAAAACCCCAAAAAACCCAAAAAAACCCAGAAACAAAACAAAAATGAGACAAACTAAATCATATTTGAAGGAGCGGAGCAAGAAACTTTTACTCAAGTAAGAGAACTGTAAGTGTAAAAGTATGCAGGTAGAAAAGTACTCTGAAAAGTACTATTTCTACAAAAAAGTTACTCAATAAATGCAGTGGTGGATGAAGTACTCAATTACTCAGTCAAGTAAAAGTACAGACACAGTGCCAAAAAGTTGGTAAAAGTAAAGTATCACATTAGAAAATCAACTTAAAAAGATAATTAAATTAATATATATATTAACAAATTTTAAGTATCTGTTTAAAATGTACTTTAAGAGTAAAAAGTAAAAGTATTTCACACAGATTTTGATAAAGTATTAAATATAGTGATAATGATTTCAAAAAGTATACAGATTTTGATCAACAGTAGCAATATGAATCAATTTCTTCTTTTTTCCCTGTGTATTTTATTTTTGTTTGCTGAAAGCCGAAGCTTGAACTCAAAACCTTTAGTCAGGATGATAAAAATATGGTAAAAAATAACCTCTAAAATATGAAAAGTACTTTTGCTTTTCAGTCCGGTTAAAAAATGTAGTGAAGTTAAAAGTACAAATACCTGCTCTCAAATGTAGAGAAGTAACAGTAAAAAGTATCCACTGTAAAATGTACCTAGGCTACCTAAAAATCTACTTAAGTACAGTACTTTTCTACTTTTACTTTGTTACCTTCCACCACGGAGTAAATGTAACTGAGTACTACCATCTCTGATCCTGGATATTCCAATTTAGCATTTTTTCAACAACAATTCTGATACATTTTGACCCACAACTCTAATAAAATAAAATAAAAAACATAACTTCACATCTGCTGGCCTCTTTTTAACCTCACATCACTTCAAACTTTTATTGAACCAACCCCAAACCCTTAAAAGCGCCGGAGCCGCCAGAATAAGCACCTTACCTCCTGCGCTCCCACAAATCTCTCAGCGCTCACGGCCTCAGCGTTAACATCTCCGGCTGGCGCGTTGAGTGCTAGCATCACAAACATTACGCGCGTTACCGTCTCTGTCTGTGGGCTTGTCGGGGCGGACGTTGTTGTTCTTGGACATGTCGCTGTAGAGGCGACGGCACGTGAAATGATGTTTTTGCTGGACTGGACCGAGAGGAAGTCAAATAACAATAATCACAGTCTATAGGTCATTCAAAAACAGAACCGGTCCGTTTTGAACAGTTTGCAGTGGTTAAATTTAATGACCTGTCCAGCCAGAACGACACACTTTGACAAAACTTTACAAAGACGAGCGCGGTATTCTGTTTTCCTGATTTCAGAGGGCTTGATTGACAGGGGGATTAACCAATCAGAGAGAGACACATGCTCCGTTTGGGTAAAAACGTAAAGAGGGGGAATCAACAATCGAAGTCTTATTTATTTTTTGGGATTAATCTTTTATTTGACTTTTAGTAATCATGGACGGAAAGGTTTTGTTTGGCTTGCAATAAATAATGCACATATCACCCCCTGACCCCGAGTTATATGGGCTCTATCCACGCTTATGTCACAAAACCGGAAGACGTTCGGAAACATGCGGATGACGACTTCCTTTGGGCTCTGTTGGCGATAGTAACTCTGGGAAAACTGAGAAAATGGTCCGGTTTTCTTCATCTAGATGTCACTGTATTCTTTCTTTTTTCTTTTTTATAAATTGCCTATAAATTTGTGTATTATAATTTGTCTAACTGTTTTAAAAAGATGTCATTTTAGCGTTCTGTTACGTTCGGTAGATCAACAGTTACGACCAGCTGCCTGTAAGTGACACTGAAGATCCGATTAGAGTTTTTATCCCATGCCCAGTGTCGGGAAATACACCGGAAGTCCACATGTTTCCAAACGTCTTCCGGTAAGCGTGAATAGAGCCTGTTAGTCAGAAAATACATACAAAAATACACATACATACACTACATATATACATACAAACTCTTATTATATTTAAGTTTTATATTTTGTTCTGAATGATACGAGAGTTTTCGAGATATCTTCCGGATTTGAGGGACACGTGCTGCAAATAAGCGGCTGTGGTTGGACCGTCTCAAGTTTGGGTTGCGTTCAGAGCATCCTAATTATTCACCGCATTGAGTTTATACGAACTTTTCACAACTCTCGAAGACCAGAGCGGAGTTTTGCCGTGATAGTGAAGTGAGCAACTAGCATGCTAACTCGCACGTCACACCTACTTATTATCAGATAGTAAAATGTGTTCTAATTAGACTTTGACCTCAAGAGCTGCTTATACGATATATCTGTGCTATGTTTTTGAGGAGGTAGCAACATTATAACACGAACTAAACTCACAAGAATCCACACAGAACCGGAGTTTGAAGAGACGTTTCATGATAGTTTCAGTTTTTTTTCCACACATATTTGTTCTGAGGAGGCTTTTCAGATACAGTTATTCTGGAACCACAGTGAGGAGCTTTACTGGGGCAGACAGGAGTTTTATGGCTGTGTCCGAGCTCCACATGAACTCAGTCAAAGAGGTATTGTTCAATGGAGCTAATGCACTTTCCACATGGGCTGCTGATCTGGCTCTGTGTCCTCTGTGTCCTCGGTCTCCTCTGTGTCCTCGGTCTCCTCTGTGTCCTCGGTCTCCTCTGTGTCCTCGGTCTCCTCTGTGTCCTCGGTCTCCTCTGTCTTCTGGGTCTCCTCTGTGATCTCGGTCTCCTCTGTATCCTCGGTCTCCTCTGTCTTCTGGGTCTCTTCTGTCTTCTGGGTCTCTTCTGTCTTCTGGGTCTCCTCTGTGTCCTTGGTTTCCTCTGTGTCCTTGGTCTCCTCTTTCTTCTGGGTCTCCTCTGTGTCCTTGGTCTCCTCTGTGTCCTCGGTCTCCTCTGTATCCTCGGTCTCCTCTGTCTTCTGGGTCTCTTCTGTCTTCTGGGTCTCCTCTGTGTCCTTGGTCTCCTCTGTGTCCTCGGTCTCCTCCGTGTCCTTGGTCTCCTCTGTGTCCTCGGTCTCCTCCGTGTCCTTGGTCTCCTCTGTCTTCTGGGTCTCCTCTGTCTCCTCTGTGTCCTTGGTCTCCTCTGTTTTCTGGATCTCCTCAGTCTCCTCTGTCTTTTCTGTCTCTTCTCTCTCGTCTGTCTCCTCCTCTGTGTCTCTGTCTCTCCTCTGTCTCTTCTCTCTCCTTTATCTCTTCTGTTTCATCTGTCTCTCTTCTCCTCTGTCTCCTCTGTCTCTTTTCTCTCCGCTGACTCTGTCTCTCCTCCTGTCTCTTCTCTCTCCTCCTCTCTCTCCTCTGTCTCTTGTCTCTTCTCAGTCTCTCTCTTCTCTGTCGCCTCTCTCTCTCTTCTGTCTCTTCTGTTTCCTCTCTCTCTCCTCCTCTGTCTCCTCTGTCTCTCTGTCTCTTTTCTCTCCCCTGACTCTGTCTCCTCCTCTCTCTCCCCTGTCTCCTCTGCCTCTTCTCTCTGTCTCCTCTCTCCTGTCTCCTCTCTCCTCTGTCTCTCCTCTCTCCCCTCTGTCTCCTTTCTCTCTTCTTCTCTTTCTCTCACTTCAGTCTGTTCTGTCTCTTCTCTCACCTCTGTCTCTCCTCTCTCCCCTCTTGTCTGTCTCCTCTGTCTCTCTCTCTCATCTCTCTTCTGTTTCTCTCTCCTCTCTCCTCTGTCTCTTCTCTCTCCTGTCTCTCTCGTCTGTCTCCAACTCTGTCTCTCTCTCATCTCTCCTCTGTCTCTGTCTCCCTTTTTAAGAGCATCAGAAACAGCAGCTGGGACAGAGGGACAGAAGGACAGAGGGACAGAGGGGGGATGAATTCAGAAGGATTTACTCCAAAAACATATTGAACTGTTGGAGAAAAGGCTGAGCAGTTTTGGAATATTTGATAACTGATCAAAACTGGATTCTAATTTAAAGCAGGCCTATTCTGCAAAGGCTTTTAACTGTTATAGTTGTTCCGTCTTCTCATTTACCCTCTCAAAGTTGTATTTGGAGTGATTTGAGTCTGTGTGAGCAACATTTATGCGTCACATAGTCATTATGGTCGGAGGGGCCAACAGCACACGGCCCTTTGTTGTGATGATGTTTACGGCGACGTCAGAGGACCTGTTTCTTTTATTAAGTCGTTTTAAATGATTATTGTGATTTAAAATGTCAAAATTATAACAGAATGATCCACAGGTGTCATAGATTATAACTGTAGAGCAAACACAAGCACAGTAGGTCTGTTTTAAGCAAGTATCAATACTGATCACATAACTGGATATAATTTGGCCTTCCCTGAACAGTTTTATCTTGACTTTTATCAGAACTAGTGTAAGACAAACAAATACTATTATTCTGTGTACTATTATATTGTCTAAGCTTTTAAAATGAACATTTGATGATGATCATAAGCATCATCAAAATCAGTATCGGTATCACACTATTGCATATATACAAGCATTTGAACATTAAAGGCGCTGTACCTGATTTTTACTCTTAAAATGATGAAAAACTGAACCAGGGTTTGCAGTGGTCTAAAGTTATTCCTCACTGACCTTATGGATTCAGAGCGTCCTAATTATTCACCGCGATGAGTTTATAAGCGCTTTTCACAACTTTCGGAGACCAGAGCGGACCTTTGTTGCCATAGTAATGCTAACAACAACTAGCATGCTAACAGTGCGCTTCCTGATTATTGCGCCAAAAAAACCCCAAAAAAACAATAACTTTATAATTAGATGCAGACAGTACACAGTGGACTTATTTTGACCTCAGATCAAAATAATGTTTATATAATTATGTTTATACAATATATCTGTACTGCCATACTTAAAGGTGCACTGTGTAACTTTTTGGTTGGGGGTCCGTCACCTGCTTGTTTCTATGGATATGTCATTGCTCTGCCTGGAATGTTCCACAGTATGACATTAAACAGCTTTACCTTACATTTATTCAATTACAGGTGGTTTTACAGCTCAAAAATACCTATAAAAACCGACATTCTGACGTGAGCGGGGTCGCCTCTCCGCAGATCTGACCTGCAACTTGGTCTGGTTTGGTCTCCATGAAGATAGGAAGGTTTAATACCATACTGTGAAACATTCCAGGCAAAGCAATAATGTTTCCATGGAGAAAAGCATTTGACGGACCCTCCACCAGAAAAGTTACACAATGCACCTTTAAATACAGGGGAAAAAATCTGGTACAGGCCCTTTAATACATTGCCCCATTTGTTTGTTAGCATTCATTAGCCCGGTCAGTTAAAATAGTGAGTAAGTTTGGTTGAACATTGACCATTGAGTTGAGTTGCTAGGTGTTACTGAATAGACACAGCCCACGTTGTACTTCTGTGGATTGGACTTATGTTTTCTGTCACCACTTTTGCAAAACAAGTCACTGTGGAGTCCCAGAGCCCAACACCACAACAGTTTGATCATTCACCACGAATCAACGAATCAACGAATCAACGAATCAACGAATCAACGAATCAACTTCATTTTGATTGGAGGTCCATCACCTGCTTGTTTCTATGGATATGTCATTGCTCTGCCTGGAATGTTCCACAGTATGACTTTAAACAGCTCTACTTTACATTTATTCAATCACAAGTGGTTTTATAGCTCAAAAATACCTCGAAAAACAAACATTCTGACTGTGAGCGGGGTCGCCTCTCCACAGATCTGACCTGTAACTTGGTCTGGTTTGGTCTCATGAAGATAGGAAGGTTTAATGCCATACTGTGAAACATTCCAGAGAAAGCAATAGCATCATCATGGAGAAAAGGATTTGACAGACCCTCCACCAGAAAAGTTACACAGTGCACCTTTAAGTCATTTTAACTTACTTAGATTTTACTTTTTGCAGTTCACCCTTTGCTTTGAACCCTGCTTTGGCACTTTTGGCATTTCTTGACCCTGAACTGAAAATTCAGGAGCCTTCATCACGAAGCTCACTGAAAAAAGGTTTTTACAGTAGTGTCAACAAAGCAAAGGGTGGATACTGTGAGAATTTGAATATAACATTTAAAACACATTTAGCTGAGTTATTTTAATGTTTTCTTTGCTAGATAATTCTATATACTGTATATTACATCATATATTTGATAGTTTAAGTATTTAAGTATCTCTCCACCCCCTTCCAAGTAGCTCGCTAAGAGATTTCTGAATTGAACAAGAAAAATGTGATTAATTACCAGTGTAAATGCCCAATTTTGTGCTCTAATAAATAGATAACGGTTTATATTTTATAGGCATCTAACTGTTTCCTCTTCTGGCTGTGGCTCTTATATATGCTCAATTTCATGCAACCGCTAAAATGAGTAGCTGTTTGGCACTTTTGTTTTGTAAACGTAGCTCACCAGAGGAAAAAAAGGTTGGAGACCCGTGATCTAAAAATGTAGAAAGTAGTAAACATAAAGAAAACATACACTGGATGAGAAGGTGTGTCCAAACTTTTGACTGGCCGTGTATTTAATATGAACATAACGTACAGTAGCTCAGTTGGGAGACCGTTTTTCCACTCGCCCACGGGTTGGCAGTGCGATTCCAGCTCCCACAGATGAATGCTGTTGTTGCGTCCTTGGGCAAAACAGTTAACCCACCTCACCCCCACTGTGTTTCTTGATGTAAAGGTCTTTGAGTGCCTTGAAGGTGGAAAATCGCTATATAAAAAGTGACCGTTTACCAAGTATTTGTATTGCTTTGTTGGTTGAAGGATCCTGGCTGTAATAATCCACACTTGTACATCTCTGATCCATGTTACTCCGAGCTTTTCTTTGTGCGCTCCATGTTTCTCAATGCTTTTTCCTTTGTACTCCGTGTATAGTGTTACATGAGCCATTAAACATGCTAGAGAAAAGACTATATTCAGTATTGATTCTGTCCTCCTCCTCTGAGCATAAAAAACGCCGTGTGCACTGAACTGTACTGCTCCTGTACTGCTTTTCACACTCATCTGAAGGTCGCACTTTTGTTTTTTTGTTTTTTTCATTTGTTGTGTCCTTGTGCAAGACATTTCACCCACGCTTTCCTCTGAATGTGCTGTGCGAGTGGTCAAAGTTGGCAATGGTGCAGATTGGCAGTCCTGTTTTGTTTTATACTGGAAATAAATGCTGGATCAGGTATTGTTATTATTTTTGTTTGGGATATAAAGTGTATTCCTAGTCATCGGGGAATATCAGGTATTAGTGGATCACAAGAAGCAAATCCTCCACATAGAAAAGTGACGTCGTGCACCTTTAATAAAACACATTTTAATAGAACATCGGCTCTCCAACTTTCCAGTTTGTAATCCCGTAAAGCTCAGACCAGATCTTGTTTTTGCAGATGTGAGCAGGTCTGTCCATGTGAGAATAGCCATAGTTTTAGTGCGTCTTCAGTCCTCCTCAGTCTGTCCCTGTGTCCTGAGTCTGTCCTTGAGTCCTGAGTCTGTCCCTGAGTCTGTCCCTGAGGCTGTCTTTAAGTCCTGAGTCTGTCTCTGAGTCCTGACTCTGTCCTTGAGTCCTGACTCTGTCCTTGAGTCCTGAGTCTGTCTCTGAGTCCTGAATCTGTCACTGTGTCTGACCTTGAGTCCTGAGTTTGTCCCTGAGTCTGACCCTGAGTCTGTCTCTGGATCCTGAGTCTGTCCTTGAGTCTGTCCTTGGGTCTGTCCCTGAGTCTGTCCTTGAGTCTGTCCTTGAGTCCTGAGTCTGTCTCTGTATCCTGAGTTTGTCCTTGAGTCTGTCCCTGAGTCTGTCCTTGAGTCCTGAGTCTGTCTCTGTGTCCTGAGTCTGTCCCTGAGTCCTGAGTCTGTCTCTGTCCTGAGTCTGACCCTGAGTCTTGAGTTTGTCCCTGAGTCTGTCCCTGTCCTGAGTCTGACCCTGAGTCTGTCCCTGAGTCCTGAGTTTGTCTCTGTCCTGAGTCTGACCCTGAGTCTTGAGTTTGTCCCTGAGTTTGTCCCTGAGTCTGTCCCTGTTATTCCCATGTGTTGAAAGGCCATTTAAAACCATGTATTGAGACAGAGGCGGCGCAGACACAAACCCAGAGTCATTAGAGCAGCTCCAGCCTCGCTCAGTTCAGCTGTTTATCGTCTCTCCACACGTCTCAGGAAACCCTCCGGAGACTGTGGAAATATGAATGCAGTTTGTTTTATTTGCAGCTTTCAAGAGTCTTAAAATAGACTGTAATTACAGAGCTGAGAACGCACTGTGTACCAGACAAAAGGACAACGCAAAACCAACGCAAAACCAACTCAAAGTTCATGACAGGTCTTCATGTTTGGTTTGGTGGACAGAGTACCTGAGGTGGATCTTTTGTACTGCACCAGACAAGTGGCAGTTTGTGAAGAAAAGATGAACAAATATTGAAAATGAAAATGGAAGTAGCACTAAGTTTGAAAAGCAAATCCCTCCCCTCAATACACATCATTCTGTCCAAACTGCAGGGACCATTTAAGGAATACTCTTTACGTACCAAGAGCCAATACCAGGAGCCGATACCACTGTAACTTATTTGACCCTCACAGCCCGCCTCTCACCTTCATGTCCTGATCTGTATTAAAACCTCATGCACGTTATATTCAGTGGTGGAATGTAACGAAGTAAAAGTAGTAAAATACTGTACTTAAGTCAAAATTTTAGGTATTTGTACTTTATTTAAGTAGATTTTAAAGTGGATTCTTTCACTACATCTGAGAGCAGGTATCTGTACTTTCTGTTCCACTATATTTTTGAACAGGACTAAAAAGTAAAAGTATTTGTAATTTGAGCAAATGAATATATCCAAATAAAAACAGCTAGAAAAAATCCCTATCAAAATCAGTACATTTGAAGTGTTACAAGACCTCAAAATATGCAAAAAATAGTTTTACTTTTTACTGTTTAAGTACATTTCTAAACATGTACTTGAATAATTTTACTAGATTTTTTTCATGTGATGCTTTTACTTTACTTACTTATTTTTTTGCTCCAGTATATGTACTTTTACTTACAGTAAGTAACAAAATTGAGTACTTCATCCACGTCTGCTTATATTAGAGCGGACGCCCTCCCCTGACCAGAGCCAGCTGCCGTTGTGCACAGAGCCAAAAGAACCTTGTAAAAATGATGTCTGGTATCAGAATCAGTACGCGAAAAACAAAATGCATGTGTTTTATATGTCCTATATTTTTTATATAAACTTAAAAAATGCATACACCTCACAAACTCCTAAAAGCTGCTAGTTTTTAGTTTATTTATAACTTAAAGCTGCTGTACCTACTTAAAGGTGCATTGTGTAACTTTTCTGGTGGACGGGCCGTCAAGTTGCAGGTCAGATCTGTGGAGAGGCGACCCCTTACAGTCAGAATGCCTGTTTTTCTAGGTATTTTTGAGCTGTAAAACCACCTGTAATTGAATAAATGTAAAGTAGAGCTGTAGAGTTTCAACGATTTGCAGTTTTTCACTTACCTTATGCATTCTGATCATCCCAGTTATTCACCACGATGAGTTTAAAAGAGTTTTTCACAACTCCAGAGACCAGAGTGGAGTTTTTCTGTCAGTGTTAAGCTAACAACAACTAGCATGCTTTATAATTAGCACACAGCAGACTTATTTTGACCTCGAGAGCTGCTTATACAGCATATCTGGACTGGGACAAAGCTGATTTTTCTCAAATACATGGTACAAGTATTGTAAAAGCTCCAATTATATCATTATCTCAAGTTTTCTCATTTACAGATCGTGAATAAAAATACAAACTGGCTCCTGGTTTACAGTAAAGTCTAAAAAAGTCCCAGTTATGAGACTCCCTGATGAGTTTGCCCTCCCCTCTCCATACGCCCTCTGTCTCTGCGTCAGGATCTGGGCTGCGGTCACCGTTGTTTCCACTGGAATTTAAATAAAGTTCTTTTGTTTGTGTGTTGCTCCTTTCAGCAGAGCGTGTGTGTAGGATGAGGTTGGATTTTGTGGCTCAGATAATGATTTGATTAAACAGAAATGGACTTGTTTAATTCGTTTAATTGAAGCCAAACAGATAACATGATCCAAGCTCCTGGTCCTGGTGAAAGAGTCCTTCCCAAATAAGTGTGGTGATATCCAGTGTAGAGTGTGTGTCTGTGAAAAGATGCAGCCAAACACGCAAACTTGAAACATTCCACTATTCAAAGCAATGACATTTTCATGGAGACAAAAAGGTGGAGGACTTCACTGGAAATGGTACGCAGGGCACTTAAATAATGAAGTCGGTCCTGGTGAAAGCGTGCTTCCCAAATAAGTACAGTAATATCCAGTGTGGAGTGTGCGTCTGTGTCAAGATGCAGACAAATGAGAAAGGTGAAGCCAAACACATAATATGAACCAAAACTCCACCAAAATCCTCCTCCTCGTTGGTCTCCATAATCCTCCTCCTCCATCCAGATAAATGCGCAGAAAAAGTGTAAAGTTGTTTATCAAAACAACGAGCACTGCTCTGTGCGCTGCCTTTGAAATAAAGTGCAATATGCAAAGAAAACAAAAGCGAAACGTAAGGCACAGAAAAAAGAACCGTTTAGGAACCGGTATTGAAAAGCAGGTTACAGTATTGGTATCAGAAAAAATCAAACGGTACCCAGCCTACACAAACATAACACCGATTATAAAAGTAACTTTTTGGCTGGGGGTCCATCACCTTCTTGTTTCTATGGATATGTCATTGGTCAGCCTGGAATGTTCCACAGTATGACTTTAAACAGCTCTACCTTACATTTATTCAATTAAAAGTGGTTTTACAGCTCGAAGATACCTCGAAAAACAAGCATTCTCACTGTGAGCGGGGTCGCCTCTCCACAGATCTGACCTGTAACTTTTGTAAGGTTTAATACCATACTGAGAAACATTCCAGACAAAGTAATAGCATCTCCATGGAGAAAAAAAAAAAAAAACATCTCTGGAGATGTAGACAGACTAATAATAAACCTTTCTATTTTCATGGAGACCAAACCAGACCAAGTTACAGGTCAGATCTGTGGAGAGGCGACTCCGCTCACGTCAGAATGCCTGTTTTTCTAGGTATTTTTGAGCTATAAAACCACCTGTAATTAAATAAATGTAATGTAGAGCTGTTTAATGTCATACTGTGGAACATTCCAGGTTGGTTACATAGCGCACCTTTAAAATATCAGAAAAAAATGTTGTAGTTTTTTAAACTCTCCACTTACAGTAATTTTCAACATATTTGTCAACTTTACTTTACAAATTGCTTCTTGATTGATGTAAAACTATAATTTATATGTACAACAGGTTTTATCCCACCAAATTAAGAAGAAATTAGAGAATCACCAAAACCCGTCATACGCATTTCAATAGTTCAGAGGAGACTGCTAGAAAAATCCAAGAATATGCATTTCAGAACGTGTTTGTAGAGGTGTAGACTACAGCGTTAACGGCTTTTATACAGAATAAAACTCCATAAAGACGTGAGCTTGTGTTGTGTGCAGACGACTCATCAGTTAATCTTTGTGCTAATTTGCCGCTATTCAGCTTTTTTATTCAAGTGCAAACATTTGAGCCATGTCAAAAGAAACCACATCCTAATCTAAGTGCCTCTCCTGTTCACCTGTCTTCACCTGTCTCCTCCTGTCTCCTCGGTCTTTTTACGTCGTGTCTCTGCGGCGGTGGTTTGCGTGTGGGGCCATAATGTGACTATAAAAGGCTGGGGCCGCGGAGGCTTAACACTAATCCGGGAGCAGAGCCTCTGTCATTAACCATGATCACAGTGGGTCTATGTTTGTGTGGGGGCGTGCGCGTGTGAAGGGCGTGCACGTGTGGGAGCGTGCACGTGTAGGGTAGGGAGTGCATGGATTTTAATTATAGGATATAATCGAGTATTGTGTGTAAAAAGGTCCATCCGTTACGAAATAAAGTAAAAAATGTTGTATGTTGTTGCTCTTAAAACTATAGCAATTTGAATATATTTATTTTATATTCATTTTATTTTTATGAAAAGTAAAAAACACAAAGACAGAACTTGAAACTCCAATAAAAAAATGATCAGACTGCATTAAAGATCCACTATGTAACTTTCCTGGTGCGTTTTTTGCAATCTGTTTGTCTCCATGGAGATGTTATTGCTTTCCCAGGAATGTTCCACAGTATGGCCAATTAAAAACATGCATTCTTACAGTGATCATGCCCGCCTCTCCACAGAACTCACCTGTAACTCGGCTTGGTTTAGTCATCTGCTTGTCACCATGGAGACAGAGAAATGCTATGTGGAACATTTCAGATAATGATGGAGACAAACAGGTAATGAACCTTCCAGCAGAAAACTTACAAGTCGGGTCTGTGGAGAAATAAGCCCCGTCAAAGCATACAGGGTCATGTTTTTTCATTCTTGTAGCGCAATAAAAACACAGAAATCCCTTTATTTTGCGGTAGGCGAAATGGGGCGGACACAGTGAGTGTTTTGTGGAATAAAAGAGCAACGTTGGCTTTATTTTATAATGAGTTTGAAATATTTGGATCTCCAAGACATTTTAAAGGTCCTATATCATGACTTTTGTGAGCTTTAAGTCATCTTAGAAAGTTGTTACCTCCTCAAAAACAGACCTGGTGTTGTGTTTTGTTTCATTCACACATGTTTGAGTAACACTTTATTGTTAGTTTGTCTACATCTTCAAACTCAAAATGCTCTGTTCCACCTTGTGATGTCATGAAGTGGTGAATTTCAAGTAAACAGCTCCTTTTAACTTTAGTTCAGTGGAGACTGGCAATTCCAGGGCTGAAATCATCCAAATGATTCTAGTGAAGGTGTGTGGAGTTTAAAAACACAGTGGAGCACTTCTTGTATCGCCACATGACATCACAAAGTGGAACAGAGTGTTTTCTGTTTGAGAGATGTTCAGGGTTTGTGCGTTAAACATGTGTGAATGAAACAAAACGCAACTCCAGGTCTGTTTTTGATGAGAAAACAACTTTAAAACAGAGATCAGAAAATAACATAATACGGGCTCTTTAAGCTCCAGTCTGGACTTCAAACTCTTTTCAGAAATCATGTTCCTTCGACCATATATGGTGCAGAAAATGTTTGACCTTTGACCTCCTCAAAGTTTTCATTCTCTCCGTGAGCCCCTGATAAGAAGTTCTGTCATTACTACAGCCTTCTATAGTTCTACACGGCGCAGGTCAGAGTCTTTACATTCAGGGTCTGTTATTTTACTCTTATTCCAGACTTAAAGGTCCTATATTATGATCTGAGGAAATTTCACTTGGGAAGGGAAATGATTTACCACTGGAACAAGACTTTTTGTACTTAAAATATGAAAACATGATAAGAAAAATAACAACTTTTGCACTTAAAATAAGAAACAGAATCTCATTTTAACATATAGTGAAGATGTCCAAGCTTGTAATGTAAAAACTTACTGTGATAAAGTAAAAAAGCTGTCAAAAAGTCCGAGGCTCTCTGTTGGAATTAGAATAAAAGTCCTTTAATGGTTACATGGGACAAGCCAAGGCATTTCAAATCGACAAAATTACAATTCACAAAGAAGAAAAATATATTAAAAATGTACAACTTTTTTGTAAATAAGTTGAAGCTATACATGTAGACAGAAGTACCCACTATATCGCACTATTTAGACATAAAAACACAGCGAATAACAATAAGTAAATGCGTCAACAATAAAACACTGGAGAATAATTGGAGGCAAACGCACAACCAGTTTACAGGAATGGACTGAAGTCTTTTTCTTCGTTTAGGCCAGGATATTGGGTGGATCTCAAAACACTGATCCAATAGATCTCCCTCTGCAGGATCTAATGTTGCTTGAATTAATAAAAGCACATTATTCCATTGGTAGATCGTTTACTTTACTTTAATCAAGTTGAATCTACTCAAATAAAGTCAAATGTTTTTAGTTTAAGTAATTTTAATTTGCCTAAATATTGCTTTTTGCAGTGTATAATGTTGTTACCTCATCAAATATACCTGGAGTTGTGTTTTGTTTCATTCCCACATGTTTGAATATTTTTTAGTTTCCAAAGCTCAAAATGCTCTGTTCCACGCTGTGATTTCATGAAGCGATCGCGATTGGCAATCCCAGGGCTGAAACTATCCAAACGAATCTAATGAAAGTAAAAGAACTCAGCCTAAATATGCAGGGTTTGTGTGAATGAAACGAAACACAACTCCGGGTATGTTTTTAATGAGGAAACAACATTTTTACATAATATGGGCCCTGTAAAAAACTTAAAATTCCCCATGTTATACACAGCATGGCCCGTATCCAGACAGTGTAGTGTACAGTCGTGTTACGCAGTGAAGTTGGTGTTAAATTCCAGAGCTGTTGTTAAGCGTTTTGTGTGGCTTCAGTCTGTTTCAAATTATCCAGCTTTCCCCAGAGCTTACAGACTGCACCAAGACACACTGTTCAGCCCCTCAAATCTGCCACATAACTCACAGAAAACACACAAACTTAAGACGAAGTGGAAGAAATACTCGATTCTGTTACTTAAGTAAAAGTACAGATGTTAGAGCAAAGAAATATTCAAGTAAAAGTAAAAGTATCGCATGAGAAAATGTACTTAAGGTGCACTGTGTAACTTTTTGGTTGGGGGTCCGTCACCTGCTTGTTTCTATGGATACATCATTGCTCTGCCTGGAATGTTCCGCAGTATGACATTAAACAGCTCTACTTTACATTTATTCAATTACAGGTGGTTTTACAGCTCAAAAATATCCCCAAAAAACAGGCATTCTGACTGTAAATGGGGTCCCCTCTCCACAGATCTGACCTGTAACTTGGTCTGGTTTGGTCTCCATGAAGATAGAAAGGTTAACGCCATACTGTGATGCCAGAAAAGTTACACAATGCACCTTTAATTAGAGTACTTTACTACTTTTCCTTTGTTATGTTCCACCACTAAATTTATTTTATTTAATACTATACATGAATTATTATTAATACATTTTGTCAGTGGTGGAGTAGCCAGAAATTGTAGGGTAATGTTACTTCAAAATAATAATAATAATAATAATCAAATAAAAGTACAAAGTAGTGGTCCAAGAAATTACTCAAGTAAAAGTAAAAAGTACTTGGGGAAATTACTTCTCAGCCATAGACTGTATATACTATTGGTCTTAATCGGGTTTTGAGCTCGTTTTTTTTTTTTTTTTTTTTTTTTTTTTTTTTTTTTTTTTTTTTGGGGGGCGGGTAATTAAAATGTAATTTAAATAAAAAATTGATCACAAAAACATATTTACCCACTCCACATGATCCTGATGTTTTTTCATTTCACTATTTTGTCTGTAAATAAATTCCTACGCCAAATACGGAACTCTGCTCCAAATTCGCTCCTATAACTTCTAGCCTCCATGAGCTTTATTTGACTGGAGTTGGACACTATGGGCGACTTCACACTCACTTAGTCCACTTCTTTATACAGTCAAATAAGTTGGCTGCGTGCTGTCTTAGCGTTTTATTGTCCGAGAATCAGGAAGCATGCTAGTTGTTGTCATGGCAAAACTCTGCTTTGGTGTCTGAGTTGTGAAAAGCTCTTTTAAACTCACTGCGGTGAGTAATTAGGACGCTCCGAATGCATAAGGTAAGTGAGAAATAACTTTGGACCAATTCAAACCGTTTAGTCCTATTTTTTATAATTTGAAGACAGTAAAAAATCAGGTACAGCGCCTTTAAAATGCAATTCATCAATGAAAACTACGGGATTCTGGTTTTCTGGCTTGTTAAAGTGGAACGTGTAACTGATGCCAAACCCCGCTGGCGATTTGTCACCTTTTTAGCGCCGCGGTTATTTCCTTTTACTGGCAGCAGAATCACAGAGGTTAGTTTGACCGTGTTTTATGTGGACATGTAAGCTGCAGCGTGTGCGTCGCGGTGATGCCTCTCATCGCGCACCACAATTTCCTGCTCCGCAAACTGTGGGAACGAGACCTTTTTAGTGTTCCTTTTTTTTGGTTCCCGTCTCGTGTAACAGCAGGTCGTAAAGGCAGGGGTGGACTCAGTTTTGTTGCTTAAGTAAAAGTACAGATACACGAGCAAAAAGTTACTCAAGGAAAAGTATCACGTTAAAAAAAAAAAAATCGACTTAAGTAAAAGTATTAAAGTACCTGTTTAAAAATGTACTTAAAGAGTAAAAAGTATTATTATAAAAGACATTTTTAGAACAATTAAAGGATGAAATGTAGTGAAGTGATTTAACTTAATTTTTTTTCTAGCCATCTTTGTGTTTTTGGTTTGCTCAAAGTTGGGATGGAAACTCAAATTAAATGTGTTAAAAAAAGTACTTTTTAGTTTTCAGTCCAGATCTAAAATGTAGTGGAATAAAGTACAGATACACATTCTCAAATATAGTGAAGTAAAAGTAAAAAGTATCCACGGTAAAATGCACTTAAGTGAAGTACAGACACCTAAAATGTGTACTTTTATACTTCATTACTATCCACTACTGCATAAAGGGAAGGTGTGGCTGCTTAAGAGAACCACATCAGACTATTTTCAAAAACAAAATAAGATGCTCTGTCCTTTGGTATAGTTATAATTGTGAATCCATTAGGGTTAAGGGTCTGAAAACCAAAGGCTGGCTGGTTCAGTTCCCCATATTACATCCCAGTTTAAAGACAGGTTATTAGGCAAAACTGGCCAACTCCATGCACGTTTGAGGATTCTAGTGATCTCCCCCACACACTTTTTGTACCCCCCCTAACGGTTAGCAGTGCAGTCCTGTCCGGTGCTCATCCATGTGCGAAAATTCTCCATAAATATACAAAAACATGACACAAAACAATACACTACAACTCCACAACCCTGATGTGATGTGCAGTAGTTTCATTAGTGGGATGCACGCTGATTGTGTTGCTTTAGCGCTCTGAAGGGGGAGTGTCGTTCATTTTCAGGTGCACTGTGTAACTTTTCGGTGCGGGGTCCGTCACCTGCTTGTTTCTATGGATGTGTCATTGCTCTGTAATGTTCCACAGTATGACATTAAACAGCTCTACTGTACATTTATTCAAGGTGGTTTTACAGTTCAAAAACACCTAGAAAAACAGACTTTATGACTGTGAGCAGGGTCGCCACACCACAGATCTGACCTGTAACTTGGTCTGGTTTGGTCATCATGAAGATAGAAAGATTTAATGCCATACTGTGGAACATTTCAGACAAAGCAATAACATCTCTCTTATGTCGTACTGTGGATAATTATAACCATGGGAACAGTATTTCCATGAAAACAAGTAGGAGGAGAATAAGAGTCAGGTTTGTGGAGTTGCAATCCCATTTCGAGTCAAAAAAAAACAACCCTCTATTTTTTGCCTAAAAAGTCAGATATTGTGGCTTTAATTACAATTTTTAAAAATGAGATTATACAATAAGTACCTCTCTTAAATATAATAACAGTGATGTGGCCATTTTAAAACTTGCTTTCTTTTGATATTTAGTGTTTCTTTGTAATTTTCAGCTTTAGTTGTGGTAGAGGACATGTATTAAACAGCAGCTGAGCCCTGACCACATCAGAGCACACTCTACAGAGCCACCATCATGTAGTGTTCTCTGTACTCTGTCATTAGAAGACATAAGTCCATAAATACTGTGGTAAATCCAGGCTCCGTGGGTCTTTAATGAAACCTGTTGTGATTGTGTGCAGCTGACCGATGGAGGGAAGGCGGCTAAAGGGGGCATCGCCGTGGGAGACCTGGTCCTCTTCATCGACGGCATCTCCACCGACGGCATGAACCACCTTGAGGCACAGAACAAGATCAAGAACTGCACCGGCAACCTCAGCCTCAACCTGCAGAAGTGAGTGCGGAAGGTTTTATGTTCTACTTGTGTTCGCGGGTTTGTTAGTTGAGTTACTCATGGGTTTCAGAAGGGTGAGAAATTAGGACTGTTGCCATAGAAATTAACAATTTAAAACAACATGATATATTTTGAAAGGGTCCTTAAAATGTTGCAGCAGGAGGCAGTAAGTCATAAATGGTTCAGAATGAGGTGGGCGAGATTGAGTCAAGCTCTCTCTGTAGGAGTCGTTCAGACGCAGATGTTGTGACCTGGTTTATGGTTTATATGTTTATCATTATGAGCTTTTCTGCATCAAACACAAACTGGCCTAGTTTCAGCTATTCACATTTGAAAAACATTTACTGACAAAACTCAGCTAATGCTCAAACATAACAAATGCAAGATAGATACGTTTAATGCCATATTATCGAACATTCCAGGCAATGCAATAACCTCTACCAGAAAAGTTACATACTTCACCCTTAATTCATAGGGTACATTTATATATTGTAAAAAAAAAAAAAAATGTAATAATGCATTTCAGATACATTTTTACAGAACTTTATTCATTCACTGGTGGTAAGACAATACTATAGCCACAGCTGCCCTGGAACAGACTCACAAAAGCAAGAATGCCAATCTGCACCATCGGCCCCTCTGACCACCACCAACACTCACACTCCACATTCCTACTGGGATGGGGGTGAAGTGTCTTGCCTAAGTACACAAGAACTTTTGCCAGAACTTTTGAAGCGTTTGCCACTGCCCCACTGTGGCACCTGGTGTTCCCAGCGGACTCCCATCCAAGTACCAGGCCCGGCCTCACTGAGCTTCTGAGAACTGAAGAGATCAGGCTTGGACAAAGGTTTTCTGTTTAAAAATATACACAACATCATGTTTAGGCGACATATTCAGTATATGGGCTTCAACTGCCTGTTATATGAAACATTTTGAGGACCTCAATGTATATATTTTGTTTTAAATTGTTAATCACTATGGCAGCAGCAGCATTTTATCATTCTGAAACCCATGGATAAAGAACTACTGAAAACCCCATTACATAAGAATTCTACACAACAGCAAACATGAAAATACTTTAGTGCAGTTGGCAGTTTCACCCTGGCATCTGTCTCATCATATTTTACTAGATTGGATTTTGGGAGAGCGTTTAACTTCGGTACTTTTGTCCTAGAACTGAAGGACAAAGAGCCCGCTCCAGAGCGTACCGTGTTTAAATGGTGACAGTAAAAGTGGTGAAAGTTACAGCAATTTAAAGTCATTACACCCATGACATAATATGAACAACAGTGAAGAAGTACAGGATTTGTACAAAACAGTTACGAGCTTGGGTTTTGTTGACATCTCAAAGCTGTAAAAGGTCATGTGACTGCGTGCTTGTCTTTGATTGGCTGAATGACGTTACAGCTGGTTTCAGGCCTTGTAGGGTAAATGTATGCCCCATTGAAAACACATGGAAACGCACTCATCTGATTAAGTGGCAGTTTGATTTTATTAGGCCGATGTAAGCGGAGGCCATTTTGGGGGCAGTTAGCTCCAGATCTGAGCCAGAACCAGCTTTACTGCCATTCTCACTGAAGGAGTTTCAAAATGAACATTGTGCTTTGGTGGTTTTGTTGCATAACAAGTCATTTGAGTTAAAAAAGGAGGCTGGCATTGTAAAATAAAGTTATAAGAATTGCTATAAATACAAAAGTTCACTATGGAAATCCACCATGTTTGAAGGAAGTGTAAAGTGTCCATAAAGATGCATTAGCAAAAAAAAAAGGTAAACAATAGAAACATGGACTAACCTGATAAGTTGCAGGGTCACTATTGGTAAACACATTTATCACATTATAGTATTAAAGCGGACCTATTGTGTCTGGTATAATAATCCATGGCACCTGTGGATCATCATGTTATAATTTACACATTTTAAATCACAATATTCATCTAAAACGACTTAAAAAAAGAAACAAGTCCGCTGAATTCTGCGTTGGAGAACTGTGGTGTCCAGTGGGAGCTGATGTCGCCGTAAACGTCATCACAACAGAGAGTCGGCACCTCCCAAGGACAGCTGCAGATCACACTAGCGAGCAGCAGATTTTTTTTTTCATTTGCACCAAAATGATTAAGAAAATAAAACTGAAATTGAAAAGTAAATACGTTACACTGGGTGTGCACTGGTGGCAGTGAAAATAGGGTTGGCAGAATGGTAAATATGGTAAGTGGTCACTTTTTTAAACAACGCTTTTTCCACCTGATCTGCCTGCTCCAGCAATTATGTTTTTTTTTGGTTAGATTCGAACCACCAACCTCCTGATCAGTGGACAAACGCTCTACCAACTGAGCTACTGTTGTTAAAAAGCGATTAAAGATTACTCAAACATGCACGATTCACTCCAAATACAACTTCGAGAGGGTAAACGAGAAGAGGAAACAACTATAACATGGTAAAAAGCTCAGAAAAAGCCAGTTTTGCACAACAGGTCCGCTTTAACACATTTTACCTCAAGGTTTATTGTTAAGCATCTGAAAAAACATCCATTTATTTAACATTAGGAGAATTCTGAGCTTGATTTTGCTATACCTGTCAGCTATTTCTATATTTAATGCTGTACTGCTTTGTAAAATGTGCAACATAATATTGTGGAAGCTTCCAGGAAATACAACGGTGACAAGCAGAAAGCGAACCTCACACCAAAAAATGACTTAGTGTAGCTTTAATGAACTTAACCAGGCTTACGTGGCTAAACCAGGACAGAACTCTGGGTTACACAAACTGAGCTTTTACGTTTTCAGTCATTTATTTATTTTCTCTTTGTCGTCATCTTAATTAAAAGACCACTGTTTCACTCTGGCGTAGTGTTAATATTGGAATGTCCAGTCTAAGTCAACATCTGGACTTTAATGACCCAAAAACAGTAATGGAAAGAACACATCTAGTCCTGTGGTAGTTTTAACTGGCTTCACTTAGTTTAATACATTTTGATTGGGTTTTTGTCACAATACCAGATTTTAAATTGCGATAAAATGCTACAGAATACTGAGACTATTTTATGTAACTTACACTATAACCGTGAAGCAGGATAATCCCAGTAAACTGCTTCATAAATGTACGAAATACTAGTATCCAGTAGTTAATTTCAAAAAGTATCTTGCTTCAGTACAGATATACAGTATAAGAAGCTCAAAATAAGTCATGTGCAGTATCAGAAAGTGTGCAGTTAGCATGCTAGTGTTTATTAGCTTTACTGTGACCACTCTAGTCTCTGAAAGTTGTTAAAAGCGCTTAGAAACTCATTATGCGGCTCCAGCCAAATGAAGGTAGGTACAACGGCGAATTTGGGGATGAGTTCCATATTTGGGACGCTGAATGTCATAGCAACCAAAAAGCCAATAAAGAGCGAGGCTGTTGGCTTCTTTCCCCAAGATCGCACCGCTAGCGTTAGCAACATGTTTGATTGACCGAGCTGCTAAGTGTCCGCCCCTCGTTAAACCAGATGTGCTTAGCAATGCTGTCAATCAAACATGTTGCTAACGCTAGCGGAGGGACTTCGGTGAAAGAAGGCGCTTCATTGGTCTGTTATTAATATTAATCTTTTGATTCATGGACAAAACGGTGAAATAAAAACACCAGGATCATGTAGAGCGGGTTAATACGAACATTTTAAGGCCAAAATGAGGAGCCTGACAGCAGCGGTTACAGCAGAGAGGGGTGACGGTTTTTCAATAGAAAGTGAATTGGAGCCAGTTGATGGAGCTGGAAGCGCGCCCATGCTCACGTCCTATTTAGAGCGTGGCATCTAGCAGATTAGCTACGTCCGTAAATATCGAGTCGATGGTCAGAATGCATAACATAAGGAATAACTTTTTCGTGACAATAAAAATCAGGTACAGCACCTTTAAACTAAATCACAGAAGTTTCTTATGTGACCCTCAACACCTCAAGTGTTATGAAACTAGACAAAAAGAACACAAAATTCCCACAAGTGCAAAGAAATGGTATACACCTAAAAGCTATTGTTCCATCACTCATAGTAATTATAGCGATGGGGCCGAGTTTTCACAATAGGTCAAAACAGAAAGATGGAAAAAGATACAGCGACATGTGGTGTGAGTATGGGAGGGTTTAACTATCACACAAGTTGTTCTTTTTCAAATAAAGTTCTTTTTTTTTTTTGAGTGGAAAATATGGCGGGCAGATGTGATGGACCAAAAGCTATAAAAATGGACCAAAAGCTAAACGGATATCTATGAATCAGATGTGTGGAGATGTGCTCCGTCTTTCAGCTTTATCTGTATGTAGTCGTATCCGTGGGTTTGAGAATGATAAAAAATTACGGCCAATGTGTAATCCCTCAGTTGTCCAGGCAGGTTCCATAAGAGAGGTTGCCATAGAGATTAACAATATCAAACAAAATGCATCTTTTGAATGGGAAAAAGTCCTCAAAATGTTGCATATAACCCATGAATATCTGCACCTGAAAAACATTTAAAGAAGACCTATTGTGCTTGTGTTTGCTATTGATACACTGCAGTGATATCACACTGGGGGTGTTCTACATGTATCTCTATGGTGGAAAGTTCCGCGTTGGCAAACAGTGTCAAAAACTCTTGGCTAATACGAGCTAGTTTGTGACTGTAATTGTATGTGTGAGAGACAAAGCTCAACGTTCCATCAAAATCAATTCTTTCTGGTCAGATTGTGTTTAAATAAAACTCAGATTAAAGGTTTTCTGGTGGAAGGTTCACTACCTGCTTGTCTCCATGGAAATGTTATTGCTTTAGACAGAATGTTCCACAGTATACAGTATCTTAAACCTGTCTGTCACAAGGGGGACAAACAGGTTACAGCGCTATGCTACATTACAGGTCAGATCTGTGGAGAGTCGCTCCTGTTCACAGAAGGAATTATTGTGTTTTTGAGCAACAGAAGCACCAGTAATGAATAAATACTAGATGGAAATGTTTAATGTCATACCGTGGAACATTCCCGGAAAAACAATAAAATCTCCATGGAAAGAAGCAGGTAGCGGACTTTCCACCAGAAAAGTTCCACATTGCACCTTTAAAGTCTAACTTAAGTAACAGAGGTTCAGACAGAACAGTGCCTACAGTTAGCATCTCACTCAAGGGAATGTGGATAACATCAGATGCAAAATGTCAATATAGTTAAAATCCAGGTTATCACAACACTTTTAATTAAGTGATAAGTTAGATCAGTTTAATGTCATACTGTGGAAGATTCCAGGCGAAGCAATAACGTCACCATGGAGACAAACAGATGGAGGAACCTCAGCCAGAAAAGTTACATAGTGCACCTTTAAACTTAACCTTTATATGCAGTACAATAACATTCTGCTTACTAGTTTATTCAAATGTGTGGGTAACAATTTTAGAGCAGACTTTGATTCTAGATTATTATAATTTTTTTTTTATTTTATTTTAAATTTAAAAGTGCACAGTGTAACTTTTCTGCTTGTCTCCATGGAGATATCATTGTTTTGTCTGGAATGGTCCGGTATGGCATTAAATGTGCATTTACTCAATAGCATGTTTTTTTGTTTTGTTTTTATTGACCAAAAGACTTGCATTCTTACTGTGAGTGGGCTGTCCTCTCCACAGATCTGACATGTAACTTGGCCCTGTGGCGTCACCTGCGGTCTACGTAGAGATAAATGCCATGCCAGTGTAATGCCATACTGTGGAACATTCCAGGCAATATCTCCATAATGAGAAGCAGCATGTGACAGACCTTCCACTAGAAATTTACACAATGCACCTTTAATTTCAATTTAAATTTTAAAGGAGCATTGTGTAACTTTTCTGGTGGATGGTCCGACCAAACCAGACCAAGTTACAGGTCAGATCTGTGGAAAGGCGACCCCGCTCACAGTCAGAATGCCTGTTTTTCCTGGTATTTATATCAGGTATTTATAAAACCACCTGTAATTGAATAACTGTAAAGTAGAGCTGTTTAAAGTCATACTGTGGAACATTCCAGGCAGAGCAATGACGTATCCATAGAAACAAGCAAGTGACGGACGCTCAACCAAAAAGTTACCCAGTGCACCTTTAATTTGAATTTTTGCACCAATTTTCACAGCACTAATCAGATCAACACCAGCTTCCCCATTTTTCCCACACTCTTTATTTTTCAGTCCAAAAGCGTCAGGATTTTGGCCCCGGTTAAGGTTCTTTTCTTTATAGTCCGAGCCTGTTTGACAAAGCCAGCGCTCCTCCAGTGATACAAACAGATCAGACCTGGCAGTGCACTGGACCCACACAAATTCAACACGACAGATTTGGGAAGAGATCATCTCATTTAATGAAACCGCATTCTTTTTATCTCCCAGTGAAATCAGTCGCTCGGTTACCACTTCATAAACTTCAAAATAAAGCAACCAGGAAGTACTGTTTATTTAGCAGTTTGTTGAAGCTGCACTGTGTAACTTTCTGCCTGGGGGTCCTTCACCTGCTTGTTTCTATGGAGATGTCATTGCTCTGCCTGGAATGTTCCACAGTATGACTTTAAACAGCTCTATTTTACATTTTTTCAATTACAGGTGGTTTTACAGCTCAAAAATACCTAAAAAAACAGGCATTTTGACTGTGAGCGGGGTCGCCTCTCCACAGATCTGAACGATCTGTAACCTGTAACTTGGTCTGGTTTGGTCTCCATGAAGATAGAAAGGTTTAATGCCATACTGTGGGACATTCCAGACAAAGCAATAACATGGAGAAAAGCATTTGACGGATCCTCCAGAAAGGTTACGCAATGCAACTTTAACAGTTTACGACTTGATTTCAGAATAGTCCGCTGTGCACTGTCTGCATCTAATTATAAAGCGTTTAATTGTCCACTTATCAGGAAGTGCATATTAGCATGTTAGTTAAGCTCATCGTGGTGAATAATTAGAATGTTCTGAATGCATAAGGTAAGTGAGGAATAACTTTGGACCACTGCAAACTGTTTTAAATGAACTAGTTCTGTTTCTGATGTTTTTAAGACCGTAAAAATCAGGTACGACGCCTTTAAGGAGGATATATTTACTATAGTTCTCTAGTTTTCTTCAGTGATTGGAAATGCACTGTGTTTTGAAATATTATATACATTTTATTCATTACATATAATTGGACATCCAAATATTTTTAAATATCTTTTTATACAATTTTATTTGCTCTTTGTTATTAAAGCAGCATTGTGTATGTTCTGGTGGAGGATCTATCAGATGCTTTTCTCCATGGAGATGTTATTGCTTTGTCTGGAATGTTTCACAGTTTGGCATTAAACCTTTCTATCTTCATGGAGGACGACCCCACTCACAGCCAGAGTGCCTGTTGTTCTACTATAAAACCACCTCTAATTGAATAAATGTAAAGTAGAGCTGTTTAAAGTCATACTGCGGAACATTCCAGGCAGAGCAATGACATATCCATAGAAACAAGCAGGTGACGGACCCCCAACCAAAAGTGAAAATGTTAATTTCCTTTGTGAATCAGTGCAGTTTGAGTACAAGTTTATATCTGGTCTGTGAGAAGGGACTGTCAGAAGTATCGAAAATCAGATATTAATCGATACTAAAACTAACATCGAAACTAGATACTCATTTGAGCAGGTATCAATACTCAAAAAAGTCCCATTTACAGGACAGAAATGAAACTTCCCTGAAGCTTTAGAATGATCTTGAGCTGTATCAGAACAAGTATAAGAGCACATGGACTAGTATACGCCCATGGACCACTGAGGAATTACACAGAAATATGAAAGAAAGTACTACGATTTAATATTGAAAATCACACTTTATTGTCTAAATAAAGAGTGTTTTTTATTTTAATCATGGCATTAGAATCAGTATTGTTTATCCACTCTATTACCTAGTATCAAGTTTGACATTTTCATATCGTGACAACACCAGAAGAGCCTGCAAAAGGTTAAATAACAGCTGATAATTACATGCATAGTTTGGACAGTCTGAGTCTGTATTAAAACCTCATTAGAGATTAGAATGAACAGAGATGGATTGCTTCTAAACACCAGTAGAACAAGCAGCCAAATCTTCAAATGCTCTTCCCATTTGGAGCTTCTAAACACCAGTAGAACAAGCAGCCAAAGCTTCAAATCCTCTTCCAATTCGGGTCAGAGTGATACAAAGCGATTGGTCGGCACGGTAAAGCTGTGAACGAGTGGTCACACACATGGACTCCACATGTCCAGAGGAGCGCTGAATAATGGTAAACAGGTAAAGCCATAAGACGGGTTATTTCTGCACAAGAACGAGAAGGAGGAGAGGGAGGGATGGCGACGGCAGGGTTTTGCAAGTTCTGAACTAGGCCTGCACGATTTTGGAAAGAAATCTAACTGCGATTTTTAGACAAGCGTTGATACTTTTCAGTGACATGACGCTGGGGGTGTTGTGCATGTATGTCTATCGCTGAATGTTTACCAGTTACAATGGACACATTAGCAAACACACAAAAAAGAAAGTCTGATTTAACGATTGTCTCAAAACTCAAAACTCAAACTGAAAAACTAAAAAAAATTCTCATATAAGTCAGCTGTTTGTGGTCAGATTGTTTTAAAACAAAGCTAAGATTAAAGTAAAAGAGCTTGAGTAACAGAGCTTTAGACAGACCAGCGCTTCCAGTTAGCACCGCACCTCTAGGGAATGTTGGTTAGATTAGCTTCATTAGATTTGTCATTTATATTTAAGTAGTAGGATTCTGTAAACAACACTGTCTTCACTGAAATTGATCTTCAGTTTGTGGGATTGCCTCATTTAGAATTCACTTTTGGATATTTTCTTCTTTAATCCATGTTTAGACCTGGTTTAGACCTGGTTTAGACCTGGAATAGTCCTGTTATAGACCTGGTTCACATCTGGTGGTACTTGGTTTTGTAGAAGTTTTAAATGTATTCCATATAATATAGATGAAGAGGCAGGAGACCGTGTGGAAGTCTTATGCAGATGAAGTTTATTACAGATCACAAAGGTCAGGGATTGTATAAATAAAGATCACGGATTGTATAAATAAGTAATAATTTTAAAAAAAAGACCAACTAGAAGCTTGAACTGGTGGAAATGTCCAGAAAAATATTCTAAATACTGTAAAGCAATTGTTAATCACTTATTTTCAAGACGTCATTTTGCGGAACATCTCCCCTTCTCAACGCCCACTGCTCTGTACTTACTCCGTTCTCCAAATTTATTTTCTTAATCAGTGATACGTGTAGGATTTGGCAGCGTCATCTAGTCCTTTTGGTACAAATGAAAACGAAAAAAGCTGCTTCTCGCTAGTGTGATGTGCAGCTATCCATCAGAAGAGCCGACAGCTGCACGGCGCTTTGTTGTGATGACGTTTACGGCGACGTCAGCTCCCATTGGGCATCAGAGAATTCTTGTTGTTTTAGATGAATATTGTGACTTAAAATGTCCAAATGATAACACAATGATTCACAGGTGTCATAGATTATAACTACACAGCAAACACAAGCACAGTATGTCTTCTGTAACTGCAGAGGTGGAGTTTTCGCAGTGCAGTTAAAGGTTAAATGAAGATGGAGCTTTCAATGAAATGCTGGCTGTGTTTTTGTCCAAGAGCTTTCTCAGAACAATCCCAAACGTGAACAGTTTAATTGCAGCACTTAGACTGGAGCTGTAATGATTCTCTGTAGTCCAACGCTATTACAGTCTTCAGGCCACACTTCTCCTCTGACAAAACCACCTTTGTGCTTTTTCTGTTGGATTAAAGGAGCTGTACCCAGATTTTTTCATGCAATTAAGTGAAATCTGCCTTGCTGCGGTACAGATTTATTGTGAAAGCAGCTGTTAGGGTCAAAATGAGGCCGCTGTGTGTTGTCTGCATCTAATTATAAAGCGTTTCCATTGTCTATGAGCCATGAAGTAAGGCTTGTGTGCTGTTAGCATGCTAGTTGTTGTCAGTAGTGGTATAATGGCAGGATGCATTAGGAAAGAGGATCAACTTTGGGCTGTCTAAATTTCAGTTTTTAACATTTTTAAGACTAAATTTCAAGGGTCCATATTAGGCTCTTGACTCTTGTGAGCTTTAAGTCATGTTATAATGTTGTTACCTCCTCAAAAACAGACCTGGAGTTGTGTTTTGTTTCATTCACACATGTCTGAGTAACACTCCTCCACATCTTCAAAGCTCAAAATGCTCGGTTCCACCTTGTGATGTCATGAGGCTGTAGTTTTTCAGCTCCTTTTACCTTTAGGTAGAGATTGGCAATTGGCTGAAAGTTTCCCAACGATTCTAGTGAAGGTGTGTGGAGTTTAAAAGCACAGTGGAGCACTTCCTGTATTTCCACATGACGTCACAAGACTGAAGAACTCAGCCTAAATATGCAGGTTTGTGCGTTCAACATATGTGAATGAAACAAAACACAACCCAGATACGTTTGTGACGAGGAAAACATTATAACATAGATCAGAAAAGAGCGTAATATGGGCCCTTTTACCACTGAAAGCTGCTTGACTGTTTACAAAGTGGAATTTTAAGTTAATTTCTCGTTATTGTTTCCTTCTTTTTGGAGTTGTGTTTTCATTTGTGTGTAAGTGTGTGAGTAATTTTCCTTGTTTAGTCTGTCTCACGTTTGAGACCTTGCTCCAACCTCTGCACCATCTGGTGTTTTGGAAAAAAAATACTTACCAACTGCCCCTGCTCCTTTGTTTTATTCAAATCTGTTGTAAACAAAAATGTACTATGGCAGAACATTTTGCATTCTTGACTGTATTTAATTTTTGTAGTTAAGTCATTTTTTTCCCCCCAGTGTTTTGTTTCTTTGAGAGCTGGAAAACTGACATGAAACTGGCTGATTTCATTGGAACAAGCCTGCTGCTGTCGGTATTTTGCTAGATTATAAAAGGGTCCATATTACAGTTTTTTAATCTATATTGTATTGTTGTTTCCTCATCACAAATATACCTGGAGTTATGTTTTTGTTTTTTGCACATGTTTAACACAAACTCTGCATATTTAGGCTGAGTTCTTCTCTCAAACAGGCAACACTCCACCTAGTGATGTCACGTGGTAATACAGGATGTCCACACACCTTCACTAGAATCATTTCGATGATTTCAGACCTGGAATTGTCAAACTGAACAAAAGGTAAAAGGAGCTGTTAACTTGAACACTACCACTTCATGACATCACAAGGTGGAACAGAATATTTTGAGCTATAGATGTAGACATTCTAATAATTCAGGATTACTCAAACATGTGTGAATGAAACAAAACACAACTCCAGGTGTGTTTTTTAATGAGGTAATAACAACATTATAACACGACTTAAAGCTCAGAAGAGTCAATTAGTCAAGCAATTTTATTTCTATACCACAACCGTGGCAAGTTGCACCAGAGTGTTTTACAGGATTAAACACATCATAGTGAAACAATAAAACAAATATAAAATATATAAAATATTACATGAAAGAGCCTTAATACACAAAGATAAAAGCCTAAAGTTGAGCTTCAGAGTAGAGCTCATGGGCTGTTGAACGCCATCTTGAAATAAGTAAAGTGAGGTAGAGGAGCATGATCTCAGATGAAGAGGGAGGGCATCCAGAGCTCAGGGGCCACAACAGAGAAAGCTCGGCCTCCCTCGGTTTTGAGGGACGGACAGTAGGTGAAGAGAGTTTGACCTGAGAGACCAAGGGGCAGTGTGTGAGGGTAAAATATCAGTGATGTGCTGTGGAGCGAGTGAGTCGAGTGATTTAAAAACAAATAACATTTTAAAATCAATTCTGTATTTAACAGGTCACCAGTGGATTTGGGTCAGGATGGGTGTAATAAAGTCTCTCTTTTTGGACTCGGTGAGTCTGGCAGCAGCATTTTGGACCAACTGTGATCTACTGAGGAGGATTGTGGGAGGCCTGAAAAGAGCGAGTTCCAGTAGTCCAGTCTGTTAGTTACAAAAACGTGTATGACTGTTTCAAAGTTATTGCGTGTTAGGATTGGTTTTAATTTAGCGATTTGTCTTAGCTGAAAAAAGCTAGTTTTAACAACATTTGAAATGTGTTTCTCAAAGTTTAAAAGAGAGTCCGTAAAAACATCAAGGTTCTTTACAGAATTTGTAGCAAGAGACCCAAGGTCAGATGTGAGAGTGTCAGTGTAAGGTCCAAATAGAATAATTTCAGTCTTATTTTCATAATATAGAACCTTTAAAGCAGCACTGTGTAACTTTCTGGAGGTGACACGTGATGATCCCATGGAAATAACTTATACCGTACTTCAGAACTTCTCCATGGACATAGATGAGTTTTATCCCATACTATGGAAGATTATAGCCAAAAAAAAAAAACACTATTTCCATAGAAACAAGCAGGTGGGGCCAGGTTTGTGGAGATGCAAGCCTGCTCACTATAAGTACACATGCTTTTCTATGTTTTTCAGTGCTATAAAAACACCCAAAATGAAACAAAGCGAAACATTTTGGACTATTTTGGGGCGAAAAAAAACTACTCAGTGAAGCTTTAAACAAATTAGTAGATGAAACAAACCTGCTGTTGATGAGTAAACAGCATCACGGCATTGCTGAAAACTCAAAGATGTGATTTGTGATTGAATGGAGCCCGTGACGGTAGTAAACATGAGAGGAGCGGAGGTGGCGTGACAGTTTTGTTCTTGTGGATAATTGTTTCCATGGTCCTTTTGTGGAGTTGTTGACAGTTTCCAAACATAATCATCACCTTTGTTTGACAGGTCTGTGGAGAGGCCCCTGTGTACTGGCGTCACACACACTCAATCTGATGGGCCAAACACAAAGCTCCAGTCACTGTTTAAACTGGAACTAAACACTAAATCATGTTGCTTTTTGCTACTTAACCGCGTATGATGTTTTAATAGTGTGTGTTGTACTTTTTGGCAAATTTTGTTTAAACTAGGTACATTAGCAGCTTTGTGGTAAAAAACAAACAATAAATCTATTACAAGTAAGTGTGTGCTGCCTCCTGTGGGCTCTGCAGTTTCAAGTACTACATGACATCACGCAGGACTGCCCCGTTTAAAACACCTGGCTGCAGGGGCGGAGTTTGAAGTGTGGACACCTGTAAGACCTGTAATCCCTTTAGTCCTCCAGGTACTGCTCGGTTGTGCTTGAACTGGAAGAGGGAAAGACGCTTTTTATCGCTGTCCGCTGTCCCTTGGAGACAAAAACAGTTTGAACTGAAGTTAATATTGATATAGATATATGAAGTTGAGCGTTTTGCTGGACTTTCTGACTAGCACAACAGCACAAAAGAAAAATCAATATATGACACCAATAGTATGCTATAGATTCTAACCCTAACCTTCTAACCCTAACACATATACTCCTGAGGTGTCCAATAGAAGGCGTGTGTTGGACTTCCACAGCAGGTCCCATGTCCCCAGACCCCAAACCCCCCTGTCCTCTCCCCTTGCCTCTGATCTGGGGGTTATTTTGGGAGTGTGATGGAGCTAAAGGTCGAGCAGGGGAAGTTTGCGTAGCTCTGGGTGTATGTTACACTTTGTTTACATTGGGTCTATGGATAGGGCTGCTCTACGCACACACATGCACGCACACACACACACACACACGCACGCACACACGCACGCACACACATACACGCACACACACACGCATATACACAAATAGGAAGTGTCGAGGAAATGCATGTGTGACTCAGCCTGGAGGTCAGAAGTCAACAGGCTGCAAAGTGGAGGTCAGGTGACTGATTGAAATTATAGTTAAAGAGACAGTATGTAACTTTTTCAACAAAAAAAGCATGTTTTTTCATATGGTTGTGTTTATTGTACTAGAAGGCTTGCATCTCCACAAACCTGACTCTTATTTGTCCTGGTAAAGGCCCTCTAAATCTGCTTGTTTTTATGGAAATGATGTTCCTTTGGCCATTGTTCTCTACAGTATAAATGCACACATATGTTGATCATAGACTACATAAAGAAGTGAACTGAAGGAGTGTGAAACCAGTCAAATGAAGCTCACTGAGGCTAGCAGTTATAGGGACAAATTTGGAGCTTGAGTTCCATATTAGGAATAAGAATTGATTTATGAACAAAATAGCAAAACACAAGGAGCCTATAGAGCAGGTTTATGCACACACCAAGAAGAAATGACGAGTCTGACAGCCGCAGTTACCGAGAGCGACGATAAAATACAAAGTGACCTGGAGTCGATGGAGCTGAATCGCGCCATGCTCACTTCCTGTTTGGAACACAGTGGCTAGCAGTTAGCTATGTCCATTCATATATATACAGTCTATAAACTCTATGGAGAATGTTCCGAAGTGTGGTTTTAATTTTCATGGAATCACGCAGGTGACGTTCCACTTCCTGAAAGTTACGTTTGAACCTTTAACAAAACTCTCATACCTCATCCTGATTGTTGTTGTAACTCCACTAATTAAACAGTTTTAATTGACAAGATGATGCTATATTTATTTACAGAGGCCCATTTACCATCTTTATTTATTTAAAATACAGTCGCATTTAGTTCCTGGATGTTGTCATTCCACCTCCTGCACAGACGCAGGTCTGAGTTTGGACATCTGCTTGTACAGACACATCCATAATGTGTGTGAGTCCCCTGTGTGTCTTTCACTGTGCGGTTACAGATGAGTCGATAAACAGGCCGTCACACACACGCTGGAGCTCTGATCAACTCTGCTGTGATTATATCGGCTTTATTACCCACTCCTCCGTCAGTGCGCATTAGAACTGAGCTCCAGGACATGTCACTGAGCTGTAAACTTAAAGCTTTACTGTGTCATTTTTTCTGACAGAAGGTCTGACTGTGTCTTGTCTCCATGCTTTTATTGCTTTGCCTGGAACGTTCCACACTTTGGGTTCAAATGCATCACTGTGGAGACAGATAGTGTCATAAGTTTATTTGTACAGCACAATAGTAGTTAGCAGTAGTAGTTCAAAGTGCTTTACCGTCATAAGTCCAAGTGACAGGTCAGATCTGTGGAGAGGTGAAACAATATAACATAACAATAACATCTCCAATTTGAGCTTATTTTACTGCTTAAAAAAATTATATATATATATATTTGTCAGCTGTTTGTCTCCATGGAGATGGATACGTTTGTAATGCCACTAATGCACTGCTCTAGAACATTCCAAGCAAAGCACTAACATCACATCAGAGCAGGTGGTAGACCCTCCATCAGAAATGTTACACAGTAAACTTTTAAATGCACTTTTTATTGCTTTTTGGAAACGACAACACAAATGGTTCCATTAATTTATGGTTGTTGCTGATATCTAGAGAAGTACTATTTATGTCTGTGCCATAAAACTTGGGAGTTTTGGACTTGAGAACTGAAGCTTCTTGGATGAGTGGCAAAATGGATTGACTTTTCCAAAGTTTTTGATATGTAACTTTCATTAAAACATAAAACAACCACTTGAAATGTAAAGACTGGCTTATGTTTTTAAATATAGATTACTTCAGTTTATTGCGTTGTTTTAATATTTATTATGACACAAAATTAGCATTAGCATTAGGATTAAGACGCAAACATCTGCCTTTCTAAACACAGAAGTGTCCTCCAATGAAGTATTCTCATTAGTTTACTGTTTAACATGATGTGAGCGACGTCCACCCATAGCCACTGTCACTGCCTGAGCTTTAAGTATTTATTCATTTTAGTATAAACCCACACAGAAATACAACAGGAGAGGAAAGAGTGATGCTAACAGCGAGCTTGCTGCTGTGCACAGAGCCAGTCCGTTATTGCTAATAACAACGTACCGTTGCCATGCAAAATCCTTTAGATTAGGCTGAGGTCCGTGAATTTTACGTCTAATTTCAAACATGAGACCCTGTCAGTTTTTATCCTGGGTGCTTCCTGTGTACAGCTGCTATTGTCACTCACTCCTCTCTTCATATCACCCAAAGGTGCTCTGAAGCCAAGCCTGCTCCAACACCCTCACCTGCCTCTGTCCCTCACCCTCTGTGCCAAAGCTCAATCTCTATCTCTGCCCACCCGCGCCCGTCCCATAATACTGTCCTAATGCCACGAGAATGCCAGTGCACGTACCACCTGTCTCTGTGCGTCTGTGGGCGCTGGGCTCGTTTTGCCAAAGAAAACACCGTTCTTCTCAACATTAGTGCGGCGTGGAGGTCCACAGCGCTGTTATTCTCAGGCCAGATCACAGTAAGCGCGTCTGTCTTCACTTTTAGAAACTCCCTTTGCCAGATTTATTTCTCCATAAGCCAAGAGCGCTCATCTTTCAGGCAGGCAGCAGTGTGGAAGGATACATGCAGATGGAGGAGCAGAGCACAGGGATGATCTGCGAGAATTATGCACAAGGATAAATCAGAAAAAGTGTCAAGTCTGGAAAGTTTATCATAGGACTGAAAGATTAATAGAAATAAAAACAAAATTCGAAAGGACAATATTAGCAAATCACAGAGGCTGCAGTTTTCAAAGTTCCAAGATTTCCCCCCACAAATATCTAAATATCTCTTATTCTGCATAAAAGCTGCTAACCCTGTATCTTAGATCTGTATAAACATGTTCTTAAATGTGATTTTTATATTAGTTTGTTGGTTCAGATTTCAGTCTTTTTGTCGATTCTCCTGGACGTGTATAAAATGAGTCAAAATGAGACTGCTGCGTGCCGTCTGCTTCTAATTATAACTGTCCACAAACCAGGAAGTGCACTGTTAGCTTGCTAATTGTTAGTTTTACAGCGATGTCAAAACTCTGCTCTGTTTCTGGAAAGCACTTATGAACTACGGGAATTGCGGCGAATAATGAGGATGCTCGGAATACGTTAGGAAAGTGATAAAATTAGGGCTACAGTTTCAGAAGTATCTTCATTTCCTCCACGATTTCTACAAACATGTTCTGAATTCTTGTGTTACTATTAGCGTCAGTTCCTCCGAGCATGTTTAGAAGGTGAACGTTGAACAGAATCCCGTTATTTAATGGGCTTATATTACGCAAAATGGACTCTTGTGAGCTTTAAGACATGTTAGAATGTTGTTACCTCCTCAAAAACGTCAAAGTTGTGGTTTGTTTATACTGCTCTGTTCCTAAATATGAAGGGTTTGTGCGTTCAACATGTGTGAATGAAACAAAACACAACTCCAGGTATGTTTGTGACGAGGAAGCAACATATATACAACATCACAGTTCGATATTTTTCCCAAATTGTTCAGTCTTGCTGCAGTAAAAGAGAAGTGTGTATCATATTCAGTGTAGTTGACGTTGTCCAGCGCATCACCTGAGCCCTGTGACCCAGAGTGAGTATTTGAGCCTGGTTCAGAGTTAGTATTTGAGCCTGGTTCAGAGTTAATATTTGAGCCTGGTTGAGTTCGTATTAGTGGCTCAGTTACATAAGCAGATGACTGAGTGCTTACCTCACCTCACACTCTGCTCCGGGGATAGCACCGTGTCACTGAGAAGTTCAACGTTAGAGCAACAGCTTTGAAAGAAAAACACAAACACGCCGTCTGTATTGAGAAAAAGAGGAGAGGAATTTACAAACAATGACAAGAGGAAATGGAAATGGTTAAACAAGGCCAGACCTACAGTATATGCTAAATGTGAACTATGTCACTTTTCGGTTTCGCTTGTTTCTATGGAGATGCCATTGCTCTGCCTGGAATGTTCCACAGTATGACATTAAAGAGCTCTACTTTACATTTATTCAATTACAGGTGGTTTTATAGCTCAAAAATACCTAAAAACAGACATTCTGACTGTGAACGGGGTCGCCTCTCCACAGATCTGACTTGTAGCTTGCTCTGGTTTGGTCTCCATGAAGATAGAAAGGTTTAATGCCATACTGTGAAACATTCCAGACAAAGCAATAACATCTCCAGGGAGATGTTAAAGCATTTGACGGACCCTCCTCCAGAAAAGTTACACAATGCACCTTTAAACATTTAAAAAAGTTAGAAAAAAGAGTTCTTCTGCTGGTGGACAAGTTTGTGTTTTGTTCACAGACACCAGAGGAGATCTTTTTCACACACTTTAACCTCTCCTGATGTGCTTCTCACGAGACGGACCTCTCACGCTGAGACCCTCTGTTCTGGAGCCTGGTCTATGACATTGTCCATCAGAACTTCAGCAGAACCTTGGAGCTCTTTGGCAGGCTTCAGAGGAGATTACGTGTTTTGTTTCATTCACACATGTTTAACACACAAACCCAGCATATTTATTTAGGCTGAGTTCTAAACATCTTGTTCCAGCTTGTGATGTCATGCTGTAATACAGGAAGTGCTCCACTGTGTTTTTGACCTCTATACACCTTCACTAAAATCATCTGGATGATTTCAGCTCTGGATTGCAAATCTTTACTGAACTAAAGTTAAAAGGTAGCTGTTAACTTGAAATCTACCACTTGATGATATCACAAGGTGGAACGGAGCATTTTGAGTTTTGGAGATGTCGACAGACTAATAATAAAGAATTACTCACACTCAAAACTTGTGTGAATGAAACAAAACACAACTCCAGGTATGTTTTCGATGAGGTAACAACATTTTAACATGGCTTAAAGCTCACAAGAGTCAATTTTAAGTAATATAGGACCTTTACGTGAATCTTGCACTTTTCCATTCTCATAGGGAAATGGGTCCTCTACGTTTGACCCATCCTGAAGCAAACCCACCCATAACCTCCACACAGAAAGCCCCAGGTGTCAAACTCAAAACCTTCTTGCTGTGAGGTATGATCCTGACCCAGGACTAGACTCTGGACCTGTTGTGTGTCTGGGCCTCACACGGAACTCATCGTGTCAGATCTGTCTCTGCGCATTTGTAAGATCTCGACTTTGAGAAAACTTGACCAAAATTAACGCTTGAATATAAACTGAATCTGGCAGCTTGAGAAAAAAGCGAAAACTCCCTCATGAAAACATACCTGGGGTTGTGTTTTGTTTTGTCCAAGCTTGTTTTAGCAATCTTGCATGTTTCGTCTGTTTCTCAAGAGCTCAAAATGTTCTGTTCCAATTACTGATGTCTGAAGGTGGTGCCCTCTCTTCACGATGTACAAAAGTATTTCAAAGATGCATTGTGTAATTTTTCTAGTGGAGGGTCTGTCAAATGCTTGGAGAGGTTATTGCTTTGTCTGGAATGTTTCACAGTATGACATTAAACTTTTATCTTCATCGAGATCAAACCAAACCAAGTCACAGTCAGAATGCCTGTTTTTCTACGTGTATTTGAGCTGTAAAACCACCAGTAGATGAATAAATGTAAGGTAGAGCTGTTTAATGTCATACTGTGGAACATTCCAGGCAGAGCAATGACATATCCATAGCCCCAACCAAAAAGTTACACAATACTATAAAAATAACCTTGACATAACCTTAACAATAGCATATATAGGATTACTCATGACGGCTTCATAGTTGAGCTACTTTTTAACTTTTCGATTGAACGTTGCCTGGGGTCTGGAAAGTGTTTTCTAAGTGCAGAAGAACTATTAACGTCCACCTGGCTCATACAAAGTCTTACAAATGCATTTTTAAGTACCGTCCTCTTCTGTTTGTCTATGCAATTTATTCTCTTCCCTCTCAGCCCACTTAAAACTACATTGTAAAGTTTTAAATTAGATCTCAAAAGACAGCACAGCCCTTGTGTTCACCATCTCCTGTTTTACTGCCCCGCAATGAAAAGGCTCTCTGCGCCATAACTCACTCTAATGTACCTTCGTCATGGCCTTTAAAAGATATATCTACGCTAACTTTCTGTAAAACTACTTTTTTTTATGGCTACTGGAAGTTTTGTTCGGTTATGAAAAGTTTTACGGTAAAAAAGTTGTTGCGAAAGTGGTGCTTGTTACTTTTCTTTAATATTAAACCTTTACTGTTGTCTTCTGGTACAGGGTCTGCTGCTTTCTTGTTGCCATGGAGATAGCTTTTGTTATGGCTTTGGTCGGAATGTTCCGCAGTAGGACGTTAAACTTGCCTATTTTGCCTTTTTTCGATTACAGTTGTTACGGTAAAAAATATTGTCAGAAATGTGCATTCTTAGCATGAGTGAACTCGCCTTTCCACAGATTTGACCTGTAACATGGTCTGGCGGCGTCGCATCCTTGTCTCCATGGAGATAGAGCCAAGTAAAAGTGGCTGCTCGATTTCTGTATTGATTGATATTGATATTGTAAAAGCAGCTCTTGATGAACAAAATGAGGCTGCTGTGTACCGTCTGCTTCTAATTATGATTGTCCGATAATCAGGAAGTGTGTGGTTAGCATGCTAGTTGTCGCAGTGACGGCAAAACTCTGGTCTGACCTCTAAATGTTTTGAAAAGTGCGTATGAACTCAGTAAGTAGTTAGGATTCTAGGAAATTAGGAAAATGAGGAATAACTTTGGCGCATTCAAAATATATTAGTTATTTTTTCACGTTTTTAAAAATTCAGGTGCTTTAATGCCATACTGAGGCACATTCCAAGCAAAGCAACAGCATCTCCATGGAGACAACCATGTGTGTACCCTCCACCAGTAAAGTTACATGGTGCGCTTCACATTTACAACACGTGTAACACTGAAATGAAAAGTCCTACATTACGCAAACTTGGCATGTTATAATATTATAAACTTCTCAAAAACTGACCTGAAGTTCTGTTTTATTTCATTCACACGTGTCTGGGTAACACTTTATTATTAGTCTACATTTCCAAAGCTCAAAATGCTCTTTTCCACCATGTGATGTCACGGAACTGTAGTTTTCAAGTCAACAGCTCCTTTTACCTTTAATTCAGTCGAGATCTGCAATTCCAGATCTGAAATCATCCAAATGATTCTAGCGACGGTGTAATGGAGTTTATTACCACATGATATCACAATCAGGAACAAAGTGTTTTCATACTGAGGGAAAATCCCAAACTCAACAAAATCTGCAGGGTTTGTGTGTTAAACGTGTGTGAATGAAACAAAACACAACTCCAGGTATGTTTGTGATGAGGAAACATTATAACATAGAAAATAGCGTAACACCCTTTAACGCCCTTTAATACTTTTAACCATTTTAATCTAATTTATTGCTGTGACCTGGACTTTTTCTTGCCAATTTCTTCGCCGGGGCAGTTAATTGGACATGGCAGTTTCCTATTGCGGTTAGAGTCCAAACCACAGGCTCATGGCATGTTTCAGTGAGCGAGCCAGGTATGCCACAGCAGCCATGTTTGTTGACGTGTAACCATGGGAACCGCAATAGAGGTAATGGGGCAGGTTACGGAATGAACAACATGGGGCAGAGGTATTTGAAAGGTTAAGGGGTAGTGTAAACTGACAGTATTATGCAAGTTTCAGTCTTAAAGGTGCCTCTCCACAGATCTGGCCTGTAATTTGCTCTGGTTTGGTCTCCGTGAATATAGAAAGAGTCGATTTTCTTCATGTAATACCATTTATTCTGTCCCAGTATGATAAAAGCAGCTCTTATGCTGTTTTCACGGAGTGTTTCAAGTGTGTTTGAGCGTTGACGCCAGAGTTGAAAACCTTTAACTTCGCTGAAATTTGTCTCCGTCTGTCCTCAGATGAAGAGGAGTCCAACTAGAGGCGTTTGGCAAGATTTCGATGCTGCTGCGTGAACTCAGCGTACGACTAAAATGAAACTGGTGTCTCAGCGAATAATTAGCTATAGAATTTATTGTGATAACGTGTGATGGGTGATTTGGGCATAAAAGAAAAACAGAACAAAAAAACTAAAATAATAACTTTGCATTAAAGGTTCATTGTGTAACTTTTCTGGTAGAGAGTCCGCCAAATACTTTGTCTGGAATGTTTCACAGTATGGCATTAAACCTTTCTGTCTTCATGGAGACCAAACCAGACCAAGTTACAGGTCAGATCTGTGGAGAGGCGACCCCGCTCACAGTCAGAATGCCTGTTTTTCCTAAGTATTTTCAAGTTATAAAACCACCTGTAATTGATTAAATGTAAAGCTGAGCTGTTTAATGTCATACTGTGGAACATTCCAGGCAGAGCAATGATGTATCCATAGAAATGAGAAGGTGAAGAACCCCCAACCAAAAAGTTACACAGTGCACCTTTAATAACATAATACTGCATTATTTATTCCCTCTCCAGACTGAGGGCAGTGAGCTATCGCTATAGCCACAGCTGCTCTTGGACTTTCTGTGCCAATGACCTCTTCAACTACCTCATTCGCTCATTCAAACAGGAGAAGTGTTTTGCCCTAGAGCACAACAAGACCATAACATGGAACTTCCACGAGCTGGGGCACTGCCAACTTTACAGATTGACATTTATGCAAACCTGACATGAGTTTACTGAGGAAGGAGACGGCAGAATAGACTCAGTACGGGTCCCCTGTTCTCTGCTCAGTGTCTGCTCCTGTTTTTCTCGTTTTCATGACATCACTCTCAGTTGAAAGTCTGTACGTAGATTTAAGCGAAGAAGAGAACACCCCTCCCCGCGTGCCCCGTGTGAGCGCTGATAACACTGGATATTTAAAGCTCTGTTCCACCTCATCATATCCTCAGAATAGCCCTGAAACAACACTGGTTTTACAAACGATAAGACCATGAGGAAGCTGCACAGTGAAGCTATAAATGTTTTTTTTTTCTCGTGACGCATGGGAAACAAAGGAGCTCATTGGTCGTCTATCAACATTTTAAACATTGATTCAGCATAAATCCGCCATGTTTTTTAGTCCTAAGTGATATTTTTGTCCTTTTTTTTCCTCATAAGCAGCCATATTTGTTTTGATACTTCCAGACCATGCGTGTCCCTGATTGGCTAATCCACCTGTCAATCACACCCATCTGAACTCTGGTAGATTCAGTATTTACCGATATAGTTGTTCTAATATTTTATAAACTTAATACTTAGGCCTCTTTGCTGATATGAGTAGGACAAGGTAAAAGTGAAAACATTTATGTGTTCCAGATCCACTCACACATGTTCTGGAGTCTCCACATACAAAGGCACACATGGCAGTGATTCTACCTCTTCTTTCTCCATCTCTCTTCTCTTTCCTTTCTTTCTCTGTTTTCTCTCTCTTCTCCCTTTTTCCTTTTCTTTCACTCTCTCCCTCCCTCTTCCAGGTCACGTCTCTGTTACAGTTTAAGGTCAAAAGTGAAAATATATTTTAAAAGGCTTCGAAAAAATGTGGATTGTCGTACCTCAAACATAATAAATAACAAAATAATAAATTAAATATTCATACAACACATATCTCTGGTTTCATCATAGACTTGATATTGTTTTATGTGTCATTTGGGGGTAGTATTTCTCTATATGTGACTGGCAGTGTATGATCTTTTCCAGAGCTTCTGTACAGTACGAGGGAGCTCCTAATGAAACGCAGCTTTAGGTCCACTGTGTAAAATATCAGACGTTTTTATATTTTATGTTCATATCCTCAAGTATCCTCTCTTTGCTTTATCAACTGCACTTGTCCTTCTCTCCAGGAGCTTCACGATGAATTTCCTGAAATGGTTTTTACTTCAAAACTGTGTCATGTCGGGGCCGAGAAATGCCAAAAGGACAAAGCAGTGATCAAAGCAAAGACTATTTTAAAAAAACTGGAAATCTATAGGAAAATGTGCATTATTTTGTTTTGTGGTGTATATTTAGAATCTATAATGTGAATAATCCTGGAACATACATGAAAGTGTGTCCGAACTCTGTCTCGTCGTGTATTTACGTACGAATGAGTTCTGGGGACATGTAAGCCTCAGTGCATGTGTCCTTTGTTAAAGCTGATGATCCCACTGTAAAGACCACAGCTCATGTGGAGATCTCCAAACATCTCCATCCAGATCGAGCAGCTGTCACACAAGTGCCAAACTCTGACTTATCTCAGGGAAAACAAGCTCTATATTTTATTCTGAATGATACGGAGATGTTTTTGGCATTTGAGACACGCGATACAAATGTGCGACTGTGGATGGGGCGTCCCAAGTTAAGATGAAGGTTTGTCACGCTCTATGGTCCGATTCTAGACGCTTCTGGATTTGAATAGAATGTAGAAGAGACTGGCTAATCAGGCTATAGCCCTACATACATACCGTATTTTTTGGACTATAAGTCACACTTTTTTCATGGTTTGGGCTGTCCTGCGACTTATATTCCGGAGCGACTTGTATATTAAAATTTTCACAAGCCTACAGCGCCCTCTCGTGGCTGTCACGAGAGGGCGCTGTAGGCTTGTGTGCCAGTATCTGCTACTACTATTACTTCTGTACCATTGAAAATGTAAACAAACTTAAAAGGGCAACTGAGAAGACCGAACACAAATGGCCCCAAAAAGAAAATCATATTCTGCAGATTACAAGCTGCAAGTAGTGGAAATATACAGCCGAAAATGGCAATGGAGCAGCAGAAAGAAAGTTTGGAGTGAGCGAGAAACTTGTGAGGGACTGGAGAAAAGCGGAGGATACTCGAACTGCAATGAAGAAAACAAAAAAGGCTGATCACAGGCTAAAAGCTCGATGGCCACAGCTAGCGGAACAAGTTAAGAAATGGGTGCTTGAACAACGTGCTGTCGGGAGAGGCTTGTCGACAGTGCAGTCACGTCTCCACGCCCAGGTAGTTGCCAAGGCGATGAATATAAATGACTTTGCGGGAGGACCTTCTTGGTGTTATCGTTTCATGCAATGCGACCGCCTCTCTATCGGAGCACGGACAACGATGTCCCAAAAAAGTTAACAGACTATTGTTCTCTATTCTGTTGTTATTATTACTATTGCCTTTCAAATTGAAATACATGCCTTTCAAGATGAAATCCTGGTTCCTGGTCTCTGATTTTATAAAATAAATTTCCTCCAAAAAGTGCGACTTATAGTCCAGTGCGACTTATATATGTTTTTTTCTTCTTCATTACGCATTTTTTAGCTGGTGCGACTTATACTCCGGAGCGACTTATAGTCCAAAAAATACGGTACTCTGCTCTACTCCTGACCCGCTGGCCTCACTTGTGTAACGTGTGGAGTGAAAAGTCTGAAAAGTCCATTCACAAACGCCAGAGCCTGGACCACTCCTCCCTACACAGCCCTGGTTCACTCATAAAACACGAGTGAACTGAACCTGCTTTAAACAAGCCGGCATTGACTGATCCGGACCGGACCCTCCACTGCGGCCTGTGGCATAAAAACACTGACCTATGACATCACACGGCTAGCATACACGCTACGCTAATGAGCTAACGCTGGACACAGGCGGTTTGTGACGCTAACTGAGCATGAATGAGGTCTACTTTCACAGCGCGGAAAGGTTCAGGCCATAACTGCAGTCACATGTTTTTCTAAAGGTAATAAACACCAGAACAGAACACGTCCAGAAACCACCGCTACTTTATAAGGAAATGTTTTAGCTGGAAATAATGGATTGATTGATAGAGCGCGTTTGGATTTATTGGAAACTGGTTTTAGTCGTAGGATCTGGCAAAAGTGAGGAGCTCTTTCTGCTTTCTGATCGTTTTCAGCAATGGACTTGAGAACAAAAGCACAAAATGTTAGCATGAGCAGATTTTTATTATTTTTTTTAGAATTGTGAATAATTGAAACATGCTGTACCTGATTTTTATGGTCTTAAAAACATGAAAAACAGAACTAGTTCATTTTCAACAGTTTGCAGTGGTCCAAAGTTCTTCCTCACTCACCTTAGGCATTCAGATCATCCTAATTATTCACTGTGATGAGTTTACAAGCACTTTTCACGAATTTCAGAGACAACAATGGAGTTTTGCTGTGACTACGGAAAGCTAACAACAGCAAGCATGCAAACGCACACTTCCTTCTACAAAATTGACCATGTTTTAGTTGTTTCCTCGCCATTTCCTCACCTGAAGTTGTATTTGGAGCGATTCGTGCATGTTTGAGTGATCTTTAATCACTTTTTTGACATTTTATGACGCTATTTTGTGGATCAACCCATTTTCACCGTCACCGGTACACGCCCACTGTGACGTACTTCCTTACTCCAAATATATTTTACATGTAGGATTCAGCATCATTATGAAGTCATTTTGGTACGAAAAATAAAAATAAAAAATCCACTTCTCGCTACTGTGATCTGCTCCTATCCAGAGGAGGTGCAAACAGTCACAGGGCTCTTTGTTGTGACAGTGTTAATGGTGACGTCAGCTCCCATTGGGCATCACAGTTTTCTAACACAGCACACTTGTTTCTTTTAAGTCGTTTTAGATCAATATTGAAATTCAGTACCTACAGATTATAACATAATGATCCACGGGTGTCATAGATTATAACTGCATAGCACAAGCACAATAAATCTTCTTTAAAAGCTGCTTATACAGTACATCTGCACTGGGGCAAGACCACATTTTCTCAAATATGGGAAAAGTATGAAAACAGTTTTCATGGTCAGAAATCCTTCCAGTTTGGCGTCTTGGCAGTTGACCGTGACTTATTGCAGCAACAGCCCTCACTTCTGTTCAAATCCTGTGAGCAAATGTTTGTTATGAAAACATATAGTGTTACAGAGGTTTTTCCCTATTATTATTATTATGCACTTTTGACTCCCCGTGTATATTTTGTCTTTCTGTGATCTCTACACGATACATCAGTTCTGTTTAAACATTTAGATCAACATAAAAACATAATAAAAGTCCCGATCATTAAGACAGCAGACCATCTCGGAGCCTGATTATAGTGCCCGCAGGCCGCGCTCTGATGTGGTGTTGTATCAAAGCCGTTCTAGAATAGCCCCGACCACAGTGGACTTCTGGGTAATCTACGTGCACCAAGCGGTCCCGTGTTACTCAGTGTAAAAGCATGTGGACACAGAAAGATGGATGGTCTGACATGCGCAGGCTGACGGCTCATTTAAGAAGAATTATTCAGTCTGATTGAACAGTCCTTTTTTATTGGATATCGTAGACTTCTGCTGCTGCCCACTGCCGCATATTTGATGTTGAGATTTCAGATGGAGGGCAGGGGTCGGTATAACTCTAAGGGAGATTCAGGGTTTTTGAAAGACATCTCCAAACTTCTGTTCCACAAATGTTGAATCGTTATTTGTTTGGGATCGGCGCCACACACTTGTCATATATTCTCAAGTCTTTAAATCATTTCAGCTGACCACACTCGCATCTTTGGGTTGAGTTTGTCAGAATATGTGGAATATTATTTATTTTGTGCTGACAGAGAAGACGTTGAACTTTGAGCCAGTTTTTGTTTCATGTGGATAGTCCCAGTAATTTCAGAGATATGAACCATAAACCAGGTCGACGAAGCTGCAATCTGACAGTTCCACAGCAAACTCCACCTGAGAGCTCTGACCTGCCCTCCAGCTCAGTTTAAACTACTGATACTTTCAATATTCCCTGGGTGTATGATGCTAACTGTAGGCACTGCTCTGTCTGAAGCTCTGTCAGACTTTACTCCTGAACAGGACCGTGAACTTGCATTGATCGCAGGCTGCTGAAAATGTGCTGTTTAAATCCATTTTGTATTTTTTCTTGAGTTTTCAGACAATCTAAAAACATGTCACACTGTGCTTGCTAACGTGCCATTGTGTCACCATGGTAACTGCTGAACATTCCGCCAAAGACATACGTACCGTACACCCCCAGCGTAAAGTCACTGCAAAGTATCAATAGGACCTTTAAACAATATGACCATGTTGACTTCTTTTTAAAGGTGCACTGCGCAACTTTTCTGGTGGAGGGTCCGCTACCTGCTTGTCTCCGTGGAGATGTTATTGCTTTACCTGGAATGTTCCATAGTATGACTTTAAACGTATGAATCTAGCATGTATTCATTATGGGTGTTTCTGTTGCTCAAAAACACAATAATTCCTTCTGTGAATAGGGGCGACTCTCCACAGATCTGACCTGTAATGTAGCATAGTGCTGTAACCTGCTTGTCTCCCTTGTGACAGACAGGTTTAATCTATACTGCGGAACATTCTAGACAAAGTAATAACATTTCCACGGAGACAAACAGGTGGCGGACCCTCCACTAGAAATGTTACGCGGCGCAGCTTTAAAACGCCCCTAAATTGGCCCAGAAAGTACATTTAGAGTAACGTCCATCTTGTTTTTGCCGACTTAATGAGTGGACTACGCACAAACACATGACTGAAAGGCCAAACAAACTGTGCTGTAATCGTAGAAGTGCAAATGTCCCAGGCTTCACATTCCACACAGAGCAGAGGTCTCCGGAGGACCAGGGAGCCTCGCGTCTGTCAACCCGGGATTTGTGCAGCCATCTGGGCCCAGGCTAAAGACGCTAACGCCGCGGGTTTTTCCACTGGGCTAACGCTAATGCTCTAACCGCTAATTAGCCTTATTGTCATTAAGGTTTTACATAACGAGCGCATATCTGAAGTGCCTTGTTATGAGGGAATTACGGGAAACATGTGACCAGTGATAGAAAAATCAAATCTGCTGGAAATAGTCACGGTAAACACTCGGTAAAGGTGCACTGTGTAACTTTTTTTTTTTTTTTTTTTTTTTTTTGTGATCAATTTTTTATTTGTAATCAGACAAAATCAAATTATAAATTATGGTGTGGGGTTCGTCATGCGCTTGTCTCCGGAATGTTCCACAGTATGGCATTACACTTACTTACATCTAAGGAGACAGCAGGTGACGAAACAGGGCCAAGTTGCGTGTCAGATCTGCGGAGAGGCGAGCACACTCCAAGTTAGAAGATAGAATGTTTTTAGGTAAATAAAGTAAATGCAAGATGGATACTTTTAATACTTCTACTTTTAAGGTATTGAGTAAATGCAAGATGGATAGTTTTAATGCCACACTGGGACATTCCAGACAAAGCAATAACATCTCCATGGAGACAAGGAGAAAAGTTACACAGTGCAGTTTTAAAGAGCTACATGTTTTGGCGGGGCCTCTCTCCAAATATCTGCTCAGAGGCTTCAGGCAAATTATTTCTTTCTCATTTGAAGGAGTTTGTGAGGCTTTTCTCCGTTTAGAAGATATTATTTTGATTTGAATTGCGTTATTAGAGAATCAGTGCCAAATCCTTCAAATCAGAACTGCATGTTTTGGGCTGGTGGGAGAGCGCAGAGGCCGTCTTCTCCTCTCCTTCTCTCCTCCTTTCCTCTCCTCCTTTCTCCTCACTCCTCTCCTTTCATGAATGAAATCCAGAATCTTTTTGCTGAGGAGAAAGTGCTAACCATTCACCCACTTTGCTCTAATTTATCTAAACTTAAAATGCCAAAGGAGTTCGCATGTTCTGCCTGTGTCTGGATGGGTTTCCTCTGGGCACTCTGGTGTCCTGTATCAACCAAAAACTCGCACAACAGGTCAAATCCTCCAGCTGAGGTAGTCCTGACCAAGACTCGCTCAAGATCTGGAGATGGGTCCCACTGCTCCTGACAGTTTTAACCCAGAGACACTGAAGGACGGGTCAAATGCAGAGGACAAATCTCCCTACGCTCCCTAAACCTTAATACGTAGATCTGTATTTTAAATTTTGTATATTTCAAAACTTACCTAATACGTCTTGCATTGTGTAACTTTTCTGCTGGAGGATCCATCATATGCTTTTCTGGAACGTTTAACAGTATGACATTAAACCTTTCTATCTTCATGGAGACCAAATCAGACCAAGTTACAGGTCAGATCTGTGGAGAGGCGACCCCGCTCACAGTCAGAATGCCTGTTTTTCCAGGTATTTTTAAGCTATAAAACCATCTGTAATTGAATAAATGTAAAGTAGAGCTGTTTAATGTCAAGGTTTAATACATTTGACGGACCCTCCACCAGAAAAGTTACACCATGCATCTTTAAAAGCCCTTTTTATAATTATAGTGGTTACCTTTAGAGATTTCCGTTTCTTGTTTTCTCTCTGTTCGGCAAGCAAATTAATGACTTAAACATGATTCTGAAGACTTCTGCAGAGATGTATGATGAGAAAACAACATTATACCGAGATGTTGATTTAGTACTAAATGTCCCCTATGATTAAATAATAATAATATTCCTGAGTATTAAATATAGCTGACATCACCAGCAGCTCATAGGTCAGACAGAGACACACTTGGACTTGGACGAGTCTCTGGACTACACTGGACTTGGACTGGTCTGGACTACAGTGGACCTATCGGGGTTCTTCTCACATGTCGTCCATTCTTTGAGCTCATGTTACCCATAATTCACTGCTGTAACCGCCGTCTTGCTCAATCTCCCAAACACGCTCCTGCTATGTTTTCCCGCTGGGTCTCATTAATCTGAGGAGGATACACTCTGGAAAACCTCTCCTCCACTCCTCCCTTCTTCTCCTCCTCCACTCCTCCCCTCTTCCCCTCTTCTCCTTTCCTCTGCCCCTCTCACTCAGTTTGAGTTACAGACACATGTATCTCTCCTCCTTCACTCTCCTCCTCTACTTTTCTTCTCTCCTTGCCTCCTCCTCTCCTCTCGTCTCTTCCTCTCCTCTGCTCCTTTCCTCCTCTCATCTCCTCTCCTGTCCTGCTCTTCTTCTCTCATCCTCCTCCCCTCTCCTCCGCTCCTCCTCTCTTCGTTTCTCTCTTTTATGGTGTTTTTACCCATATTGTTATTCCTCTGTCTCCTCCTCCTCTCCTCTTCCTCTCCTCCTCCTCTCGTCCCCTCTCCTCCTCTCTCTCTTTTATTGTGTTTTTATTCATTCCATTGTTCCTCCTCTCCTCCTCTCATTTTCTCCTCCTTTTTCTCTTTTATGGTGTTTTTATTAATCCCGTTGTTCCTCCTCTCCTCCTCCTCTCCTCTTTCTCTCCTCCTCCTCTCCTCTTCTTCTCTTCTCTCTCATTGCCTCCTCCTCTCCTTTCCTGTCCTCTCCTCTCTTCCTCTCCTCCTCTCCTGTCCTTGTCTTCTTCTCTCATCCTCCTCCCCTCTCCTCCGCTCCTCCTCTTTTCCTCTCTTTCTTTTATGGTGTTTTTGCTCATACTGTTGTTCCTCATCTCCTCTTCCTCTCCTCCTCCTCTCGTTCCCTCTCCTCTCTCTTTTATGGTGTTTTTATTCATCCCATTGTTCCTCCTCCTCCTCTCTCTTTTATGGTCTTTTATTGATCCCATTGTTCCTCCTCTCCTCCTCTCTCTTTTATGGTGTTTTTGCTCATACTGTTGTTCCTCATCTCCTCTTCCTCTCCTCCTCCTCTCGTTCCCTCTCCTCTCTCTTTTATGGTGTTTTTATTCATCCCATTGTTCCTCCTCCTCCTCTCTCTTTTATGGTCTTTTATTCATCCAGTTGTTCCTCCTCTGCGCCTCCTCTCTCTTTTATGGTGTTTTTGTTCATACTGTTTTTCCTCCTCCTCCTCCTCCTCTCCTCTTCCTCTCCTCCTCATCTTGTTCCCTCTGCTCCTCCTCTCTCTTTTATGGTGTTTTTATTTATCCCGTTGTTCCTCCTCTCCTCCTCCTCTCTTTTTAATGGGGTTTTTAGTCATCCCGTTGTTCCTCCTCCTCTCTTTCTCTCCCCCTCATCTCTCTTTTATGGTGTTTTTATTCATCCTGTTGTTCCTCCTCCTCTCTCTTTTATGGTGTTTTTATTCATCCTGTTATCCCTCTCTCTTCCCCAGGCCTCCCAGTGTTCCCAAACCGCCTCCAGTAGCACCCAAGGTAAGACTGTTCCCGCTGCTGTTCCTGCTCCCGCTCCTGCACTGATCCATGTCGGACTCATTTGCGAATAGACTGGGAACTGATAGAGAAAGTAAACATTGATTATTAGCAGTTTTATCAATACCTGATTCAACACCTGATCAAAATTATTTCTTAATGTTGTTAAAATAACGGCTACAGTAACTGCTGGCCTCGGTGAGCTTCATTTGACTGGAGCCGAACACTATGGGTGACGTCACACTCCCTCAGTCCACTTCTGTATACAGTCTATGGTTTCCACACGTTTTACTTTTTACTTTCTCTATCAGTGTGTGTCAGGTGCTGTAAGAGGAGACATTGACAGTGAAAAAAATTAAATAAAGTAAAATAAAATAAAATAAAAATGCAACTTTTCTATGTTGCATTTTGTGAATTTAAGATTATTTCATTGGTAAAAAAAAATACCCTTTAAAACATACAGACGCAGACCTGAGCTTTAACTTAACCTAGTGGTGCTCTCTGCTCGTTTCCATGGAAATACATAACATTCCAGGCAATTCAGTAGCATCTCCATGGAAACAAGCAGGTGAAAAGTTCCGCAGTCCGTCTTTATTTGGAGGTCATTTTGAGGAAAACTTTTTGAGGTTACACTTTCTGAAAACACGATTCAAGATTTGCCTGTAATGTCTCCTCTTGTGTGTTTAAAGGTGCATTGTGTAACTTTTCTGGTGGAGGGTCCGTCAAATGCTTTTCTCCGTGCAGATGTTATTGCTTTGTCTGGAATGTTTCACAGTATGGCATTAAAACTTTCCACAATCATGGAGACCAAACCAGGCCGAGTTACAGGTCAGATCTGTGGAGAGGCGACCCCGCTCACAGTCAGAATGTTTGTTTTTCAAGGTGTTTTTGAGCTGTAAAACCACCTGTAATTGAATAAATGTCATACTGTGGAACATTCCAGGCAGAGAAATGACATCTCCATAGAAACAAGCAGGTGACGGACCCCCAACCAAAAAGTTACACAATGAACCTTTAAGGCATTTTGTTGAATTGTCTGAAGTGATGATTAGATTTTGTTTAGATGCATGAAATAGAACAGTACTGATGTCTCTCTTCTCCTAAAATTAAAGAATCATTCAACTAAAATCATATTTGAACAAAAATGGGACTAAATGCTTCAACTCCTGGATTCTCCAAAGCTCAAAATGCTCCGTTCCACCTTGTGATGTCATGAAGTGGCAGTTTTCATGATAACAGCTCATTTTACCTTTAGTTCAGCAGAGATTGGCAATTCCAGGGCTGAAATGATCCAAATGATTCTAGTGAAGGTGTGTGGAGTTTAAAAACACAGTGAAGCACTTCCTGTATTACCACGTGACATCACAAGGTGGAAAAAGAGAGGGGAGGATCAGCAGAGGAGTGGAGGAGAGGAGAGAAAGAGGGGAGAGGAGGAAGGCAGTGGAGGAGGGGAAGAGGAGTACAGGAGAGGGGGAATGTAGAGGAGGAGAGGAGAAGAGGAGGACAGGAAAGGAGGAAGGGAGAGGAGGAGAGGAGAGGAGAGGAGAGAGGAGTGGAGGAGAGGAGATGAGGAGGACAGGAGAGGAAGAGAGGAGAAGAGGTGGAAAGGAGAGGAGGAAAGAGAGGAGAAGAGGGGAGGAGAAGAGGAGGACAGGAGAGGTAAAGACGAAAGGAAAAGAGGAAGAGAGAAGAGGAAGGGATAGGACAGGAGAGGAGGAGACGAGAGGAGGAGAGGAAGAGAAGAGCGGAGGAAGGGAGAGGAGTAGATGAGAGGAGAAGAGAAAGAGGAGAGGAGGAAGGGAGAGGAGAACAGGAGAGTAGAGGGGAGTGGAGGAGAGTAGCAGAGGAGAAGAGGAGGACAGGAGGGGAAGAGACGAAAGGAGAAGAGGAAGAGAGAAGACAAAGAGAGAGAAGAACAGGAGAGGAGAAGGAGAGAGGAGGGGAGGAAGAGAGGAGAGGAGGAGCGTGTTTCCAGTCTGAGAGAAGAACTCAGCGTAAATATACAGGGTTTGTTTAAAAAAGTGAATAAAATGAAACACGTCCAAACCCAGGGAGACGTCAGTACGTGTGTGTGTGACGTGTGTGTGTGACGTGTGCGTGTGACGTGTGCGTGCGACGTGTGCGTGTGACGTGTGCGTGTGATGTGTGCGTGTGACGTGTGCGTGTGATGTGTGCGTGCGACGTGTGCGTGCGACGTGTGCGTGCGACGTGTGCGTGTGACGTGTGCGTGTGATGTGTGTGTGACGTGTGTATGACGTGTGACGTGTGCGTGTGTGACGTGTGCGTGTGACGTGTGTGACGTGTGCGTGTGACGTGTGCGTGTGACGTGTGTGTGTGACGTGTGTGACGTGTGCGTGCGACGTGTGCGTGTGACGTGTGCGTGTGACGTGTGCGTGTGCGTGTGACGTGTGCGTGTGACGTGTGTTTTCTCCACGCTCCAGGACGACATCATCCGACCCGTGGCCCTCGCTCACCCCCTCCTCCCCCCGCCGCCCCACCCGCACTGCCCCAGCCCCCCCCACGGCGCCCCCTACCCCCCGGGACCCCCGCCGCCGCCTCCCCCGTTCATCCCCTCGCCCTCCTCCGCCTTCACCCCCACCTCCTCCTCCTCCGCCGCCTCCTCCTCCCCCAGCCCGCCCCTCCCCCCTCCCCCTCCCCCCATCCTGGTGCCCCCCCAGCCCTCCGTCTACAACACGCCCATCCACCTGTACTCCGCCCAGAACGCCTGCGAGGTGGCCATGGGGCAGAGGCGGGGCCTGTTGGAGAGCCAGGGCGGAGCTTTGGCCAACGGGTGAGTGGAGACGGGACGACCCCGAGCAGAAACACGAGCACAGGAGGGTAGAGCAGCCAAAAATTGTACTTCAAAATAATATTCGTCAAGAAGAAGTACAGAGTAGTGGTCCAAGAAGTGATTTTAGGAAGTGAAAAAGTATTTGGAGTTCAGTTCAAGGTGCAGTGTGTCGCTTTTCCGGTGAAGGGTCCGTCACCAGCGTCTCTCCGTAGAGATATTGCCTGGAATGTCCCACGGTATGGCATTACGCTGATTTATTTCTACAGAGACAGCAGGTGATGCCACAGGGCGGAGTTACACGTCAGATCTGTGGAAGCGAGTTTTTAAGTCGATAAAAACACACATTATTGAGAAAATGCAAGATGGATACGTGTCATACCGGGACATTCCAGACTAAGCAACAACATCTCCATGGAAACAAGCAGATGGCGGACCCTCCACCAGAAAAGTTACACAGTGCACCTTTAGTGTAATTAGAATAATAACGCACACAATCTAGAATACAAAAATCAGACAAGAAAATGAAAGTTTATCTGAAGGATCCGTGTAGGAAACAAATGTTTAAAAATAATTTCATATTGTCACTTGGTTTGACTGATAGAAAAAGAAACTGCAGCTCCTCTCCTCCTCTCCACTCCTCCGTCTGCTCCTCCTCTTCTCCTCTGACTTACATCTTCACGTTTTGAGGTTTGTGCGTGCGTGTGTGTGTTTGTGTGTAGTGTTGCATGTTTCTTGGTACGAAAACGTGATTTTGAAACGATTTCCTGACCTATGCCCAATGTACCTGTGTCCTGTTTTCTCTCTCTCTTTCATGCCCCCTCATGTTTTCTGTCTCTTTCTCTCTTTCTTTCTTTCTTTCTCCACTCCCCATCTCTCTACCGCTCCGCCACCCTTCCTGTTTCTCTCCTCTCTCCCTCCTCTCTCTATATGGCTCTCTCGCTCTTCTTCCTCACCCCCCTCCACTCTTCTGTCTCTCTCTCTGTTCTCATCCCTTCCCTTTATCCCTCGCTCATCCTTTTCCTTTTATTCCCCACGTGTCCTTTCTCCATCACTCCTACCCCCCTCCTCTCCATCACACCCTCTCTCCCCTTTCTCCCTCATCTCTTGCTCCCTCTTCACCATTATCCACTCCCTTTTTCTCTCTCTCCCCCTCTCTCTTTTTCTCTCTTTATCTCTGTCATCTCTCACTCCTCTCTCCATCTCTCTCTCCCTCTTCACCATTATCCACTCCCTGTTTTCTTTTCTCTCTCTCGCCCTCATCTCTCGCTCCTCTCTCCATCTCTTTCGCCCTCTTTCTCTTTCACTTTTTCTCTCTCCCTCACCCCTCCTCTCTTTCTCTCCCTTCTCGCCCTCATCTTTCGCTCCTCTGTCCATTGCACTCTCCCTCTTCACCATTATCCACTCCCTCTCTCTCTCCCTCTCTCTTTTCCTAACTCTCTATCTCTCTCATCTCTCACTCTTCTCTCCATCTCTCTCTCCCTCTTTCTCTCTCAATTTTCCTCTCTCTCACCCCTCCTCTTTCTCTCTCCCTCTCACTCGCTCTCCCTTCTCTTGCTCCTCTCTCCATCTCTCTCTCCCTCTTTACCATTATCCACTCCCTCTTTCTCTCTCTCTCTCTCTTTCTCTCTCCCTCTTTCCTCTCTCTCTGTCTTTCTCTCCCTCATCTCTCTGCCCCTCTCTCCGTCCTCTGCAGACAGGAGCAGCTCGTCCAGTTGTAAAGTTAGTCTCTCTTCAATGTTCCTGAGTGTGGCTTTATTTTCCTTTCAGTTTGTGCATGTTTTATAATAAATATAACACTCTATAAAACTCTAACACATAGAGAGTTATATATGATTACATTTTGCGGTGTTGTTTTGAGATAACATATAACCGGAGTGAACCTTGGTATTCGTTATGTATGAATTTGTGCTTTATTTTCATTTCTTTGCACTTCTGTTCCCACATCTGTTATATAGTATTGTAATTAGAGATCACAATACTACTACTAATACTACTACTTCTACTACTACTACTACCACTACTACTACTACTGTCTGTTTTTAGAATTATTTAAAATGAATATAATGTACCAATGTAGTCTTTCCCGTCTATATGAAACATCACTCTACAGCAATGAGGCCTTATTCTTCTATGAAATGCAGTTAGTCAGAAAAGATGGGCCGCGTCTCATTTCTCTTTCCTCGCTTCCTTCTCCTTGATTCCTCTCGATTCTGCAGGAAATGGGTGAGGAAGTCCCGCCCACAGAGGAGATGAAGCGAGGAGAAAGGATCTAAACTCCTCACTGAGACCAGTAAAGTTTGATTCTTTTCTCTGACGTTTGCTCCTGAAGCCTCCCTCGGGTTTACTCGTTCCTTTCATGATTTTCTTTCAATATGACACATTTGATTGACATCTGAAACATGGAGGATCGAGGAGAGGAATCGAGGAGAAGGAAGCGAGGAAAGAGAAATGAGACTCGGCCTTAGTGTTGAGTGCCTGTTAAAGAGCGCCTCCCAGTGGCTGACCAGAGCATTGACATTTTGAGTGTGTTGTGACAGTCAAACACTTCCTTCCTTCTTTCTTATTTGAACATATATCTATCTATGTAACTTTTTGGTTGGAGGTCCGTCACCTGCTTGTTTCTATGGAGATGTCACTGCTCTGCCTGGAATGTTCCACAGTATGGCATTAAATAAGCTCAACCTTATATTTATTCAATTATGGGTGATTTTATATCTCAAAACAACCTAGAAAAATAGGTATTCTGTCTGAGCAGGGTCGCCTCTCCACAGATCTGACCTGTAACTTGGTCTGGTTTAATGCCATACTGTGGAACATTCCAGAAAAGTTACACAAGGCACCTATGATTTTTTTCTTTTTTTTGGTTGTTGTTGCTATTTCTCTGTTTTTAGATACAAAAAAGAGCGCCTCCCAGTGTCTGACCAAAGCACTAACATTCTGAGTGGGTTTGCAATTTGAATGAACGAAATTAGCAAATTAGCAAACTATTCCCGCCTTCCTCCTTATTTTTCTAACTTTCTTCTAACTTTAAAACAAAACAAAACAATTTCTGATTTGTTGAACTGTTTCCTCTTTCCACTTTGCTGCACGTTGTAGTGGACCTCAGAGCATTATGAAGTAAGTTTAGTCTGAAGTGAAATCGCTGATGTGTCTTTGGTTTGGTCTGTTGCATCTTTCTTATTTGCACCTTTTCTTTTTGTTTATTTTTCATTTTGATTTAAAGAAAACCTCAGGCTCCCAGGTACATGAGTGTCCATCTCATCTGATCAAACATGTCACGCTAAACCATCGGCTGTGGTGTTTTTAACCTCATTACCAAACAGGGAAACCATCTCCAGAGCTGCACAATATGAAACAAGAAACCTGATATTCAATAACTCCTGTTTGAGTCATATTTTTGAAACATTTGATTCATTTTGAAATAAATTAAAGATGCACTATGTAACTTTTCTCAAGGGGATCTGCAGCTTGCTTGTCTCTCTTGAGGTCTTATATCTCTGCCTGAAATGTTCCACTGTATGGCTTTACAGTCGCCTCTCTTGCATCCATCCATTTTCCTCCGCTTATCCGGGGACAACAGCCTAAGCAGGGAGGCCTGGACTTCCCTCACCCCAGACACTTCCTCCAGCTCCTCCAGTGGGACCCCAAAGTGTTCCCACACCAGTCGAGAGACACAGTCTCCTTCTGGTGGGACATGAACACCTCCCCAGAGCCTCCTCAGCTGCTCCTCTCCAGGTGGAGGAGCAGCGGTTCTACTCAGAGCTCCTTCTGTGTGACTGAGCTCCTCGCCCAGCCACTCTGCGGAGGAAACTCATTTAACCACTTAGAACCACGATCTTGTCTTTTTGGTCATTACCCGAAGGTCATTGGCATCGAGTTTGAAATGTTACTCTTGTGACAGCAGTGCAATATTGTGCAGCCCTGGATCACACACCATCACATCATCCATAAGCTCGTGTCTTTTTGTTTCTACGTGTTAAAGGGCCCATATTACACACTGATCTATGTTCTAATGTTGTTTCCTCATCACAAACAGACCTGGAGTTGTGTTTTGGTCCATTCAGACATGTTTAACACACAAATCCTGCATATTTAGGCAAGGTGGAAGTCATGTAGTGATACAGGAAATTGTCCACTTTTTTAACAAACTCCATACACCTTTACTAGAATCATTTGGGTGATTTTAGCTCTGGAATTGCCAACCTCTTCTCAGCTAAAGGTAAAAGGTAGGTGTTAACGTACTGCTTCATGACATCACAAGGTGGAACAGAGCATTTTTAGCTTTGGAGATATACCAATAATAAAGGGTTACGCAAACGTGTGAATGAAACAAAACACATCTCTGGGTATGTTTTTGAAGAGATAACAGCATTATACATGGCTTAAAGCTCCCAAGATACTGTGTAATATCGGACCTTTAAATCCCTCAAAGCAAAGTTCTGACCTCCTGTCCTTCCTTTGTGCCGTTGAGCAGAGCACCTCGTAAACACATCGTGGACACAGACATCCACTTCTACCACGTGCCCACTCATGCCGACGCCAGCCGCAAACGCATCATGGAGGACACCGAGGACTGGCGCCCACGCACTGGCACCACCCAGTCCAGGTCCTTCAGGATCCTGGCCCAGATCACCGGCACCGAGAACCGTAAGCACCTGTATGCCAACAAGGGTTTAGGTCGGGGGCTCCAACCTTTTTCCTTACCTTCCTTACCTTTCCTTTCGTACCTTTACAAAATGAAAATGCCAAAGTGCTACTCATTTTAGCGATCGCAAGAAGTTGATCCTATATAGAGCCTCAGCCTTAGATGTGGAGCAGTTAGATGTCTATAAAACATAAACCATGATCCATTTATTAGTCCAGAAAGAGGCATTTATAACGGCAATTGATCTAATTTTAGTTATTCAGCATAATATGTAGAATTCAGAAATCCTTTGGCAGGGGGTGGAGAGTTACTGGAAGGTCCTGAGCTACAAGTTGGAGACCCCTGGTTTAGGTTTATGTTGATACTTTGCCGTGACATCAGGCTGGGGGTGTGTTTTTATGTATTTCTATGGTGACACAATCAGTGGCATCAATAGTTATTATTTTACTACTTGGTTGTTTTTAGATTTAGAATTAATAACAGCGTGCCAGTATAGTCCTTCACATTTATACGAAACAGCACTATACTTATTTACTTAGTCTTTATTCTTCGATGACATGCACAGTTAGAAGAGATGAGTAGTTTCTGTTAAAGTTTCCCAGTTAAAGAGCGCCTCCCAGTGTCTGACCAAAGCACTGACATTTGGAGTGTGTTGTGTGGATGATGAACTCAAGACAAAATACAAAATGGATTTAAACAGCACAGCACAGGCCGAGCGTTCATGGTCCTGTATAGGAGTTTGCAAGTCAGCTCTTTATGGTCAGATTGTATTAAAATAAATATCAGAAAATAAAGATTACATTGTACTTTGTCATGAAATATCCAAAAGATAAATTTACAAATGTTGAACTTGATCATTTTTATTTTGCATTTCAACAAAATTAATTATAGCTTCCCCCATCTGTATTAAAGATCACTGGCCTATAGAATGTTGTAATGTCATCTGAAACAGCTGCACTATGTAACTTTTTGGTTGGGGGTCCGTCACCTGCTTGTTTCTATGGAGATGTCATTGCTCTGTCTGGAATGTTCCACAGTATGACATTAAACTACCTTATATTTATTCAATTACAGGTGGTTTTATAACTCAAAAATACTTAGAAAAACAGACATTCTGACTGTGAGCGGGGTTGCCTCTCCACAGATTTGACCGGTAACTTGGTCTGGTTTGGTCTCCATGTCGATAGAAAGGTTTAATGCCATACTGCGAAACATTCCAGACAAAGCAATAACATCTCCATTTAGAAAAGCATTTGATGGACCCTCCACCAGAAAAGTTACACAATTTAAGCCACATAAAAATATTTATACTGTACATTTCTTTAATTTCATGTTTGAGTAATTTAGTAATCTCTCCTGTGCCATATTCAAACCCTCCTTACGGTTAGCAGTAAGATTAGCGTACAAGGCTCCGCCCACAAGCCTATGTCGCCCATGCTCCCACACGACAATTCTCCATAAATACACAAAAACATGATACAAAACTAAACATAATAATAATAATAATAATAATAATAATAATAATAATAATAATAATAACAACGTTGTGCTTTTCTCCCTTAAAGCTCAACCAGAAGAGACAGACGCAGCCAAGAAGACAAAGTAAGTTCTGCTCAAGTAACCTGTTATTACTGTACAACTCACACTTCACTCACACAAAACTTAAACTCATATTTACGGCATTCGCATTTTTCATTGTCTTTTCTGTGGTTTGTTTTGAGCCGTTTAAAGGGCCAATATTAGGCTATTTCCTCATCTGTGTTCTAATGTTGTTTCCTCATCGCAAACAGACCTGGAGTTGTGTTTTGTTTCATTCACACACGTTTAACACACAAATCCTGAATATTTAGACTTAGAGTTCTTCTCTCAACCTGAAAACACTCTGTTCTTACTTATGATGTCATGTGCTCCACTGTGTTTTTAAACTCCATACACCTTCTCTAGAATTATTTGGATAGTTTCCAGGCAGAGCAATGACATCTCCATAGAAACAAGCAGGCGACGGACCCCCAACCAAAAAGCTACACAATGCACCTCGAAAACTTGAAAACTACTACTACATGACATCACAAGGTGGAACAGAGCATTTAGAGCTTTGGAGATGTAGACAGACTAATAATAAAGTGTTACTCAAACATGTGTGAATGAAACAAAACACAACTCCAGGACTGTTTTTGAGGAGGTAGAAAGATCTTAACATGGTCCATTTTGTGTAATGTAGGACCTTTAACCCCCAGTTTGCAAATCCTGTAATGACGTTGTCTTGGTTTGTTGTCGTGATGTGGTGTGGATCTTTGGCTGTTGCGGTGTCAAAGCTTGTGCGTTGTTGATCTGAGTTTTTGGTTTTGTGACCGCCGCAGTGTATTCTGGTATTTTGAGTTCCTTATTCTTTTGGCTGGTTTTGCTCTGTTGTGGAATAATGGACTAATTTACAGTCAGTTGGACGCTTCATAAATTGTGTGGTGTTGTGAGTCCATAGTGAGTCCATAGTGTGTCCGTGTGTGCTCTGGCATGGCTTATTCTCTGTGTGTTTATCTCTTCTGTGCCCTCTGCTGTTACCGACACCTCTGATCTACTTTTTCTGTTTCCTGTTTTAATATTTCCACTTTTTTATTTAGTCAAAATGTGGTGAAAATAAGTTATGTGCAAACATTTGTGGCGCTCGTATAAACGTTCGTATTGACGACGTGTTTGATTTGGGACATTCCAAGACCCAATTTCCGCTTGGATTGAGTTCTGTTGTGTCCTTGGGCAAGACACCTCACCCACCTTGCACATTACAGGTGGACAGCATCTTTATGACTAAAGAAAATATTTAAAAAACTAGTATCCAAACTAGATACTCATTTGAACAAGTGACAATAATGAAGAAAGAAAGCATTGTGTAACTTTTCAGGGGGAGGGTCCATCAGATGCTTTTCTCCGTGGAGATGTTATTGCTTTGTCTGGAATGTTTCACAGTATGGCATTAAACCTTTCTATCGTCATGGAGACCAAACCAGACCAAGTTACAAGTAAGAATCCCTGTTTTTTCTAGGCATTGAACTATAAAACCAACTGTAATTGAATAAATGTAAGGTAGAGCTGTTTATTGTCATACTGTGGAACATTTCAGGCAGAGCAATGACATATCCATAGAAACAAGTAGGTGACGGACCCCCAGCCAAAAAAGTTACATAGTGCACCTTTAAACCAACAGTGTTTTGCAGTAAACATTTTGTATTTTACAGGTGTAACTTGTAACTGTATGGCTGCATTGTCCCAAATAAAAATGAATAATACATTTCTTTACATTTTGCAAGTGTCACATCTTTAGTCTTGCCCAAGAGCACAACAGTAGGCGACAGGGTTCCAACCATCACCTTTTAACAGACACTTTAAATACAATAGCACGTTTTTATCTTCTTTGTTGCACTCGATCAGTGGTGTTCATATAAACAGAGGGTAAATAAGTGTATGGAGACTTGTGTTTCTAAACAGTGTTCTTCCTCTCCTGTCCTTTGTGTGGGTGACAGAGTGAACAAGAGCGCCCCCCGGCTGGTGGTGGGGCCTAAGTACAACGAGCTGAGAGACTGGCACCACGGCGTGTCCGCGCGCACCCTCAATGTGCAGTAGAACCACCAGAACCAGTCATATAAGAACCAGAACTGAACCAGATCGATATCAGAACTACACCAGAACTAATCCAGAACTACACCACAACTAAACCAGAACTAATCCAGAAATACACCACAACTATACCACAACTAAACCAGAACTAATCCAGAACTACATCAGCACTAAACCAGAGCTACACCAGAACTCAACCAGAACTAATCCAGAACTGAACCAGAACTAATCCAGAACTAAACCAGGACTAATCCAGAGCTATATCAGCACTAAACCAGAACTGTACTCGAACTAAACCAGATTTAAACCAGATTTTATAGTATTTTTAAGTGTGGTGTCACTTCCGGGTCCATCAGCGGATTGAAAACAATGAACATGTTTACAGTTTTCTTTTTTTTTTTTTTTTTTTTTTAGCCACAGCACATCTCATGTTAAACAGAGATTGCAGTTATTTAAAGCGAACACGGTTACAAACATGTATCTAGGTTAGCGTTTGCGGTGATCAGCAGATATACACACTGATAATCCTGTATTATGATAGATTATTGCTACGTTATTTACACATTTGATAACATTTGTGGTTTAACATACACTTTTGAAAGGTTATTATCCCTTGCTTGATGAATAAGGAACAAAAAAACAAAGCTGGTTGAACCCGGAAGTGACATCATCACTGAACCCCCGTGTAAGAAGTAGAAGAAGTGTACAAGAAGTAGAAGTACAGCAGACCCGGAGCAGAGCAGGGACTGGGGAGGGACTGTCGGGAAAAAATGAAATGTTGATTTTCAGTAAGTGTAAAGATCTGGAAGTATGTTTTTTAACTGTAATAACGTGAAACCTAAACGCAAAAAACAAAATAAATGAAAAAAGATGACAAAACGCATTTAATTAAAGGTTTCTATGTAGGTAGTGACCATTCAGATGAGAGAGTCCTTTTAGGTTTATACTATAGACTGTGTACTAGTATATAAATGGACGTAGCTGCCGCGTTCCAAATAGGAAGTGAGCACGGGCGCACTTCTGGGTCCATCGACTCTGACTTCAGTTCACTTTCTATTAAAAAACTCATTCTGCTTTCACCAGATTATAAACAAACAAACAACTTCAGCGTGTTCATAGAATGTTCAATCTTAGATACTGTCCGTTGAAATGAAGGTCAACATTTCAGTTTTTGTGAATATGATTGCAGCAGGTAGAGACTGTTGAGAAAACCAAAGAACAAGCTTGCTGAAGAACTCGTGTGTTTGTGTGAGAATGTGTGCGTGTGTGTGGATGACAGTTAGGTTTACGCTCACTATATTCTCTCGTACATGTGTTAGTTGTGCTCTCCTCACATTCAAAAGTGCCAAACGTTTGTGTAGGATTCTTCTAGACCTGTGTGGATTAACGGGGTTTGGCTTATTTCACTGTGTCCTGCTGTTTTCCACGTCTGTTTCCGTCTGTGGACTGGAAATGCAAAAATCAAACATTATTGTTTAGTGTTGGGCAATAGGACGTTTTTTTAATGAACACTTTAAAGCTACTGTTTGTAATTACACTATCTGACCCGTTCTGTTGTATAGAGGCTTTGCACCGTCACGTGACCCCATAGCAACAGTAACTACGGCGCCATGACACTGGGCACGCGATTGACTTCTGTTCAGTAGCATCAGAAAAACATGGGCAGGTTTTGTTGTGTATTTGGCTGGTCTAGCCATTCTGAAAGGGATAAAACGAGTCATTTCTTCACTGTTCCTCTGGAAATTACTCATCAAGGGAATTATTGAAAAAAAAACAAAAACATAAACCGCGAAGAGATTTCGAATGGTACCGTCATAACACCTGAAGTTTGCTCACGTCACTTTCATCGAGGTACTTGCTGTTCAGATTTTCATATCTTATTTAATGAAAGAAGCAAACTTACTGAACTAAAATTTCATTCATTTATCCAGGAAAACCCGCACCAGTTTAAGATCCAACGAACCCAAATTGGGCTCCTACGATCAGTATGGGGCATAAGTCGAAGAACTCTGTGAGCCAAACTACGAAAGAATCGGCCATGAAAAGATACTCGCGAAGTTAGAAAGATCCACTCACAAAAAAACGATTAATTCTAGAAGATGTTGTTGATAAGCAAAGCAATAAAGAAAATGCCGGTCCTATGGCGAGTGACATGGTTCTATGCGAGTTGGAAAACACTTACCTTTCCGATCAAAACCTTGACGTTACTGCGAGTTTTTCCTACATAAAAACATCTGACCCGCCCAGCAACAAAATACGGGTTCACCGGTGTCATGGCGGCATAGTTACCGTTGTTATGGGGGTCATGTGACGGTGCAAATCCTCTATTCTCACAAAGATGGGGATTCTTTGCCTGGAATTTCCCACAATAAGGCATTAAATATGATAATGTTTCTTTCCTGCTTTCTTACTGAGAGTGGGTTCACCTCTCCACACATCTGGCACCTGCTGCTTATATATCCATGGAGACAAGTGTTTAATGCCATACTGTGGAAGATTTCAGGCAAAGTAATAACATCTCCATGGAGACAAGCAGGCAGAAAAGGTACACAAAGCTTCTTTAATACCAGATTTGTTATTACTGTCGCATAGCCCAGCTCTAAATACACCTTGTTTACATTAGCAGTGTTAGGTTCAGGTTCTGTTGGGATTTTAGATTGACTTGTATGTGCACAATACTGCCATCAACAGGCTGTAGGGGTGAACTGCAATGACTGGACTGAGTATGTCTAGAGCTTTCAGAAAGTACGAGTTTGTATTGAAGACTGGGAATAATAGTTAAATGTAACAATGGAAATGTACTGGATGCCCTGGTGAGCTAACACATGACGTGATGTGCAAAATGTTCACTTTTGTTTCAAGAGTGTCGCAGATAAGACGAGCTCAGATCCTGTGAACCAAGGTCACGCAAAACAGAAGCACGACATTCGGCTTCAGCCAATCAGCTTCTTTCTTTTAAAGGGCCCATATTACGCTCTTTTCTGATCTGTTATAATGTTGTTTTCTCGTCACAAACAGACCTGGAGTTGTGTTTTGTTTCATTCACACATGTTTAACTCACAAACCCTGCGTATTTAGGCCGAGTTCTTCTCTCAAACAGAAAACACTCTGTTCCACCTTGTGATGTCATGTGGTAAAACAGGAAGTGCTCCACTGTGTTTTTAAACTCCACCTTCACCAGAATCTTAATCTTATGGATAATTTCAGTCCTGGAATTGCTCATTTCTACTGAAGTAAAGGTTAAAGGTAACTGTTAAAGGTGCACTATGTAACTTTTTGATTGGGGGTCCGTCACCTGCTTGTTTCTATGGAGATGTCGTTGCTCTGCCTGAAATGTTCCACAGTATGACATTAAACAGCTCTACTTTACATTTATTCAATTACAGGTGGTTTTATAGCTCAGAAATACCTAGAAAAACAGGCGTTCTGACTGTTAGCGGGGTCGCCTCTCCACAGATCTGACCTGGTTTAAGGTTTAATGCCACACTGTGACACATTCCAGACAAAGCCATAACATCTCCACGGAGAAAAGCATTTGACGGACCACCAGAAAAGTTATACAATGCACTTTTAACTTGAAAACTAAGATTTCATGACATCACAAGGTGGAACAGAGCATTTTGAGCTTCAGAGATGTAAACAGACTGATAAACCAGGATTACTCAAACATGTGAATGAAACAAAACACAACTCCAGGTTTGTTTTTGAGGAGGAAACAACATTCTAACATGCCTTAAAGCTCACAAGAATCCTTTTTGTGTAATATTGGACCTTTAAACTTTTCAGTGGATGGTTGGTTGTTTTTGACTTTTTATTTAACTGAATGTTAGGTTGCTAAAACTAAAATAGTCCTAACAGTCGATGTAATGTATGTGTCCAGATTATATGCAAAATGTTCCTTATTTAGGCTTTATTTAAGCGCCTGTGGAAACTATGCAATGTAAAGGTACGATAGTGTTTGAGCTTAAATATATCTATGATTTTATTTTCTGCAGCTAATAAATCTTTTCTCTCTTTCTTTGCTTTGACTCTTTCCTTTTCCTTCCTTTATTTCACTGCTCCAGTAGTTTAGCTGCATTCATGTTTTCTGTATCATGTATCACAGTTTTACAGTTTATGGAAAAAAAGAAAAGTATAAAAATACAGGAAGTAGAAACAATTTACACACAAGGAAGACATTTCTGACAGTTTAAAGCTTCATTTAACTAAATAAAGGTGTTGTTCCATTACTCACATCAGATGGAGCTTTTGACTTTACATTTCAATAATCTGGTAACTCCAGAAATCAGATCATGATCAGTTTACAAAACAAATCTGATCCAATTATTGAGTTCTCCAATTTTCTTTATGTCTTTATGTTGTAGTTCTTACATTTCACCAGCAGAGGTCAGCACAGCCCAAGACAAACTAGGACACGCTTTGGTTTGACATTTATCTTTTTAGGGGAACTGTTCTGAAACTGTTCCTACTGAAACTGTACGGAGTAAGGGTGGAAAGAGCTCTGAAAATGTGGACTTAAAGCCACAGTATGTACCTTTTAGCAAAATAATAGACTCAAGTAAATACATGTTTTTAAATTGTGTTTATTGCACTAAAAACCTGAAAACATTCTCCACAAACTCCACCACTCCACAAACCTGGAGGACCTGCTTGTTTCCATGGAAACGTTCTTCCTTTGGCTATAATATTCCACAGTATGACATAAAACTCGTCTGTCTCCATGAAGAATGTTCCGAAGTGTGACTTTAACTTTCTATGGAATCATGCAGGTGATGTGCCACCTCCATAAAGTTACACACTGTATCTGTGTGAAAAAGTGGACAGAAATCGTACTGCTGCCAAATTTAACTTTACTTAAAGGTGCATTTTGTAACTTTTCTGTTGGAGGGTCCGTTAAATGCTTTTCTGCTTTGTCTGGAATGTTTCACAGTATGGCATTAAACCTTTCTATCTTCATAGAGACTAAACCAGGCCAAGTTACAGGTCAGATCTGTGGAGAGGCGACCCCGCTCACAGTCAGAATGTCTGTTTTTCTAGGTATTTTTGAGCTATAAAACCACCTGTAACTGAATAAACGTAATGGCAGAGCTGTTTAATGTCATACTGTGGAACATTCCAGGCAAAGCAATGACGCATCCATAGAAACAAGCAGGTAACGAACCTGTAACCGAAAGTTACATAGTGCACCATTAAGTAAAAGCAACACAAGATTTAGTAAAGTAAGAAGCACGTATGAAAATGAGTACTCAAAGTAATAGTTCTGTATATAATAGTTTTGTCGCCTTCAGAATCTTGATGAACGAAGCAGCTGGATGAAGTTGTTTTAAAACCACATCAGTTCACGTTTCCTCTGGGACTGGAGCCGCACACAGTGGACACACGCGTACGGCGGTGCACACTTCCTCGTGTGTGGAATGTGGAGGAATGTGGAGCGTGAGGTCTGAGCGTGCTCACCGTAAATATCACAGGACGATAAAACAGCATGTGTCATGTGGTTAGGACAGGCGTGTACCATGTGTTCACCTGTTCAACAAACACACACGTTCTGTAGTGGGGTAGGTTACACTCACATTATTGTCAGTTTTCTGTGCAGAGACAAAATAATATCCATGGTTTCAGAATGGCATAGCATTATTTCATTATTATTATTATTTATTTATTTAGTTTGGGCAAGTAAGCAATTTACAATATTTTACATATACATATGACAAAAGTGCAATCATAACAGAAATAACAACAACAAAAAACATTTGCCCAAAAAGGAGTGGGAAGAAGAAAACTTATTTAATCATCTGCAGAGGTGCTAGACAGACCCATTTTGTACCCAAGTAAGAATAACTTTGCATTCAAATAATTCAAATATAATTCAAATATTATAATAATATTACGAGACTAGTCATTGTAAAACTAGTGACCCAAATCATTACTCGGGTAAGAGTAAAAATGTTTTTGCAGAAACTACTACTTGAGTACTGCACAGTTTGGATGTTTTTTGGATGTAAATTACTGTATAATCTGACGTTTACGAGATTTAAGAGTTAATGTGATTAGACTGACAAAACATTAAATAAAGCACAGATTCTCCTCTTCTTCCCTCTCCTCTTCTTCCTCCTTCTTCTCCTCCTCCTCTAAACCCTGTCATTCGTGAACAACATCCTTCGTCCAGCTGGTCAGTGAGGTCAGTATCAATCAACCAATCAGAGCCCGGAACAATTCGATTACCCTCTGGTTAATTGTCCTGATTGGTGGAGAATATTAACGAGCTGCTCTGTAATTGGCTGTAATTAGCGACTGTCCTGGGACCGTCCTCCTGTTTCCTGCTGTACTTGTCACCTGTATCAGCCAATTGGAAACTAATGGTAATGGCGGCTGTTAGCAGCTAATGCAGACGGATAGAGCTGTGTCTTTAATGGCGTCGGAGCAGCGTTTCCTGTTTTCCAACATGAGCTGAAACTTATTACAAAGTATGACAAGATTTCACTGGGTTTGGGAGGTTTTTTCATGCAGAGGAGAAAGAGGAAGAGAGGAGGAGGAAGAGAGACAGACAGAGAGGGATACTGTGTTGATCCCGAGGGGAAATTCAAGCTTGGAAAAAGAGGAGAAGGAGAAGGAAAGGAGGGGGGAAAGGAGGAGGAGAAAAGGAAGAGGAGGAGAGAGAAGGAAGAGGAGGAGACAGAGGAGAAGGAAGAGCAGGGGGAAGAAGGGGAAAGAGGACAAGGAGGAGAGGAGGGGGAGAAGGAAGAACAGGAGTAGGAAAAGGAGGAGTGGGAGGAGGAGAAGAGGAGAGGGAGAAGGAAGAACAGGAGGAGGAAGAGAAAAAAGAAGACGAGGAGGAGAGGAGAGGGAGAAGGAAGAACAGGCGGAGAAAGAGGAAGAGGAGGAGGACGAAGAGGAGGGGGAGAAGGAAGAACAGAAAGAGGAAGAGGAAAAAGAAAGGGGAGAGGGAAGAACAGGAGGAGGAAAAGGAGGAGTGGGAGGAGGAGGAAGAGGAGGGGGAGAAGGAAGAACAGGAGGAGGAAAAGGAGGAGGAGGAGGAAGAGGAGAGGGAGAAGGAAGGACAAGAAAAGGAGGAGGGGGATAAAGAGGAGGAGACAGAGGAAGAAAAGGTGGAGTGGGAGGAGGCCGAAGAACAGGAGGAAGGGGACAGTTATCATTTCTCTCATTTCCTGTGAATGTTGCTTCTCTGTCTGATTTTCTGTCTTTCTGTTGCTTAAAGTGGATCTGTTCTGCAAAACCGACATTTTAGAGCCTTTGTTATTTTCTTTTCCTTCTCCTTTCCCTCTTCAAGTTGTATTTAGAGAGATTCATACGGTTTTATTCTCCTTTATTCAAGACATTATCTACCTCCATTTTCCACAGCCGCCAGCACACGCCCACTGTGACGTACGCACTTCGCTCTACAGTTTTACTTTCTTAATCCGTGATATTTATGAGTGTGATGTGCAGCCATCCATCGGAGGCACAGACTGTACGTAAATGGGCATAGCTAACCCGCTATAGGAAGTGAGCATGGGTGTGCTTCCGGCTCCATCGACGTCTCTGTAAGTGCTGCACTGAGCCTCGATATTTTGGTCTTAAAATGTTCCACGAGTTTGAATGAGATGAGTCCCACAGCCAGAGTCTAAATCTGGAGTTTTCCCTTCAAACCGTGTCCCGTTTTATGCTGGATAGATACAGTGTACAGTTATTTTTCTGTTATAAAGAAGATTTTATGGAGCTAAATTATTCCCTGATTGTGGGAAGGATGGACTGGCGTGGGGAGTGTTGTGTTTTAGGTTTTGTTTTTCCTCGAGTGATGCAGAAAAGAGGGAGCCACTGTCTGTGTGAATGTTCATGTTTGTTAGGTTACATCATGTATGTTACGCTTTACATGATCCTGGTGTTTTTATTTCACAATTTTGTCTTTTCCACTTCTTTATACGGTCTGTGGTCAGAGGTGCCAGCAGCGTGCAGCGCTTTGTTGTGATGATTTCAATGGAAAATGTATTTATTTAATTGGAATGCCCCTTGAGATTTTCGAGAGGGCGCAAAAACACAAAATGTTAGTAATACACAATACAGTACAATACAATACAATAGACAGAATACAAAAGTTACAGGTTTACATTACAAAACACACACATGATGAGGTTACGGCGACGTCAGCTCCCATTGGACGCCACAGTTTTCACACTTGTTTCTTTTATTACTCATTTTTAATTTTGTAATTTTCCATGAATATTGCGATTACGTTCACAGATTACAACTTCATAGCAGATGCAAGCGCAATAAATCCGCTTTAAAGGTGCACTGCGTAACATTTTTAGTCGTTGTTTGTCTGCCACTTGCTTCTCTCCATGGAAACGTTATTGCTTTGACTAGAATGTTCCACAGTATAGAAGAAACCTGACTATCACAAGGGAGACGAGCAGCTTACAGCACTACGCTACATTACAGGTCAGATCTGTGGAGAGTCGTCCCCATTCACAGAAGGAATTATTGTATTTTTGAACAACAGAAACAAATGGGAAAGGAGAAATTCAATTTGTCAACTGGACAAACGTTTATCCAGTTGACAAATTGAATTTCTCCGTCGCCGTGGATTCTACCTGGACGACTGAGGGATTTTATAAACAAATTTTGGGCTTTACAAAAATGAAATGAATGAAATACTCCAGCTCTCACCACCGTGCCACCGTGCAGGGCATCAGGCTTGAATGATCAGAGAGGGGTATTCACCACTCAAACATCTGCTTTAAAAACTGGCACAGAAACACCAGTGCCCACGATCTCTGCCCGTCACCGCGGAATACTGATGCCCACCCACACTGGCCCCGGCTCAGTTTACTCAGTACCTGTCGCTCACGGGGGGCACTGCGCCGGACACTGGACCCCTGTGTGAGAGCAGGGGATCATGGGAGGTCTGGGTTTGGGGGTGGAGTCCGCTGTTGCCATAACACCTGTCTCCACAGCCGCAGCGGGCACAGCTCTGGTCCAAATGTTGGTCAGACTTGGAATGAAAACGCCGTCCGGAATTTACAGATGAAGCAAGAGTTTAAAGGTCCTTTATGACACAAAACGGACTCCTATGAACTTTTAGACATGTTAGAATGTTGTTTCCTCATCAAAAACACACCTGGAGTTGTGTTTTGCTTCATTCACACACGTTTAATGCACAAACCCTGCGTATTTAGGCTGTGTTCTTCTCCCAAACAGAAAACACTCTGTTCCAGCTTGTGACGTCATGTGGTAATACAGAAAGTGCTCCATGGTGTTTTTAAAATTCCACACACCTTCACTAGAATCATTTGGGATCATTTCAGCCCTGGAATTTCCAATCTATACTGAAATAAAGGTAAAATGTTGAAAACAACCACTACATGACATCACAAGGTGGAACAGAGCATTTTGAGCTTCGGAGATGTAGACAGACTAATAATAAAGGAAAACTCAAACATGTGTTAAATGAATGACATTTAAACTGTTGCTTTTGAACTTCTTTTACCTTTTAATCTTCCTTAACTTTTACCTTTTGTTCAACTGAGATTATCAACAGAAAATGTTCGTTATCTGCTCGTGCACTGAAGAGAGAGGCAGATTAAATGAGGCTAAAACAATAGCTGCAACTTCAAAATTAGGCGAATCTAGCGCTGAAATCATTTATATGATTCTAATGAAGGTGTATGGAGTTTAAAAACACTTCTAAAGCACTTCTTCTGTTACCACTTAATGACATCACAAGGTGGAACAGAGTGTTTTCTGTTTGAGAGACGAACTCAGCCTAAATATGCAGAGTTTGTGTGTTAAATGTGTGAATGAATGAAACAAAACTCCAGGTGTGTTTGTGATGAGAAAACATTAAAACATATGTAACAGTCCCTAATATTTATGCATTTGATTTAGTTTTTGTTCTTTATATTTTACCTTTACGCCATTTAGTGGAACAAACTATTACAAATAAAGTTCCGCCCAACCCTAATTAGTTTGCCACTCAGCCATCAGCGCTCTGCTACAGCCATGTTTTGAATATCTCCGGTAAGATTATAAGAAATTAAATGTAATACCAATGAAAATATAAACATTTGTTCATTGTTATTTATTTAGTACATGAGGAAAGAAATTTAAGGCCCTAAATGAGCAATTAGCCCCTCGTGGATGTCAGCTCACGAGGTTTGTGTACTTTTATTTTCGTGTAATTTAAGTTTTCACGTATTGTAAAGTACAAAATTAATCTTAATATCTCTTTTATTGTATTTTTGTAACCAGTTCTCATGGGTTGTGAAGACAAAAAATACCTCATGCTCATGTAAATTCCTTGAGGGTGCTACAACATAGATAAAAATAGTGTAATATAGGCCCTTTAAACTCAATACTGGTCTAATATTGCAAAATCACTATCAGTATATGTGAATGGTTGCCATGGCTACAGTGCGCACATCTCTGGCCCAAACGCTGGACAGAGACTGGCACAGACTGAGACAGGAGGCCACCCATGTTCCCCTGGACACACACGGGCGCGAGGAGGAGCTCGGACACACACCATTCATTTACAGCGAAAGTTTGAGACTGGTTTAAATTTGAGAGTCGTAATTTTTCTTTTCCATTCAGAAGTCCATGAGGATTTTGTAACGGGCACATTCATTTTTACTATCAAAGCTGCATTGTGTAACTTTTCTGGTGGAGGGTCTGTCACATGCTTTTCTCCGTGGAGATGTTATTGCTTTGTCTTAAACGTCTCTATCTTCATGGAGACCAAACCAGACCAAGTTACAGGTCAGATCTGTGGAGAGGCGACCCCGCTCACAGTCAGAATGTCTGTTTTTCTAGGTATTTTTGAGCTATAAAACCACCTGTAATTGAATAAATGTAAAGTAGAGCTGTTTAATGTCATAATGTGGAATATTCCAGGCAGAGCAATGACATCTCCATAGAAACAAGCAGGTGATGGGCCTCCAACCAAAAAGTTACACAGTGCACCTTTAAAACAAACCTATTATGCTAAATAGACTTCTTAGAGCTTTCTTAGAGTTTACCCTCACTATTTTTTCACCTGAAGTTGTATTTGGAGTGATTTGTCTTTGTTCAACAGTTTTATTTTCTTAACCGGTGATACGTGTCGGATTTGACAGTGTCACGTTGTTATTTTGGTAAAAATAAAAACAACAGCTATTCCATGGGAGTTAACAGCTCTTTGTTGCAGCATTGGGCGCCACCGTTTTCAGTCAAAAAGGTTTTAAGATGGTCTGAAAACTCAAGAAAAAATATCAAATGGATTTAAACAACACATTTTCAGGAGCCTGTGATCAAAATGAGCGTTCATAGTCCTGTTTTGGAGTTTGATTTTAATGTTTTTTGTTGTTTTTTTAACAGCACAAATCCTCTCACCTGTTGTAGTTCCAGCAAAGTCTGTTCTTTTCTGGTCAGATTGTGTTAAAACAAAGCTCATATTAAAGTCTAACAAGCCACAGATAGAGCAGTGCTTCCAGTGAACGCTGATGACATCGGCGGAAAAGCATCATTAAATACAAAGATAAGTAAATAAGCTTAATGCCGAACGGTGGAATATTCCAGACGAAGCAATAACATCGTGGAGACAAACAGCCCCTCCACAGACAGTTTGAATAGACCGTTCTTTATGAGATGGGAGTCGGTGAGCCAGACTTACTGTAAATGTGAGTATGAAACAGTGTGAAGATAAGACGTGAACAGTTTGACCTAGGAGAGAATGTGACCGCAGACAGACACAGCGCCTCCTCATGGCCTTGTGTGGTCGGCCCTGGACACAAAACACTGCCAGGAATTCAACAACAACAACGCAGGAAAGAGTTTGGTTTTATCTCAGTGCTCAATAGTATAAGACAAATCTGTAATATATGACACCACCTTCTTAGTTCTAATATTTAGGAAAGCTGCAAGAAATGGTAAAAAACAAAGACTCCAGTTATCAAAGTAACATTATTTTCTCTGCAAACAACATTCTGAATATCCCTATACTCTATGATATATAATCCTTACGTATAAAAGCTTCCAACCCTGTAGTTTTGACCTTTACAGTCAGGGATTCATGTTCATTCAAGTTCATATTTCAGTCTTCTCTCAAATTTGAATGCTCCTGGAGATGTTTCAAACGTGAGCTGTGAACAGAATCCTAATATTGTTATATATTAACGCATGAAATTACAAATCAAGATCAAAAATGTTGCAAAACTCCCCTATATTTAGTTCATCTGTTGCTAAATTCTAAAGATTGCTATGTTGAAATGTATTTTTTGCCCTTCTTTATTTACATGTTGCAATAAAAAGTGCACCTTAGTTACTGTTTGTTATGTCTCCACAGTGAGGAAGGAGCTGAGCCTGCAGTGAACAGCCACGACTCTGCGGTGGTCAAAACTATGGTCAAGGGTCCAGCTCCAGGTGAGTGTGTGAGCGCTCTATACACTGTCTGTGTCACTAAGGACTGTACTTCTATTTTAGTAAAGGTTCAGTCTGTTTTGAACTTAACCTTCTTGGGTTCTTTTTTAAGACAATACAGTTACGTGTATTTACCTTGTTGACATGTTTCTGCTGCATCTTCAGAACTGTCACCGGTGTTGGTGGTGACGTGTCGTATATCAGCTGTTGTTACTTCCTGTGGGCGTGGTCAGCTGTTGTTACTTCATGTAGGCGTGGTCAGCTGTTGTTACTTCATGTAGGCGTGGTCAGCTGTTGTTACTTCCTGTAGGCGTGGTCAGCTGTTGTTACTTCATGTAGGCGTGGTCAGCTGTTGTTACTTCATGTAGGCGTGGTCAGCTGTTGTTACTTCATGTAGGTGTGGTCAGTTGTTGTTACTTCCTGTAGGCGTGGTCAGCCTGATGGACCTGGCAGGTCGCTCAGACTGACCACGCCTCCCGTTGCCCGGTGCTCTCTGGAGGAGGGTGTTCCAGGTGTGTGAAAGGAGGAACGCTCCGTCATCTCGGTTAATTCTGTCCGTGCCTCGTTTCCTGATTTCACTGTCCTCCCTGATCCAGCGTTTGAACTTGTTTTCTGATCCAGTGACCCGTGCCCCGTCCCAATCCATAATGTGGTTATTTCTTTTACACTGGTCTGATATGGCAGATTTTAGGTTTTCCTGCAATGCTTTGTCTTTTTGTCTTCTGGTAAGTCACCCTGATGTTTCCTTTTCACATTCCTTTTGGTGTTCCTTTTTTGAACGTGAAAAGCTCGACCTGTTTTGAACTTAGATTTAGAGATTCTTTTTATCAGGAGACTGGAGCATTTGTTTACCTGCTTTACATGTTTCGGCTCCCTCCTGTATCCGCCTCAGAAGCGTCACATGATGGCGTAGTGATGTGTCTTGTCGGTTGATTTACTTGTTTTTTTCAGAGAGTAGAGGAAGCTTACGCCCCCTACTGTCCGACACCTTCTCCAGGACTGCATCCCATGTTCGACCAACAGACAAACGAGCAATAAAAGAACTGTCAGAGCAGGAAATACATATACGACTGCTGCAAGAGATAAAAGCACATGATGGACTGGAACAATGCCAGGCTCATACCACCGCTGGGTCAGAGATCTGCAAACCAGGTCCAAGGAGCATAAACCGAGACGAGGGCGCATACACCTTTATCACAAACATGCAATCTACATTTAAACTGTTAATAAGTTTATAAATTGTTTTACCAGTAGGTGTTGGACGGCTGTAAATGAGGAGATTGTTATTTTACGAAGGAGGACATAGCAGCTTTTGTCACTTCAAATTCATATGAAAGAAACAAAACACAACTTTGTTTATGATAAACCATTTTTAACATGGTTAAAAAGTTCATTTAAAATACTATTCAACTTCTCGTATGCATTTTGAATCACGCTATAACACTGTATAAATGCTGCGTAGTCATTTTCTCGAATGTGATGGTGTCGTACTCCCAGATGGCGACTCAAGAACCAGTTTTCCCCATTGTTTACATTGTACTTTGAAAAGAAATATGTAAAAGGTAAATTCCCAAATGTTGAACCTCACTTCAATCAGTGACTAGAACCATCACTTCTTCATAACAACAAAAACTTTTTTTTTGTTGCATCTGAACAACATTCACATTAGCTGCCCCCATCAGTATTAAATATGATTGGCCTGTCCAGCTTATTCTGGAAGTTGCCGTGGGCGCCGCCATCATCATTCGGGTTGTTTTATTTTGTACGGGGCTGCCGATCTTGACAATAAATAAGTTCAGTATGGACCACAAAGCCGTTTTAAAGCCCCCCAGAGAATTGGTGCACATGAAAACTGAACATTTTACACAAATGAACCGACTTTATGTCATGTTTAAGATGCAAAACGTTTCCTAAATTCTCCATTGACATGAATGGGATCCCCGTTTAACCAGAAGTGCCACCACAAAAAGTGCGGTCAAGGAGCGTTTTGAGACAAAAGTGGGCGGGCCGAATAAGTATGAGATCAGTAAGTTGTTGTAGATCAAGACTGCGGTTTACAATGAACAAAATGATGATCTACTTGTAATAGTTTATTTGTAAATACCAGAAAAAAGCACACTATCTCTTCTTTAACATGTGCTCTTTAACTGCAGTTTAATCCTAGTGTAACCATTGGAGTGTATAGACCCATGTGGGATATGTTTAGTTTTGGATTACACGGGCACATCCACAGATCTTGCATAACGCCGCTGAGTGAACAGAGCCTGTGTTTGACTGAGACTGCCGCCGTGTACCTCAATGTTTTCACTAAATTAACTGGCAATATAATCACGCCGCGGAGCCCCTACTGTTTTCTTAGCATAAGTTATGGCGTTCAGAATGTCAGCTAACCCGCAGAGACGCTAAAAATAACTAGCTTATTTAGAACGCAAACTCGAGCTACTTTTATGACCGATTAATAAACGTATACCTCCGCCTGTACGAGAAGGTCCAGAGGTGTAAAAGTGATTTATAGGAGCTGAGGCTGGTGTTTTTGCAGGGAGTTACTGAGTTAGTGTCCGTGTGTTGTTGGTAAAGCGGAACTATTCTCCAAAAGCGACTTTTTAAAGCTTTTAAAGGTGTATTCTGTAACTTTTCTGGTGGAGAGTCCGTCAAATGCTTTTCTCCATGGAGATGTTATTGCTTTGTCTGGAATGTTTCGCTGTATGGCATTAAACCTTTCTATCTTTATGGAGACCAAACCAGACCAAGTTACAGGTCAGATCTGTGGAGAGGCGACCCCGCTCACAGTCAGAATGTCTGTTTTTCTAGGAATTTTTGAGACACATTTAATAAGTGTAAGGTAGAGCTGTTTAATGTCATACTGAGGAACATTCCAGGCAGAAGTAATGACATATCCATAGAAACAAGCAGGTGACGGACGCACAACCAAAAAGTTACATATTGCAGCTTTAACCATGTTATAGTATACTCTCAAAGTTATATTTAGAGTGATTTGTACATGTTTGAGTAATCTTTATTCTCCTTTATTCAAGACGTATCTGCTCCTACCTACTCCCTCACTTCTTTTTTTAATTTTATTTTCTTAATCTGTGATACACGTAAGATTTGGCAGCGTCACGTAGTCATTTTGGTACAAATGAAAAAAAAAACTGCTACTTACTATAGTGTGATCTGCAGCTATCCATCGGACTGTGACGTTTACGGCGGCGCCAGCTCCCACTAGGCACCACAGATTTCTAACGTGGACTTGTTTCTTTTATTAAGTCGTTTTAGATGAATATTGTGATTTAAAACGTCCAAATGATGAAATAATAATCTACAGATGTCATAGATTATAGCTATAGAGCAGACACAAGCACATTAGGTCTGCTTTAAATATGTGAATTTGCTGTAGATTCTTGTTTTAAAGGCCCTGTGCCTGATTTTTCCATTGTATTTTGGTAAAACTTGTCTAAAAATGTCCTTTATGTACTGTCAACATCTAATTAGAAGTGCTTATGAGGTCGTGGTGAATAATTTGGATGCTCTGAATGCATAAGGGAAGTGAGGAGTAACTCTGGACCACTGCAAACTGTTTAAAATGAACCAGTTCTGTTTTTGACGTGTTTAAGGCAGTAAAAATGAGGTACAGCACCTTTAAGCTGAGAGCCCATTAAAGGTTCGTGCTCTGGCGCCGTCCCCTCCTCACACACACACACACACACACACAGACACACAAACACACAAACCCACACACAGAAAGATAATATTGACCAAAGCGAGAGGAGGAGAGCTCAGCCTCAGAGCCAGAGCACTGCAGAGTGTGAATGTGACAGTCCTCTCTGTGCACGCTGTAGGTGGGATACATGTTATTAAGAGTTTAGGAGATGAATACATGAAACACAGATACGTTTAATATCATACTGGGGAACATTCTAGTAAGCGGTTTGATCTGCATAGTGAGAAGAAGGTGTTGGACCCCCCACACTAGAAAAGTGTGCATCTTTAAAGAACATATATTATGCAAAAAACAAAACAAACAAACAAAAAACAACATGTACCTGAAATTGTCTTTTGCCTCATTCACGCTTGTTTCATTCATCCATTAATCCAAAGTCGTCTTCTCCAGGCACTCTGGTTTCCCCATCAACCCCAAACATGCACCACAGGTCAGATCTAATCTTCTAATGTCGTCCTGACCAAGACTCAAGACTAGCTCAAGATCTGGAGACGCCTATTGCTCCTAAAGAGAAACCAGTACAGTGCACCTTAACCTTAACCTTAACCTTAACCTTAACCTTAACCTGTGGCTGCCTGTTTAGTTACGTCACAGATAAAACTTTGGACTTCTCTGGTGCAGTTTGTGTATGTATGTATGTATTATTATTATTATTATTATTATTATTATTATTATATTAAACAAATTATAATACACAAATTAAGAGGCAATTCATAAAAGGAAAAAAGAAAGAATACAATGACATCTAGATGAAGAAAACCAGGCCATTTTCTCAGTTTTTGTGTTCAGATTTTGTCAGAGTTACATCGCCAACAGAGCCCAAAGGAAATCGTCATCCGCATGTTTCCAAACGTCTGCCGGTTTGTGACGTAAGCGTGAATAGAGCCATTAGCATGGAGTTGAAGTTTATCAAATATATTTTGCAGACATTTTAATTTTGAAAATGTGAAACACTGATCCCAAGGGCACAGAAAAGAATAAATAAATAAAATAAAAATAAATTTAATGTTTGATTGTAAATTTTAGCAACACATGTATAAAAACATACATGCAAAACACTTTGTAATTCTATTTATAATTTCAAAATCAAATCCTCCAAATTTAGCATCCTTTAATGTCTCACTAGACATTCCTTGGATATTCTTCACTGAAAAAGCTGTTTGTTTAGGGTTAGCGTCTGTTAGCATGTGTTAGCACCATTAGCATGTATTAGCACCATTAGCGTGTGTTAGCACCATTAGCATGTGTTAGCGGTGGTACTGTCCCGGTGGTCCTGGTCTTCCTTCACCTGGGGACGTGTTCAGACCTGTGAGGCGTTCAGGGACATGGCGGAGACAGGAGCACTGAAAGGATGTTGTGACAGGAGCAGTCAGTCACAGCCATGATCCTGCCGGTCTATAGAGAGAGGTCAAAGGTCACATAACTCGCACACCTGGAGTTATGTGACCTCACACACGCTTCAGGACGCCATAGAAACCAACGCCTCGCCGCTATTTTAAACAAGACACACTTTAACGGACACGTACCAAACATTTTTTCCATTAGTAACGTTTTTTCAGCAACTTGTACATTAAAAAAGGTGGTGTCTGTGTTGTACGTTTGTCAATTTATTGTCAAGGTTAAGTTACACTTTATTGTCCCTGTAGGAAAATGCATCCTCTGCGTTTGACCCGTCCTTCAGTGTCTCTGGGTTGAACCTGTCAGGAGCAGTGGGAACATCTTATGTCAGCTAATGGAAAGATGGCTAAAAACAGTGGTGGAAGATAAAGTACAAAAGTCAAAGTACAATACTTACAAATTTTAGGTACCTGTACTTTACTTAAGTCAATTTTACAGTGGAGACTTTTTACTTTTACTTAACTTTTACTACATTTGAGTGCAGGTATCTGTACTTTCTACTCCACTACAATTTAGATCTGGATTAAAAAGTACTTTTCTTTATGGTTTGAGTCCTGCTGAAAAGGCTCAGACTTTGAGTAAACGTCCCTACTTTGAGCAAACCGAAGAGATCAACTGAATGCACTGTAAGCACATTTTTAAACAGATACTTTAATACTTTTTTCATGTAAAACTTTGACTTTTACTTGAGTAAATTTTTGGCCCTGTATCTGTACTTTTACTTAAGTAACAAAATGAAGTACTTCATCCACCGCTGGCTAAAAATAACTAGCTTATTTAGAACGCAAACTCAACCTACTTTTATGGCCGATTAATAATACTTAAAAACCTTAAAAATCAGGAGCGTTGGGCTCGGCGGGTAAAGGCTTCAGTTTACCCAAGGCCCGGCGCAGGAGGGGCCCTCACAGATTTTGTAATGTGCATTTGTCATTAGACGTGTAATGAGGGCCCACCGAGATGATTTGTACCCCGGGTTCTAAACTTGGCGCTACACCCCTGCCACCTCCACGAAAAGATGGTGTAAAAGTGATTTATAGGAGCAAGGGACTGGTGTTTTTTTTGCAGGTCTTGTTAAAGAAGTGATTTGCTGTTTTCAAGGCTGTGTACCTGGTTTTCCCTTCCCTTCCCTTGCAAAATCTGTCTGTTGAGGTCAAAATAAGTCTGCGTCCCATCACTCTGTCTTACCCCTTCCCCTTTATCTACGTCTTTCTCTTGCCTTCGATACCGAGCTGTGAGGGCTCGGGGTACAAATGTTCCCCTAAGAAATGGGACTCCACTCGATTACCGTTTGCTTCTGTTAAGCAAATTGACTTCACACTTTCACCTAAAAAGTGCCACGTCAAGGATTATCGGGTACCTCAGCTCGATAAAAAACGAGCTTGTTTATGCATGAAAGTTCGATGAAAACGATAACGTCGGCTAAACAGACATTACTACAATTAAAACCTCAACAACAGTTCACTAAAAGTAACGCAGAACATAAGCGTCATAATTGTAAACCTGCTAAACTGTTAATTGATATTTACAACTGCTGAAAATACTTACGTTTATGAGACTCCTTGGCTGGTCGATGTGACGCTCCATCCTGATCCCAACACCTGCCTGAGCTTGTAGGCCGACCCCTTCGTTTCAAGTCTGGTCGAGAGTTTACTTCGTTTCAAGGGGTATGTAGCCCTAGGTCGTGGCCCTAGCCCGTGATCAAAATTAGAATCGAGACGCCCCTTGCCCTCACATGAACGCGCAAAACCAAGAGGTAGGGGTAAGACGAAGGGGTAAGACAGAGGAATGGGACGCAGCCTTAGTCTGCTGCGTGCCATCTGTATTGAATTAGAATCCATTATATCGTCTGATAATCTTGCAATGAAGTTGTTGTTAGCTTTTTTTCTATGAAAGTTGTGAAAAGCACTTATAAACGCACCGTGGTGAATAATTAAGATGCTTAGAATGTATAAGGTAAGTGAGGAATAACTTTGAATCACTGCAAACTGTTACTAAACTAGACGTACACTTAAATAAACTTCCAAGTTACTTCCACTTGTTTTGTGTAGAGAAACGTTATTGAAATCTGTTCCTCTTCTTTGTTCCCATAGGTCATGGAGCTCAGATGGGTTTGGTGACTCCCTCTTTTGGCATGAAGGGGAACAGCGGAGCAACCAAAGGCCCTGTCCCCAGCAGACCCATCCCTCAGCCCCACCCGAAGGACCAGGACACGCTGGTGCAGATGGCAGAGCACTACCCCGCGGGCACCCGGACGCCAATGTGTGCCCACTGCAGTATGGTCATCAGGTCAGGACCACAGTGTCTTTAATGAACTTTACATCCAACTCACCTCATGTTCAGTCCTTTTTGTGATCCTTTGGTGGGTTCAAATTGACAGGTGACCAATGAGCTCCTTCGTTTCACACACGTCACTGAAATAAACAAATCTGATTGGACGATCATGTTTGGTTCTGGCTAGAGACACGGTGGAGGGCCAGACTGAGGTCCATGTGTTTAAAAAATACACATATAGATATAAATCTGGAGTATACGGCATGTTTACTCAGTGCGTGTGTTGCTATCTCCTCATATCTTTGAGTTTTATATAGTCCTGTTACCACGGCGATAGGCGTGTAAGTGTCGCTCATGTGATCCTGTGCTCCAGTTTTGAACATGCGTGTAACTGCGGCGTCTCTGTGTGATGTGAGCTTTAGACACACTTCACAGCAGTCTGCACACACACACGAACACACACACATATGAACAAACACACACACACAAACACACACAGCACTGGACTGTCCCTGCCTGAGCTATTTCAGGTTTTATTCAAATATTTTGTGGTAATAAGTTGTGGTAAATATTTTTTGTAGTTTTGCATCAGATGAGTGTCAGTTTCTTAAAAAAAAATCTATCCCGGAAGCCAGCAGACTTGTTACTTTCATTTCAGATGAATATTGTGATTTAAACTCTGTCCCCCTGTTGTGTTGCAGAGGGCCCTTCCTGGTGGCCATGGGGCGCTCGTGGCATAAAGAAGAGTTTAATTGCGCCCACTGCAGGTCATCTCTGGCGGACATCGGCTTTGTGGAGGAGCAGGGCTGTGTGTACTGTGAGCACTGCTACGAGGAGTTCTTCGCCCCCACCTGCAGCCGCTGCAAAGCCAAGATCATGGGGGTAAGAGACACAGACACAATGGTTTTCAATGGATCTGACAGCTATCTGGAGGCACATCTTTGTCTGGGCACAGGGTCTGGTCTGTAAAAGGTCCAGTATTACTCAAAATGTGAGCTGTAAGTCATGTTATAATGGTACCTCCTCAAAAACATACCCAGATTTGTGTTTTGTTTCATTCCACACGTTTGAGTAATTCTTTATTATTAGTCTGTACAGCTTCTTTTACCTTTAGTTCAGTAGAGATTTGCAATTCCAGGGCTGAAATTATCAAAATGATCCTGGTGAAGGTGTATAGAGTTTAAAAACACAGTGGAGCACTTCCTGTATCACCACATGACGTCACAAGGTGTCTGTTTGAGAGAAGAACTCAGCCTAAATATGCAGTTTGTGTCTTAAACGTGTGTGAAAGAAACAAAACACAACTCCAGGTGTGTTTGTGATGAGGAAACATTAGAACACAGATCAGAAAATAACGTAATCTGGGCCCTTTAAACATGTTTATTGTACAAAAAATCAAAATCACACACAAATTCAAAAAGTGCAGCCCGACCTTCCCTAATGTGATGTCACTGCACAGTATCAATACCTTATTTGCAGTGTAAAATCATTATATCAAGCCCTGGTAAAAAAAAAAAAAAAAAAGCCTGATTAATGCACCAGATCAGATCCGTAACCTCCCCCTCTTCCACCCACAGAGCGGCCTCATTCACAGTTCACAGGAATACTTCTCACTTCACGTCTGTCTGCTGCTGGAGGTCCCATGACAGGGCTTACGCTGGGCAGCTTTTCCCAGCTTTGGTGCCTGCTCTGGGGCCAGGGATCAGGGGAGGGCCCGGTCAGCACGGAGGGGGCGTGAAAACAGCCTGTAAGACGCTGTAAGCTGCTTGAAGATGTGTGAGAAATGGAAGAGTGGGGCCAACGGGTCAGAGCATGTGAGCGGCTAACGGCCACAGCGCTAACACTGTGGTCTGATTGACACACCAGAGCTCAAGGGTCATTCTGGAGATTACTGCGAGTCCGTACTTCAGCTAGCAGTTTTACACATATCTAGTATATTTTAAGATCTAGAGTTGGGCCCTGGGTACGGCACTGTGGAACCCTGAGGTTGCCCCAAATGGTATTGAAGGATGGGTCAAATGCAGAAGACAAATTAACCTTATAGACTTTTAAGAGTTTTTAATTCTGTTTTAAGTGTATTCTCTGATTCATGTTTGAGAACGCTCTGGTTTCCATGAACTTTATCCATCTATAGTTGGACTTTCAGCCTGGTCCAGTGATGAAGAAATCAGCCCTGCAGATTTCAATGTGGAAGTCAGTGTTTCTTTTATTAAAAACATGCACAATAATCCTCCAGGTGGTCTTCAAACCTAGATCTAGATCTGGAGATGGGTCCCGCCACACTGCATAAAGATTGCTCATTAAAGAATGGGTCAAATGCCAAGGTTGATTTTCTTTTAAAGAGGGGCATTATAGTTTTTTGTTCATGTTATAATGTTATCCCCTCATCCAAAACATGTCTCAAGAGGTTTTAGTCGGTTTTGGTCATAGATGCATATTTGATTAATTTAGCGATCTCTTTCTGGCCCTATTCAATCTCTCCTTTTGGTTAGCTGTAAGATTCTGTACAAAGCTCCGCCCACAAGCGTACGTCGCCCAAGCTCCCACACGACAATTCTCCATAAATAGACAAAAACATGATATAAAACTGTACACAACAACTTGACAAACCTGATGCAACGTGCGGTAGTTTCATTAATGGGATAGTGTCCTGAAGGGGGAATGATTTAGCACAGAGAGCGAAGGGAGGGGAGCATCAAAAACGACAGTGATAATACATTGTTTTTGGTGAATGGCATTTTCAAAAGATTAGGAGAAACATGGTGAGCTCAGTATGTTACGTGTTAGCGGTTAATACCCCACAGAAGTAAAAGACCCTCTCTTTAAAGTTTCCCGTACAAATCCTAAGAAATGAACTGACGCCGTGTTGTGTCGTTGTTTCCAGGAAGTGATCAACGCTCTGAAGCAGACGTGGCACGTGTACTGCTTCCTGTGCGCGTGCTGTCAGCAGCCAATCAGAAACAACTGCTTCCACATGGAGGACGGGGAGCCTTACTGCGAAACAGGTCAGCGCTGGATCTCATACTGATACTTTGGAGCTGACGTCATCAACGTTCCCTAACTGGAAGCACTACTCTGTTAGAAGATTACTAGATTACTCAAGTTAGACTTTAATTTGAGCCTCATTTGAACACAATCTGAACAGGTGAGATGATTTGTGCTGTTAAACAAGTCTGTGAGATCAAATTACTGTCAGTTACACGCTGCTGTTCCGACATGCCGCTACTTAGACATTGACGTCTAATTGTCGGCGTAGAGGCATAAACATTATACTTCAAGCATCCCAGTACTTCGACATTTTTTTTTTTTTCATTGTTGGAGTAGCGACACTTCACTATTTTTCAAACATTCCACTTTTCCAACATGAATAATATTAATGTGATAGCCTATTATACTTTCTGCTCCCGCATATCATAAGAAAATACTTTGGCCACATAGAATATCAGACAGTGGGAAAATATTCTAACTGATCACCGTGAGAAACAGTCACGCATTTTAAAAAAAGAGCATAGACCAGCCTTCGGGAGAAAAACGGAGGCTGCGAGGGAGCGAGAGACGTGCCTGGGTAGACTATCGCAACTCTCAGAAAAAAAAAAAGACCTGTCGGAATAGCGATACTAAAAAGTGTTGTAAAACCGGCACGTCTAAATAGAGGCATGTCGAAATACCAGCAAGTCTAAATAGAGACAGTCACTCTCACCTTTTTGTTTAAAATCAAACTCCTAAACAGGACCATGAACGCTCGTATTGATCACAGGCTCCTTAAAATGTGCTGTTTAAATCCATTTGGTATTTTTTCTTCAGTTTTAAGCGCATTGTGTCACCATGGTAACTGCTGAACATTCCGCCAGTACAGACGCATGTTGAACTCCCCCAGCGTGACGTCACTTCAGAGTATCAAAACTGTCACATGCTTTTGGTATCATGGGTTTTTTCAGTATCTCTTGTGTTTTCAGACTTCTACAGTTTGTTTGGGACCGGTTGCCATGGCTGCGAGTTCCCCATCGAGGCGGGCGACCGGTTCCTGGAGGCTCTGGGCTACACCTGGCACGACACCTGCTTCGTCTGCGCGGTGAGAAACAGCACGCGTCCAATATAAATTTGTAGGCGTTAGCTTAATGGCTAATTATGGGTTCCTGGTTTTGTCTGGTCAGGCTCTCATCCCTGTGCTGATTATTAACAGATTTATGGAGTTGGAGTTGCATTTAAACAGCAAACTCATCTTTCTGATCATGGTCCCTCTGATTACTCACTTCAGATTTTGTCATTTGATAATCTCAGGGTTCCCACACATCCTGGAAATCCTTGAAAACATCGGAAAGCAGAAAAAGGGTCAAATGTCCTGGAAAATATGTACACATTGTCCTTGAAAATTTCATTCCTCCACCTTTGTTTTGCTGTATTATTGGATAAATAATAGAGTTACTGCCGTGACAGTAAAAACAAGCTTCTAAAACTGTCTAAAATGCACCTGTTACAGACTGATCTTGCCGTAATTACTGAACTACTGACTGAAGCTGGTGTTGTGCTGTTGTGTTCCAGGTGTGCTGCGTGTCTCTGGAGGGACAAAAGTTCTTCTCTAAAAAAGACAAACCTCTGTGTAAGAAGCACGCGCACACATTCAAGATCTGAGTCTTCTCCCCCTCCGCACCTTTAACGGTCCACTTTCACTTTCACTTTGACTGGAGCGGCATCAGGGCTAATCTGATGCTGTTTGTGGTCGGATTATTTGCCTTGTTCACAGGTTTCAGCTTCCTGTTTTTAGCGATATTTTCAGGGCTTTTCACCATTCAAAAGAGCGTATTTACTTTCTAATTGTTAACTGCTATGGCGACGGTCCTAATTTTTCATCAGTCTGAAACCCATGCACAGCTAAAGCACATTGTTCGTATTTTATTCGATTTACTGAGAGTTCACACTTCGCTGTGATTGGTTAAATCCACCTGTCACTCACTCAAAGCATGATAAAGGCTGACCAATGGAGCCCAACAGTCCCGCCCACTTCGAGGCCTGCTGTGGTTCAGGAAGTACATTTCCCATTCAGTTTTCCCATAGATTTCGAAAAATTTAACGTTTACAGCAGACCTATTACGCAAAATCAACTTTTTAGAGCTTTAAACCAGATTATAGTTGTTTCTGCTTCTCATTTCAATTTTATTTTCTTAATCGGTGATACTCGCAGGATTCGACCGCGTCACATAGTCATTTTAGTAGAAATTAAAAAACATGTCAGCTCCCATTGGACACCACAGTTTTCTAACATCGAAATCAGCAAATTTGTTTGTTTTATTAAGTTATTTTAGATGAATATTGTGATTTAAAATGTTCAGAGTATAACAGAACGATCCACTGGTGTCACAGATTCTAACTATAAAGCAGACACAAGCACAGTATGTGTTCTTTGAAGGCACAACGGGAACTGTTTTAGTCCAAATTCATTTAAAATTTGGGAAAACTTTTTAATAAGTGCTTTAATGAGGTTTCAAGAATATATTTTTAAGACATGTAGTCATTAGTTACCTCATATCTGATTATCCCAGAGCAAGCTTTTAAACTTTTAATATTATTATTTTTTATATTTTATTTTTTCAGAAAGTCTATGGGGAAAATGAATGGGATTTTAATGGGAAAGTGTCTGTTTGAGCTGCATTAAACAGAAACGCACACAACAGATTTATATTATATACATTTTACCGCCCCCAAAGTTTTAATATTTAATCACTGATTCTTAGAGGTTTGGTGCACTTACATTTGGATTTGATGAGTTTGTTTGTTTTATAAAGGGAAAGTATTTCACGTTCTTATATTTATGAATAGTTTTTTTTTTATTATTATTATTATACTGAAAACCTTTGACTGTTTCGTTGCTTTAAAGACTATAGCCATTTGATACTTTGCAACTGATGTCGTCAATATTCCATGGGGATCTGATGCTAACTGTAAGCACTGCTCTGTCTGAAGCGCTGTTGCTCGAGTTAGACTTTAATCTGGTTTTTATTTTAATATAATTGCCATGTTTACATGAGAGCTTTAATTCTGAATAAAAATAATTAAATTCTGAATAAAAATCAATTCTGCTTTAAAAGACCATGTGCACACTTAATTCCTAATGAAAATGATTATTCGGAATTAAACTTAATTCCGAAGTAAGTGGGTGGTTTATTCCGATTTTAAAGTAATAAAATAATTTTTAATTTATTCCTCAATCATGTAAAGGTTTATTCTTCTTAAAAATAATTCCGGTCGTTCAGCGCATGCTCGTTGGGTCACCCTTCTGATGTGATCCGGATGATCCAGCTCCATCGGTCTTCGCTTTGGACTTTTCATCCACTGATCTTTGGATTTGTGAGCGGGATGCGGGAGTGGGCTGAGGCAGAGCAGCCGTTGACTCAGTTTGTCTTCTTCCTCCTTCTCCGACGCTCTTCCCTCCTCCTCAGCTGACAGACGTAAAGCGTGAGGATAGAATTCTCGAGCTGCTGCTTAATTATCATCGGAACGACTGCGAATAAAGTTTATATCATGTTTGCGTCTGTGGCCTAACGACAAACAGAGACGACAAAAAAGCCGGTAGCAGCTGATTGTGACGGTAACTGCTGGATATTCAGTCATAAACATACACGTAGAACACCCCCGGCACGATGTCACTGCAAAGTATCAATTTTGTGCTAGCTTTGTAGTTTTTTAAAACACAAGAATCCTGCCACACCTGAAGATTCCACAGAATGAACTGCGTTAAGTTGAAATGAATGTAAATGTAATATATGCATACAAACAGTCCCTTTGTACTTTGGGTTATTTAGAATTGTCTTAATATGTTTTTGTTCATTTCTATTTCCAATTTCTGGTAAAACTTCAGTTATGTTTATGTGAAAATGTCCTGTCTACTTCGAGAGGTACTTTAAAGAGGGGGTATTTTACTTCTATGGGATATCAACTGCAAACATATACCATATTTCGATCACCGTGTTACATTTTATTGTTTTGAAAATGCTATATTCCCTGAAAAAATCTTTAATTAGTTTCAGTTTTGTGTTTTGCTATTCAGAGCCGCCTCCTCCTCCCTTCAGAGCGCTGTCACAACACAATCGGCGTGCGTCCTGCTAATGAAACTACCGCACATCACATCAGGTTTGTGAAGTCGTAGTGCACAGTTTTGTATCACGTTTTTGTATATTTATAGAGAATTGTCGCGTGGGAGCATAGGTGACGTACAGGCTTGTCTATTAAACTTCTTCAGGCGTGTTTTTTTAACTTTATAAAACAGCAGAAAGCTCCATAAAGTCAATTTTGCCTAATACCCCCGTCTTTAAAAACAGAATACTGAAAAGCACTGGTGTCTTATTTGGTTATAATACTGGTGTAGGAATGTTATTTTTCACTTTTTATTTTCTGAATCTTCTCATCACAATTTTAAGAACCTCATTTTGGATCCATTTGAGTGTTCAGAAATGACTTTATATGTTTCTATCATGTTTTGTACCAGTTTGAGAGAAAAGTCCATTGTACCATAAAGTTATTAAAAGTGAAATACAAAATGTTTATTTCGGTTTAATCGTTCAGCGTGAGTCTGATGTGGTTTGGTTTGAGTCACTTTTCCATCACAAACTTCCTGTTTCCTGTTTCGCTAATTTATAGAATCGAGCAGAGAGAGGAGAGAGATGGAGGAGAGAGAGATGGGGACAGAAAGAGAGGCAGAGGAGAGAGATGGAGGAGAGAGAGATGGGGAGAGAAAGAGAGGCAGAGGAGAGAGATGGGGAGAGAAAGATGGAGAGAGAGAGAGGCAGAGGAGAGAGATGGGGAGAGAAAAATGGAGAGCGAAAGAGAAGCAGAGGGCAGAGAGAGAGAGGAAGAGAGAGAGGCAGAGGAGAGAGAGGAGAGAGATGGGGAGAGAAAGAGAGGCAGAGGACACAGAGAGAGGAAGAGAGAGAGGCAGTGGAGAGAGATGGGGAGAGAAAGATGGGGAGAGAGAAAGTGCAGAGGAGAGAGATGAAGAGAGGCAGTAGAGAGAGAGAGAGAGAGGCAGAGGAGGGGAGAGAGGCAGTGGACAGATGAAGAGAGAGGTGTGCAGAGGAGAGAGAGAGGCAGAGGAGTAAAAGACGGGAGGAAGAGGAAGAGAGAGATCTATATAATGAATAACAATTAAGAATGAGTCAGACTGAGTTGTTTGTGTCTGGGTTTGAGGAGTTTCACAATATATTATCAAGCCTTAAAACTGCACTGTGGAACTTTTCTGGTGGAAGGTCTGCTCCCTGTTTGTCTCCATGGAGATGGTACTGCTATGCCTGGAATTTTCCACAGAATGTAACCTGATCTTTTATTCCATTGCATTTTATAGCTATACTTCTTTTTTTTTGTCAACACCTGTAAATGAATGACACATGTGTTTAATGCCATAATGCGGAACATCTTAAGCACTAGCCTTTCCATAGAGACAAGCAGCCAGAGCCCTATCACAGGAAAAGTTACACAGTGAAACTTTATGATGAATGAATGAATTTAAAATAAAAATGACCTGGATGAAGTCATTTTGGAGTTTCCCTTTTGAAGCTGTTTCAAAGTTCAGCTACTTCTCCAAATGAAGGTCACCGGAGCAGACGGCGCAGAGGAGGAGAAGGGAGGGATGAGAGGAGATGGAGGGAGAGGAGAGATGGAGAGAGAGACAGGGAGAGGCAGAGGAGAGAGAGAGATGAGGAGAAAGAGAGGGGCAAAGGAGAGAGAGAAATAGGAGAGAGCGAGAAAGACAGGCAGAGGAGTGAAAGAGATGGAGAGAGAGAGGCAGAGGAGAGAAAGAAATAGGAAAGAGATGGGGCAGCGGAGAGAGACAGGGAGAATTAGAGGGGCAGAGGAGAGAGAGAGAAATAGGAGAGAGAGGCAGAGGAGTGAAAGAGATGGGGAGAGAGAAATAGGAGAGAGAGAGGGAGCAGAAGAGTGAGAGAGGAAGAGAGCGAATAGAGAGAGGCAGAGGAGAATGAGAGGAGAAAGAGTTGGGGGAGAGAGAGGCAGAGGAGAGAGAGAAATAGGAGAGAAAGAGGCAGAGGTATGAAAGAGAGAGGCAGAGGAGAGAGAAACAGGAAAGAGAGAGGGGGCAGAGGAGAGAGACAGGGAGAAAGAGAAGGGCAGAGGAGAGTGAGAGAGGAAGAGAGAGAATAGAGAGGCAGAGGAGAATGAAAGGAGAGAGGGGTAGAGAGAGAGAAACAAAGGAGGGGGGGCAGAGGAGAGACGGGGAGAGAGTGAGTTAGAGAGGAAGAGAGAGGAAAGAGAGAGGCAAAGGAGTGAGAAAGAGAGATGGAGAGAGAGAGAGAGAGAGAGAGAGAGAGAGGTAGAGGAGGGGAAACCTGGAGGAATTCTTGAAACCAAAACAGTGTGAGTCAAAACCAGGTCAAGGCCGTTTCTGCCCCCACAGCCACAGGGGAAACTGTCCACTTTACACACACCGCTCTCACACAACACACTGACACACACTGACACACACTGACACACACCGCTCTCACACAACACACTGACACACACTGACACACACTGACACACACCGCTCTGTCTGTGTGGTCTCTTGTGTTCTTCAAACTCACATTCTCGTAAAAGTAGAAGTTGCTGAAGTTGGGGGATTTTACCTTCAAAAAGAAAAGTTTCAGAATGACTCGAGCTGCTCCTGTAACTTTCTGGAGGTGGAGCATCAGCCACGTGACTCCCGTTTGTTACCATGGAAATGTTCCTTCCTCTGGCTGTAATATTCCACAGTATGGCATAAAACCAGCTATCTCCATGTTCCGAAGTATGGTTTTAACTTTCTATTTCCATGTTTTTTCCATACAATTTTTTAGCATATTTATGAACTATTGTCTTGTATTTGAGTTTTTCCAGTTTAATGCTGAATTGACAGAAATTACCTGTGAATTTTGATGATAATTTTAAGTAGTAACTGTAGTGATCTATAACCGATAAAATGAGGATTAGTGATGAAAAGTGCAGCACTGTGCAGACGCGCGGGTTAAAACCACAAACCCACGCGTGACGTTCAGGACACGCTTCGGGGCGCACGTCTGTCGCACTTCTGTGACCACATTTGCACGACTTGTATTCTGTGATCGTTAAACCGCGGCGACAGCTCCGCACACCGGACTCCAGAGCGCAGACAGCGGGTGGAGAGAACCGGAGGAGAGCCGAGGACCGCCGCGGAGCCAGAGCGCGCACAGACGGAGCGTTTCACCGGGATTCAACCGAGACCACGACGCTGCAGCGGTAAGTGACGCGAGAATACGATGTTTTGGGTGGTGCATTGTGGTCCATTCTGTGTTCAGGTAGTGCACAGTTTTCCTGCTGATGGATCACTGCACGTGGTTTTTAAGAAACGTCACGTGGAGTGTGTGAAAGGCGCAACTTTGTGCACTTTTGTCGAGTTATTTTTCTGTCATTGTGTTTGTGTCAGTGCGTTTGGTTTTCCTGATTTGCTGATTATAAGTGTGAGACCAAACCAGACCGAGTTACAGGTTAGATCTGTGGAGAGGTGACCCCGCTCAGACAAAATGCGTTTTTCTAGGTATTTTTGAGCTATAAAACCACCTGTAACTGAATAAATGTAAAGAAGAGCTGTTTAAAGTCATACTGTGGAACATTCCAGGCAGAGCAATGACATCAGACAGACTCCCAACCAAAAACTAAACCACATAGTGCAGGTTTAACACTTTTTTGTTTGTTTTTTTTACACTGGTGGAGATGAGGTGATGGAGGAGAGATAGAGAGGTGCTCTCACGTTTCACTGTAATATTTAAGGTGTCTTTCATTCATAACATTATTCTCACCGTAGTGTTGTTTTGGCTGTAGCATTTTGATTTTTGCCTATTATTAGATTATATATGAGGCCTATTATGATTTTGTATTTCTTCTCTCTCTCTCTCCCTCTCTTCTCCCCTCCTCCTCTATGCCCCCTCTCTTCCTCTTGTCTTTTCTCTTCTTCCTGTCTCGTCCTCAATCTCCTCTCCCCTCCTCTTCTTCTCTCTTTCTTCCTTTCTACCTCCTCTTTTCTCTCCTCTCCCTTTTCTCTCCTCTCTCTTTCCTTCTGCTCTCACTGTCCTCCCTCTCTCCTCTCTTCTCCCTCCTCCCCTCCCTCTCTCCCCTCCTCTCCTCCTCTTCCCTCCCCTCCCTCTCTCCCCTCCTTTCCCTCCTCCCCTCCTCTTCCTCTCCAGCAGGGCCCTGCTCATTCTCTCCTCATTCTTCCCTGTATCCCAGACTCCTCTTGCTCACAGTTCGCCCGTGGCTAAAACTTTAACCAGATCCATGTGTGAGTGAAGGAGGCAGATCCATGTGCGAGTGAAGGAGGCAGATCCATGTGCGAGTGAAGGAGGCAGATCCATGTGCGAGTGAAGGAGGCAGATCCATGTGCGAGTGAAGGAGGCAGATCCATGTGCGAGTGAAGGAGGCAGATCCATGTGCGAGTGAAGGAGGCAGATCCATGTGCGAGTGAAGGAGGCAGATCCATATGTGGGTGAAGGAGGCAGATCCATGTGTGAGTGAAGGAGGCAGATCCGTGTGCGAGTGAAGGAGGCAGATCCGTGTGTGAGTGAAGGAGGCAGACGAGTTTTGCAGTTTTATATTTTGTGTGATTTTTGTGACTGCTGTGGTTTTGTGACACGGTGGTTTTGTCGTCAGTCGTCGGTGAAATTGAGTTTACCACCACAGCTGCACAAGGAGCAAAGTTTGTCTTATGTGAGTAAACATGTGGCAGAGAGAGGGGGAGTGGAAAGAGAGGAAAAAGAGAGAGAGAAGAGAGCAAAGAGAGAGAAAACAAAGAGAGAGAGAACAGATGAGGGAGAGGAGAGAGAGCGAGAGAGAGGAAAGAGAAAAGAAATAAAGAACAGAAAGGGAGAAAGAAGAGAGAGAGTTAGAAAGAGAGGAAAAGGTCTTGAGCAAATCTATTTGAGCAAAGTTATTTTAAAAATGAGCCTCTCACTTGAGTACAGTTGTGGCTACTCGTCTCACTTTAAAGTCGGGGTCTCCATGTGGCTCAGGAGCTTCCGGTAGCTCCACCCCCTCCCAAGTATCTCACCAGGGGATTTCTGAATTATTGTGGTGAATAACAAATATGTGATCAGTTACCATCTTTAAAGTATCATTTTGATGCCTGACTGTGCACTAACACTGGTTTATGTTTTTGTAAAAGTCGCTCACCAGAGGAAAGCTTGGTGACTCCCACATTAAAGGAACTGTTCTGTGCTCTTCCAGTTTCAGAAAAGTGTTAGAACCAAAATCTGAACCTGTGGTGCCAGAGCCTTGGCCTGAACGTGGAGGACACATCCAGGGTTTTCTCATTCTCAGGGTGGACAGCACATACAGCAGCTGCAGAGGCTGCACTAGCACTGATTCATGATTGGCTGCAGGAGCTGGTGTTTAGGTAGCGACAGAGGAGAGAATGAGAGATGAGAGAGAGGGAGGGAGCAGCGACAGAGGGAAAAGAGAGAGAGAGATAGATGGAGAGAGGAGGAGAGACAGCAGTTTGTCTTATGTGTGTAAACAAGTGTGAGAAATAGAGGAGGGAGAAGAGAAGGAGGAGGAAAACAAGTTACAGAGAGAGAGAGAGAGAGAGTCAACGTGTAATAAGACAAATTAGTCTCAGCTTAAACCCAACGTCCTGTGGTTTAGTGGTTAGTCAATAATCACCAAACAACATTCATTCACCCTCCACAAGCCACAGTCGCCGGGGGGCAGACTGAGGGAAGGGAGACTGCCAATCTACACCAGCTCCCACCACCACAACACACACACACGCACACGCACACACACACGCACACGCACACACACACGCACACGCACACACACACACGCACACGCACACGCACACGCACACACACACACAGTACTGACCAGGACCAGCCCTGCTTCAGAGATCAGTGCGATTTATTTTCAAAACTTTTGCAGAAAAATGCAGAATTTTATGCAGAAAAACGTACACATTTTAAAGGTGCACTGTGTTACTTTTCAGGAGAGGGTCTGCAGCCTGTTTGTCTCCATGGAGATGTTAATGCTTTGGTTTAACTTGTCCACATTATGGCATTAAACTAATTTGTCTTGCATTTATTCTACTACATGTGTTTAAGTGCTCAAAAATGTCTTAAAAAAACATCTGTTCTTACTGTGAGTGGGGTCGCCTCTCCACAGATCAAGCCTGTAATTTGGCTCGCAAGTCTCCATGGAGATTCTTAAGTCAGACAAGTTACACAATGCACCTTTTAAATAAAATCTTTATCTTGATTTGAGTGAATGTTCTTTATTCACTAAACTGAAGTGTTTTTTTAAATGACTGAAAAAAGACGTAGCAAAACAAATTGTTTTTTCTTATTCAAGTTTTTATTTTTCTCTTTTCCTTATTTTCACTAAAAACATCTAAGACATAAACATATATAACATACATATAC